>CM021756.1:3358286-3406831 GCA_011075105.1 Heteronetta atricapilla | reverse complement strand
AAGGGAAAGAAAGAAGGGAAAGAAAGAAGGGAAAGAAAGAAGGGAAATTCACAATGAGCAAAAGACCTGTCTCCACCACCCAAGGGTCCCAGCGAGCCAGGCAGGGGCAGCAGGAGGGGGCTACACCATGTGCCCCCCACGCCCGCTCCCTCTCCTCTCCCCCAGCACCCGCCAGACTCTGCAGCCGTTAGTGGGAGAGTTCAAAGCAGCAAGGCAACAATTTCCCTCTGCCTCCTACTTAATTTGTCCCAGTCCGGAGTGACAGAAAATGAATAAAGATATTTATCCCTCGCTACAGGATTTTAATTGTCACTAATCTAATTGCTACTCTGTCCGACTCTCGCAATGCCTCTGCTCATTAAGATGTTGCTGGTGTTTGCCGGAGCTCGTTTCCCAGAAATGTCTTGCTGCAGCGCTCCTGCCTGCTGTGTGATAAGGCAAAGCCCAGCACCCCTCATCTCCTCGTTGCCCAGGCAGAGCAAATAACTTCTGCTGTCTGCTGGCGGCAAAAGGGTTCGCTCCTTTTCCTGCGGAGCCCCAGCCGTGCCACCCCGGGATGTTTGGGTTTATTGCATGGAAAGGAGACTCGTTTTGTTCTGTACTCACCCTGCACGGGGCGGACGGGACTGGAGGTCGGAGGCTGCGGCTTTGGTGTTGGAGCTGTGGTGCCCACCTTTGGGAGAGCCTCGGAGTCCTTGGGGCGAGGAGCCAGGGTCCCGACCTCGATCTGCAAACACAACGGGGGTGTGGGGGCTGAGCGAGTGGGGGGACCGGGCAGGTCTCATCGGAAAGCCAGCTTTAAACACCTCTACTATCTTCATGAGCACCCCTCTATTTGCCCAGAGGGATGTGGGTGCCTCGTCCTGCCTTCCCCTGCTCCATCCCACAGCGATGTGGCCAGGCAGGACACCAGGAAGCTGGAAGAGTTGGGATCAAGTGAAGCCTTCCCACCAGCAAGAGCAGAGGAAGAGCCACCAGGGCTCATAGGCTTGTGCAGGGGGGCTGCGATGCTTCTCCAGCCCTGGCCCATACCACGGAGCAGCCCCTGGCTGCGTGAAGATGAGACCTGCCCTGCGTGCCGGCGCTCCCCCGTGTCCCCCTCACCTTCGGAGCAATGTCACCGTAGTCGTAGAGCTCCTTGTAGTTGCTCAGATCGACGACGTCCCCATAGCTGTCCAGCGTCAGGTCGTAGTTGTCCAGGTCCAGGTTTTCATAGAGCGTGAGGTCAAGTTTGGGCTTCTCCACCTTCCTGCTCCCCTCCTTGGCTGGGACAGCCCAGGCTGCCCCCAGACACAGGCTGGCGATGCCCACCCAGGCCAGGGGCCGCATCCTGCGCCCAGCCGGGTGCCCTAAAACGATTTGCAAAGCGGTGAAAGCAAAAAGAGGGATGGGAAGGCAGGGCCAGCACGCCGGCCGCGGCCAGCCCCACTCCACAGCTGTGTCGGGGAGCTGCAGCCACTGCAGGGGACGAGGTTTTTCTTTTCTTTTCAGCCCATTTCACGCTCGGCTGGGCGGCCGTGCACAAGAGGCCCCAAGCAGCTGGGCTGCCCTCGCTTTCTGGCATTCCCAGCCCCGAGGAGGCGGTGAGGGGCTCGGGGTACCCCGTGCCACAGCATCGCCCACCCACCCACCAGGCTGCGCACCCATGTGTGCACCCACAGCACAGCAAGCGGACTGGGCAGGCACCCAGCAGCCCCCCACATCTCTCCCCCCAAAAATGCAAAAGCAACAACCGTGCGCGCCCTGGGCTGAGAATGCTGCTCCACACTTTCTGCTGGTTTCCCCCAGATCAAACTTTTAGAAGTGCCATAAAAGCCTTTAACCCCCTGCACCCATCACCAGCCCCCAGCACTCCCAGCCCTGCAGCTCATCCCAGCCCCACGTGGGAGCCCCCAGGCTGGGCTCGGTGCTGGAGGCGCAGAAGGAAGGCAGCCTGCATGCACCTCCTTTACCCTCCTTGGCACAGGACAGCCCCACTCCGCTCCCACAGGCTGCTGTGCTGGCCTGGAAAGGGTTTTTGGGTTTTTAATGCCTGTAGAGGAGGGATGGGGGGACCTGGCATGGTTGCTGCTGAGGGCAGAGGCAGGATGTGGCCAATCAGGCTGGTGGCCTCTGGCTGTCCCCAGCCCCCCCCACCAGGACCTTATATTGTCCCCGTGGGCAAGCCAGCCCCGTGGTGGCTTCCCTCCAACAGCCCAGGCTTGGGGCTGGGGCTGGGATGGATGGGATGAGGCCCACGCTACACTGCCTGCCCTTGGTGACCCCAGGGACGATGGGGACACGCTGCCCTGGGCAGACGGGACAGCCAGCTCTGTCCCGGCCCCAACCAGCCCAGGGAGCGATTTCCAGCTGCAGCCGTCCCCACGGGTGCCGAGCACCAGGCACAGCCCCTACTGCTGCTTGGGGTTCCCACCAGGTAGGACCATGGAGAGAGTGTGCGGGGACCCCCAGCTCCGCAGGGTTTGGGGGTCCCTGCTCATCACGGGCCTAGCAGCAGCCAGATGGCTCCTGACATTTGGCTCATCCGCCCACCTTGCTCCCCCCCCCCTGCTCGGCCCCTCTGTGCACTGTTTTTGCTTTGGAAACATGGGGGTGGTTTGGGGACGGGGAGCACGTGTGGTTGTAGAGGGGCAGCACCACTTCCCCCAACCTGGATGGGATGGGAGATGCCCCCATCTCCCCCTTGCACACCCCCCACGCACCCACGGGTGCTGCTGGATACCCACCACCTACAACTCACGGCCCTGCTTCATCTTACGGGTGCTGGGGAGCTGTCATTACCTGGGACATGTCCCACGGGGCTGGGACACCCCAGGACGGGCAGGATGTGCGTGCCAGCCCTGTGGGCTCCTCGCAGCGCCGGGCAGCTCGGTGCCCACGCAGCCACCCACGGCCACAAACACGTTCTTCTCTCGCACGCAGCTCGCAGCCCACGCGCTCACCCACCCGAGACATCGCGTCCATCTGCTGCTGCCTGCCGGCCGGGTGGGGACACCCTCGCAGCAGGGACCGTCCTCGTCCACGCACCCACGGCCCCCAGGCTGCTCCCACGCATGTGTCCCCCCCTCTCCATCACGGCCCCGGCCCCCTCAGCATGGAGCAGAGCAAAGGGCTGCCGCTAATCTTCGTTAAGCCCCTCATTAGGCGGCTCAGCAGCCACCGTGATGGAGGCAGTGCGGCAGCGGGGGGAACCCACTCCCCTCCTTTTTCTGCGGTGCTCGCCCCCCCCCGGGAGCAGGGGCTGACTTGCCTGGAGAGGCAGCCAGTGGATGCCCACCCCGGGAGTGCGTGATTCATGCGCCGCTCACAAACCAGGGGGATTGAGTTCTGCTGCAGAACATAAATAAATAAATAAATGAAAATAAAACCTAAGGGGAGCTCGCCGCCTGCTCCGCGCACACATGCGCACCCCATGCACGCTCCCGTGAGCAGCCCCACGCCGGAGCCCATGCGTTCGCACCCGCACCCACACCCGTCCTCCCTCTCTGCTCGTGATTCACGTGGGGAGAGCAGCAGCGAGAGGAGATTTTGAAGCTGCAGCGACGGGCGGGAGGGAAAAAATCGCTGCCTACACCCGTTCTGCTCGTGGGAAAGCATGCGTGCACCCCGTACAGCCACAGCTCTGAGGGTCTGAGATCGTTGCTGCGGGTGGGATTTGCCCTCCCCGCATGTCCCAAAGACCACCCGTGCTGCTCCCTGGGCCAAACTCACCCCAGGGACGTTTGTCCGGCTTCCCTGGGAGCATCAAGGCAACGCGGGGCAGCTCAGCCCCGGTTTTGCCCAACCTGCACCCAGCACAGAGCACGGCGGGGATGCTAACGCCCATCAGCTGCCCCCACTGCCCTGGGTGCTGCAGCTGAGGTCGGGCGCTCCTAATTAATAAGGATGCTCATTAGGACCACCACCCACTGTGGGCAGGGTGCACCCAGATGAGCTCCAGGGGCTTTTGCCCCCCAGGGAGGAGCTCTGGTCCCGAAAGAAGCAGCGGCTGCTCCTGTGCAAGGAGAGAGGCAGGACCGGCCGCGGCTCTGGGTCCCTCGTGAATCACTTTATTTTCACTGCTGCGGAGAGTAGGAGTGAAAATACCATTAAGTTGAAATCACTCGAGAGCTACATATGTCTCTAGATATATCTGTACAGTCTACCAGTATATATACACATTATATATAAATATATACATAGGGTCTCCGGGTTTAAGGTTGAAACCTGTCGAACCCAACAAAGCCCACTGGAGGAAGGGTTGGAGAAGAGACTTTTATTCTTTAAAAACACAAAACGCAACCAGCTCAAATTAGCACAGGGGTTCAACGAGCCTTCCAGCGCTGGCTGCAGCCCAGCTCTGGTGCATGCAGGGCGCTTGGGGAGGGGGCTCCCTGCAGGAACGTCCCCGTCCCCATCCCCTTCCCTGGGAGCGGGGCACGGTGCCCGTCCGTGCCCACCCCGGAGAAGGGTCATTTTTGGTGGCTGAACACCAAGGAGGTAACGGCTGGTTTCTTTGGTTTATTGCTTTACTGCTTATTTTGATGAGATTTTTTCTTTTTCCCTCTGATGCTCGGCCTTAAATCTAAATCCTGAAATCCTGAGAATGGGGAAGAAGAAAAGAGAATAACCCCTCTAAACCCGGACACCCTATATATGCAGGTACGGCTATCCAAGAGGGAAGCGATACATGTGGCAACGGGGAGGGGATTAAAAAAAACAGCTTTTCCAAAGGAATAATTCTCCCCTTTTCCTTCCCTTTCCTTTTGCAAACACAACAACAACAAAAACACAAGCAAACCAAAAAAAAAACAAAACCCAGCCCACAAGGCAAAAACCAGACGCGTGCGTTTGGCTGGAGAAAGCGATGGGACGAGGGGGGCGCGGGGAGGAAAGGGGTCGTGAGAGCAGAGCGGGGATGGCGAGGGGTCACCCAGCCCCGGGGGGGGTGGCAGGATGCGGGGGCTGAAATTTGGGAAGGGGGGGATGTAGGAAAGGGGGGGCGGGCTGGTCTCACCAAATAAACCCAGCGGGGAGCAAGAGCCCGGGGGCAGCCTCCCTCTCCATCACCTCCTGCCAAATTTCCACCGGTCCCAGGAGCCGGAGAGCCCCGGAGCGAGGCAGAGCAGAGGCTGGAGCCTCCCTAAAAGCTCGAGGCTGCCTCGGCCCGGTCCTGGGACGTGGCTCCGGCCACGAGGTGTCGTTGCCGGCCCTGCCCGGCGGTGCCAGCCCCGGTCCCCTCTCCCCGAACCGGCCGGGGGACGAGGGACCTCGGCGGGGACCTGGCACCACCGTCCGCGGGCAGCCCTGCTCCGTCACGCTTTGATTTCTGGGTTTATTTTTATTTTTATTATTTTTTTCCCTAGGGATCCACGGGTGGAGGTGGCCGCGGGACCCACCCGGTGTGATGGGAGGTGGTCCTGTGGGAACGCAGCCCCCCGGGCTTCCCAAAGAGGGGCTGTGCCCGGCTCTGGTGCACGCTGCAGTGCCAAGAACCAGGATGCAGCTGGATGGATTTTAGGATTTTGGGGGGTTGGTGTTTGTACAGGCTGTGGCTGCCTCTGAGCTGAAACAGCTCCATCCCGGGGTGCTGTGCTAGCTGTCCTGCTGCTCAGCTCACTCCTGTCCTGTCACCTCAGCTCCATCAGGAGATGCTTTGGGATCAAGCTGGCACCTTCCCAAACCTCAGCCAGGTCAAGGGGGAGACAGAGCCAGCTCCAGAGCTGGTCTGGGTCCAGGCAGGCACGGCAGGGCTGATGCTGTGACCTGGGACAGCCTCTGCACCACAGTGCCATCCTGCAGCCAACGCTCCCCAAGGAGGCAGAAGCCACGCGAGCCCACAGCCACTGCAGGCAAGGAAAGGTGGGGACACGAGAGGGATGGAGAGGCAGGGTGTGAGCAGGGGGAGAGGGAGGCAAAGGGGGTCCCGAGTGTCAAACGCCGACGAGGGGGGGGGGGGTCGAGTCTCTGTGCAAAGCCAAGTCCTGGGAGAGACGCCACGGGGCTAGAAAACCACGGACTGCAGGAGGCGGAAACACATCATCAGGTCCAAGGGGATGGGGGGCTTCAGCAGGTTCCCGTCCAGCCGCAGGTACCGGAGCCGGGGCACGCTGTCCAGGTCGGAGGGGGAGAAGTCCTGGATGGACATCAGCGAGGTGGGGCAGATCTGCGTCCCATTTATTTCTGCGGGGAGAGAAGGAAAAGCAGGGTGAGGGTTAGGGAAGGCAGAGAGGGATGATAGAAGCCCCCATCCCTGCTCAGCTGTCCTCATCTTCCTGGGGTCACCCCCAAAATGGGGTTGGCTTTGCTACCCAGGGGGGGATCCCCAGCCTCTCCCAGAAGGCAGGGGCAGCCCCAAGGCCCCGGCAAGAGGAAAATCTTGCTTTTGTTGGGAAATGAAGGAGGTCACGCTCAGCCAAAGCAAGGTGAGGAATATGGAGCCATTTGGGAGAGAAAAAGGATCAACGCAAACATAAAACCTGTGTAGCCAGTGCCAAGCCATCAAAAATCTACCCCTAAAGCTTGCTCCAGCACTGTTACAGCAGAGATAACATTAATAACCGCTGATCTGGCGCGTTGCCTGCTTCTGGATTTCCATACATTTCTCCCCACCCCAGGGCCTGTGTTACAGGAAATAAAACAATATTAAAAAGAAAAGAAAATGGGGATTCTTATGTCATTACCCAGCTCCAGGGACTGAAATCTTATAAGAACTGGGTAAAAAAAAAAAGAAAAAGATGGAATATGAGGTGCACGACCACGCAGGCATCTCTCCATGGGCAGCCCCAGACGGATCTGGTACCCATATGAATGCTCCGAGCCAGCAGCAGCCCCCAGCTTCACCCCACCATCGCCTTTGAGACAATTTGGAGTTTCTCAGCCAAAAAACAGGCACTTATCAATGTTCCTCTTCCATGGGACCCCCTCCAGAGAAGGGACGCGGTTTTGTGTTGGTTTTGCCCCTCTCCCTGGCACCACGTCCCTCCACGCCATCAGTGCTCGGCTCTGGAGGAGCCGGTTTCTCGCTTTTCCCCTCCCAGCTGATGCTGCAGTCAGTGCAGGACCCCCCGTTAAAGCCGTGCTCTCATTTTACACCTCCTCCTCGGCAGCAGGCTGCATTGCACGTGAAGCCACACACCATCACCTCCCAGTAAACACCACTGCACATCAAAGTGCTCGTGTCACGCCACGGGCTGGGACCAGCGTCCTGCCTGGCGTCTGCTTCCCAAAAAAACTGATGATGCCCCGTGCGGGTCCTGCAGCCCCCCAAACCCACCACAACCAGAGGTACAAGAGCCCGGCTCGCTTTCCTCGAAGCACGTGGATGGCTCCTGGCAGGAGCGCTGCATTCCTGCTCCCCTGCCGACAGCAAGGACTGCAGGCTGCTGGCCCGCTAAACGCAGAAACATCTGGGGTGACCAGGAACAGGGCTCCGTCTTCTTTTCTAACATGCTGGCTGGGTTCACAGGTTTCACAGGCCAGCACCTCTCCCATGAAGTTGCTGTGCTTCGCCTGGAATGGTGTGAAACTGCCCCGCTCGGCTTGCCAAGACAACCTCCATCGCAGCCCTGTTCTCCCTGTTCCTTGCTCTGCGAGGCTCAGCTCGGAGCTAAGCTGGGTTATTTCTAACCATCTCGACTGTGTGTTTGGCATCTGTTCTTAAAATATGCGAACAGCCTCTCCTTTTTAAATATCCCTGTTTCTGAGCCTTGCCGGGGAAACAGCTATCTAGATGGCAGCCCCCAAGAAGAGCTGCCCATGGCAATGAACAAGAAAAGCCCTGAAGCAGCAAGGGGGATTTAGCCTTGGTCCTCTACTAGCACCCTAATTCTTGGGTCATCCTTCCCCATTCACAAATCCATCCTCTGCAGGGCCTCGCTTGCCTACAGAAAATCCCCAGCTCTTCTCAACGTTGCATCCCCCTTTGAAAAACAAACCACACCCTACTGGGTTAAAAAATGCCCTTTTAAAACAAAACGCTTCCCATCCCCAAGCCTATCCATTCCCCGAGCCTCTCCCCAGCCTCCCGACGTGCCGACGGGACTCACTTTCGATGGAGTTGTTGTTCAGGTAGAGGTGCTCCAGCTTGGGGCTGATGAAAGGCACGTTGGTGAGCTTGTTGTGGGCCAGGTGCAGCACCAGCAGGTTGGTGAGGTTGAAGGAGTTCTTGGGGAGCCCCTTGTCGGAGATCTGGTTGTAGTTGAGCCGGATGAAGGCCAGGTTGGGAAATTCCTTGAAGTAGTCGCTGGGGATGTCCTCGATGTTGTTCCTGTCCAGGAAGAGCTGGTGGATGGCGTTGGGCACACCGGGGGGCATTTTCCTCAGGATGTTGTGGGCGAGGTTGAGTTGCATGAGGTTCTTGAGTCCCTTGAAGGTGTTTTTGTTGAAGACCCCGTCACTGAGCTTGTTGTGGTGCAGGTCCAGGAGCACCAGGTTCTCCAGCTTGTTGAAGACCCCGGCAGGGATCTTGGAGATCTGGTTCCTGCTCAGCCGCAGCTGCTCCAGGTTGGGCGGCAGGAAGGCGGGCACCTCCTTCAGCTGGTTCTTCTCCATGTAGAGGAAGATGAGGTTTTCCAGCTTCTCCAGGACCCTCCTGTCCACCTTGCGGATGCGATTGTTGTCCAGGTTGACCCATTTCAGCCCCGTGGCGTTCCTGAAGGACTCCTCCGGGAGGTCGTCGATGAAGTTGTTCTGGAGGTAGAGGTAGTGGATGCGGGGCGGGATGATGGGCACCTTCCGCAGGTTGCGGCTGTCACAGTACAGGGCAGAGGGGAAGTCCGGGGGGCAGTAGCATTCCCGGGGGCAGTCGGGGAAGACGGAGGGGGGACCAGGAGGCAGGGGTGGGGGCAGCTCGGTGGGCTCGACGGGCTCCTCAGGCTCGATGGGTTCGGGAGGCGGGCGGGTGGGTTTCCGTGGGGGCTTCCTCCGCTGCCCGTTCACCTCCGAGATCAGCACGAGAACGAGTGGGAGAAGCAATCTGAAGGCCACCTTCATGGTCCAGATGTTTGCCTGAGGGAGGCAACAAGAGGTGGGTTAGGAAGCGCCCGATTTAGGCACCGCATCGCCTCCCGTCGCCGCTCTCTCCACCAGCGGGAGCCTACCCCACATCTCTGCCAGCAGCCTGCTATTTTCTCTCCTTCCCCTTGGAAGTTATCTTTACCTCCAACCCCTCTCTTGAGCGTGAGTCACTGAGATCCCCCCTCCCTGGCTCAGCTTTATGCCATCGTGGGGGGGCTGCCTTTTTTCCAGTTTCATTTGGTGGTTTTTTGAGTGTTGGATTTTTTATTTTTTTTATTTTTTGGCTTTTGAAGGAACAGCCCATGGATGAGGGAAGAGTCACCTACGTACAAGCCACAGAAAGGAGTTCAGGGATAATTCCACTCCTTCAGCATCGAACTGCACAAGGGTCCTAAAACTGCAAGGAAAATGGGTGATGAATCTGGCAGAAGACAAGACAAGGGGTCAGGAAAAGAGGAGCAGAGGGCAGAAATCCCCTGGCCAGTGGGAAATTAGACAATGATGGGCCAGGAGAGGA
Organism: Heteronetta atricapilla; assembly: GCA_011075105.1. Classification (NCBI taxonomy): domain Eukaryota; kingdom Metazoa; phylum Chordata; class Aves; order Anseriformes; family Anatidae; genus Heteronetta; species Heteronetta atricapilla. Next base: position 3,397,317 of record CM021756.1, on the reverse strand, counting down.
CATTTTCCTGCTCTGAGCCCCAGCAGCCCTTCAGCTTCCATGGGCAGATGTCCCCAGTGATGGGCAGGAGCCCTGCTGCCGCTGCGCCCTCTCCCAGAAGGATGGATTGCCCCTTCAGAGACCTTGATGGATAAGGATTAATTTTGCTCTCGAGCCAAAAAATCAATGATTCAGCAACAAATTGGCTGAGCAACAGTGTCGGAAGGCCAGCAGCAGTTAGCAGAGCGGTGAAGATGGATAGCGTTGTGCTTCAGGGACCAGGCTTTAATGCAGGGCGGCACATTTCCAAGGCCATGTGGTAGAAGGAACATTTGCAAGATTGCACATGGGCCCTACCAAAGGTCTTTGGTTAGACAGTTCCCTGTGCTGTCCAAATAAGTGATCCCTCACCTCCAGTCCCACTGCAGGGTGCCGGGCTGGTAATTTAGGGGGACTCCCAGTGGAAGTTGGAGATGGGGAGGGATTGGGCAAGGTCTCCAGGGAGCCCCTCCTGGACACCAGCCCATCACACATACTACCTCTCCCCCTCTTGACCACATCCTGATTTCTGTGGTTGTCACCGAGCCCGGGGAGGCTTCCTGTCCCCATCCCTGCCCTCCCTTCTGCTGTCTGGAGCAGCAGCAACCTTCCCTGCAAGGCTCCTGCTGGTTGCTCTCCAGCTGGCAGCCTGGAGGGTGGAGGAACCCAGCGCCTTGCAGACGAGCTCTCCAGAAAGCCCTGTGCAGAAGGTGCTTTGGATGATCCCCGGGCCAGCTGGAGCAGGCCAGGCTCCGTGCTTTTTGGGCAAGCAGCAGATCCCCGGGGGTGTTCACCAGGCTTTTCCCAGCCACATTTGGCACCCCAGCGGGAGCAGAGCCGAGCTGGATGCACGGCGAGGCAGATGGAGGAGCTCAGCAGAGCCAGGGTGGGAAGGAGAAGCGAGTGAGGTGAGGGAGGGAGGGAGGAAGAGGAGACCAGGAGGAGGATGGATCTCCTGGGCTAACAGAGTGGCTGCCGCAGGAGCCAACGCAGCTGGGATGGATGGCAGCGTGGGGCACAAGCTTCTGGTGATGCTGGAGCTAAAATCAGGCTGCCTCGGGCTGCGCCCACCCCCAAACCCCCTCCTGCTGCCTTTCCCTGGCACAGAAATGCCTTCCCAGGTACCCTCCGGCACAGCAACCCCGTTTCCATTGCAGCCTCCCACCAGGGCCCGCATCCCACCCGCCAAGCCTGCGGGGACCCTCAGTGGGTGCTGCTCCCAGCCCCTGGGGCCGTGCCAGCCCCGCTCCCTTTGAAGCGATCCCACGCATTCCTGGGGCTCAAAGGAATTGACTTTCTCCATGAAAAGATCCTGTTCTCGCCCCCCCACCCCCCAGGCCCAGCCTCGTACTTTCCTTTTTGTCTCGCCCGGCTCCCATCTGGCTCTGTTTAACCCTACAAGCCTCCCATGCCTGCTGTTTTCAATCAGAGCTCTGGCATCTCGCTGGGGGAAGGGAGGAACGGGGAGGGGGGTGGAAAAGCAACTGGGCTCGAGCCCTGCCAGATATTCAGCTCGGCAGTACTGCAGTCAGTCCCCTTCGGGGACGTACGTGCGTGCTCCCGTGTTGTCAGTGGACAGATTCAGCAGCAGGCTGCAGAGAACAGACAAAATTCGCCGCACGTTTGGCCCCTCCCTGGCCCCGCAGCATCCCCGCTCCTCTCCCAGCCACGTCCCCTCCCCACACGCCCTCTCCCCCCCACCTCATCCCAGACCTTTTCCGTAGGATTTTGCATCAGCTCCGAAACTCAGACCTGGATTTTCACACCCACAAAGCCCAGGGGAGCTGGGGAGGGGGGGGGCTGAGGTCTGCGTTTGGCTGGTTGCGGAGGGAGGAGGCAGCTGGGATGCGAAATTCCAGCCAGCACCCGCCACGGTCCGGGATTTTGGCTCCCTCCTCCTGCAGAGCACGGCTCCGTGCAGAGCAATGTCACCACGAGGGTGGAGGACAAGGCAGTGGCGTCACCCCATCAGGCTCAGGAGCTGGCTCAGCTCTTGACCCTTTCGGAATCCACCTGGCACACGCGCACGGACACCCATGCAGCCGCGCCATCCTCTCCACGCCAGGTTTCAGTGCTGCAGATGTTGCAGGACTCTGCTTATAGCAGAAACAGTCACAGAGCCAGAAATTCAAACGGCAGCATCACGTGCCATTTGTCAGCACAGAAGGGATGTGTCAGAAGGCACAGACACAGACACAACCCCTCCTACCCACTGCGCCGCCTGCAACCCGCTGCCACGTCCCTATGGGGATGGGACCACAGCCTATGGCACCACAGCCTGCCCGCGGTGGCCGGGCAGGGGCCAGGCTGCCAGCACTACCTCGACCCCTTGTGCTGCCTGTCCCCTCCAGCTGCACCCCACAAAGCCACAAGCAAGGAGCCCGAGGCTGCCACAAGCTTTACAATCGCCTCCAGCACGCTGGAAGGTTCAAAGCCGGCTCTCGCTGGACACAGCACCGTTGGCAGCCTGTTCTCCGTCGACTTTCACACAGCTGAATGTACTGGCACGAGTGCAAGAAGCAGATTTCTAAGTCCCACGCCCTGATCCTGCACGAGCACTGGCTGCTGAACCCGCGGCACGGCGCCCGCTCTGCAAACGCCTCCCCTCGACCTTTCCCACCGGTGCCCTATGGGCAGGGCAGCTCAAATCCCGGGCACCCCGAGGAATCCCTGCAGCTGGAACAAAGTTAGATCACGAAGCAATGAACGCATTCAGGATACTAACTGCCCGGTGTGAGGAAAAGGCTCGATTCACGAGCTAAATCTGCTCAGACACCTCCCGGGCTGAGCAGCTTGGCCCAGGTGCAAGACCACAGCACCCAGCAGATGCCAGCCTGGATTTTCCCAGCAGAGGCAGCTGCACGCTCACTCACCCTGTTACAACTGACAAAAGCGCAGCACAACAGCTGGAGGTTCCAGCCCTGAATACCGCTGGTGTTTGCTTTCCCAGCAGTTTATCTCTGCCGCACCTCACCAACCCAGAGCTCCCAAGCAAGCAGCACCGGGTGCCAAGGGCAGGCAAAAATCACAGCTGCTGGGGGAAGAGGGAGATTTGCAAAGGGGATTTACCACAGGCAGAAGTCACAACGCTCTCCCTTGGGTCCCCCCTGCCCTCCCCACCTCCTCCTCCTGCAGCCGTGAGGGTGGCAGCTGGCTCAGGGCAGCTGTCCCTGATGGATCCGGGACCCCTGCTCCTGTAAAGGTGCCGGGGGGGATAAAGGGAGCCTTTGGCTTTGGGGAGGTGAGGGCAAAGCCTTGGTGGCCGGACCAGGGACTCCTCCTAGCCCATTGCCCATAGTCCTGCTCCCTTCACAGCTCTCCCGCTGCTGCCTCCAGCCCACATCTCACCTCTGCCCCCCCGGCTGGATAACGCCCCCAGCCTCACTGGGAACCTGCTCGCTAAAGCAGAGCAAGGAAAGCAACCTAAAAATAACCCAAAGGAGCCAGCAAAGCTCCCCTGTTGGCCTCCCTCCTCCTCCAGCTGCCGTAACAGCCCATTAGCCTCTCGGCGAGAGTCTGGGTCTGCTCAGCTGGAACCGAAACAGGGAGTCCTTTATCCAGCACTGCCGGGAATGCTGCAAAAAGGCTAAACACCGTGCAAGCCTGTCCGCCGAGGGGAGGGCAGACACCCGCACGTCCCCCGGGCACCCTGGGGAGCAGTGATGCAACGAGCCCCTCCTCTCGCCCTTTCCTAGCACTTTCCCAGCCGCAGGCTGTCTGCCCGGCCGGGACCGGAGCCGGCACGCAGCCGAGGGCCCCTGCTGCAGGACACGGGGGTCCCAGGGGACCTGCTGCAGCCCTGCTGGAAAGCAGCTCAGACACGCTCACAAGGAACGTTTCTGGGCTCAGCTCGACGGCTGCGAGATGCTGCCTGGTCGCTGTGTCCCTCTGCGTGCCAGCAGCATTTCCTCACCGTGCCGCAGCCTCCAGACTCATTGCAAAAGGCTCGCCACGTTCGCTGCAACCCCCTCCTGGCTGGAGGGCCCGTGGGAAGGCAGCGAGCACCTCTGCTGCCTTCCCCTGCCAGCAATTCCTCCTCCTCCTCCTCCAGCACTGCTTGTCCCAGCCCTTCCCGGGGCTGCCTCCAGCTCAGCCCCCCCACAGACCCCTTGCCACACACGGGGCCAGCAGCTGAGCACCCACGGAAACAAATCACAGGAGAAAACACTTCCAAAGCACTCTCAGCTCAGCCTCAAGCCTGCCCCACGCCCCCCCCTTGCTCCCCTCCCAGCAGATACCCCGTGCCAGCCCCTCCAGCTCTGCTTTCCCTACAAGTTGGGAATCGCTCCCTGATGCTTTATCAGCTTCTTCTGCCTCATCCCTCCCTTCCAGCCTCTTCCCAAGGTAGAGGAAACCTCCCGCAGCTGTGCTTTTATCCCTTCCCAGGTGGAAGCACTCAGCTCCTCACCCCGGCCAGCAGGCAGGGACACCCAGCACGCCGCGCTGGCTCAATCCTGCTCGGTGCTGGGCTGCCCCAGGAGCGGCTCCTTCCCCGAGGCAGCGCCGCGGCTCGCGGGATGCTGTCGGCCGAGCACCACATAAGGCAGGCCCTGCGATCGCAGGCTCCCAGGAAAGTTTCCAAGCCTTCATGTGCTGCGTGCTTTGCCTCCGGCTGCCAAGAGGACGAATTTTTTGCTTTTCGCCCTGGGGATGCTTTTCCTAAAAGCACGCAGCTCTCAAACAGGAGGGGAAGGGAGGGTTCGGGATAAGGACGAGTCTCATCTGTGCACCCAACCATTTCCCCAGGGCCTGAGTGAACATCGCTTGCCCCACTGCCTCCTCCCTCGTCTCCTGCCTCTGCTGGAGCAGACACAAAGAGCCGGCTCCCAGCCGTGCCTCTCCCCACAGCGGGGCCATGGGGGGGCTGCGCCTCCCTGCAGCTGGCTCAAAGCTGGCTGAGCGGGGTGGCCAAACGGGCGCTACGTGCCCCGGGAATGGGATCCGGGCTCTGCCTTTTGGGTGGGGGCGCAGGGCTCTGCTGCCGAAACTCAGAAAACCTCGCTGGACATCGCCCCCGGGGCACCAAGAAGTTGTGTGGCTGTGCCGTGCCACCCGGCTCACTGCTCCCAACCCTCCCGTGGGATCAGGACCCTCAGCAGCCCCCTGCCCTGTTCCCCTGCAGCCCCCTGCCCTGTTGCCCTGCAGCCCCCTGCCCCGTTCCCCTGCAGACCCCTCTGGAAACCAGGAGCTCAGCTCCGAAGCACCGGGAGCAGCCCCAGCTCCGGAGGCGTGCGCTCTCCTCCCAGCCTCTCTCCCCCTCCTCGCACACTTTTCCTGCTGCTTTCCCAGGCAGGGGATTGCCCCGGGCATGGCTCGGGCTATGTAGCCCCCCCTGCCCTCCCCCCCCAGCTCTCCTACCAGGCTGGAGAGCAAAACCCGAGCCTGTGTGTGGCTGGGAGCATGGGTCGGAGCAGGGGGGGACCAGGGGGTCCTCGCTCGCCCCCACAGAAAGCGCCTGGCAGCAGCCCCGATGCCACCACGCACAGGACTTTCTTCTGGCTCGCAGCCCCCTCCACCCCCAGCCTTGCCCCACGCTGAGCAAAACTCCTGCAAAATAAAAGGGAAAAGGGGAAGGAAACAAAAGACTCCAGCTGCTGAAGAACAGAAAACCCAACAGAGGAGAGAGAAAAGGACCAGGAAACGCCGCCGTGCGTGTAAGAGAGGCCGGAGAGGGCAGGAGCATCGTGGACCAGTGCAGCATCCAGGCTCGATCAAGGCAAGGCGAGAAGAGCCTCGGGGGAAAGCACCTGCCCACAGCTTACCTGCGTGCACCTCTCCCTCCTCCTGCCTCTTATTAATCCCCAAGACAATTTCTCTCTGGCTGTCTCCCTCCTCCTCCTCCTCCTCCTCCTCCTCCTCCTCCTCCTCCTCCAACTCCTCTCGGCACCGCGGCTCCGCCACGAGCGAGCGTTGGCCGAGCGCGGCGCGCGGGGGTTTTGTTCCTGGGAGCCGCTGGCCGAGGGTGGGTGGGAGCGCGGGAGGCGGAGGGCTGGGACGGAGGCGAGATGACAACAAAAACGTCTTTATCTGGCAGCCAAAGCGCTGCGGGCTCCGCCGCGCGCACATGGCCTGCCTGCCTGCCGGAGGGCTGGCGTTTAATAACAATTCCTTCTGCTGCGGAGGCTGCTCGGGGCCCGTGTTTAAAAACAAAGCTAATTAATAATTGGAAGAAGCCCTTCCCTTGCCGCGGCCCCTGCTCCGGGAGTGTGTGCGCTGGGGACGGCGTTTTCCAGCCACGCGTCTGCCTCGCGAGCCGGGGCTCGGCGCGTGCCACCGGGCTCCCTGCGATGTCCCCCATGGGTGGGTGGCACGGCGTGGGGATGTCCAGCTGCCCCCCAGCCTGCTCAGCCCCGGGCTGGGGTCTCTGCTCCTGCCTGGCAGATGGCACCCTGCAACACGATGTGGGTTTTATTCACTGCTGGCTGAAGACGGCTTTAATTTAAATCCCAATAACGTTTAATAAAGGGGAGAGAATGGAGCTGCAGCGGTGCGGGGCTGCTGGGTTTTACCTTCAGCTTCAGCCAGGTCCGGGGCTGGAAAACTGCTCTGCACGGAGGGGACGTGGCTGAGGGACCCCCACTGCAGGGGCTGCAGGGGTTCGTGGAGCTCAGGGGGACAATTCTGCTCCCAGGCGGGCTGGGACCTGGTGCGCAGTCACAGCCCTATGGAACAGCCCAGGGCTGAGCAGGGGACCCCACAGGCTGTGGGCATCGCCCTCCTGAGCACCCCTCGGGCATATTTTGGAGGGCAGGGGCTGCTAGCCCTCCCCACGAGCCTCCCTCCCTCCAGCCAAGCTGAAGTGCAGGAGGGGCCAGGAAACCCGAGCTGCTCATGGAAAACCCAGTCCAAACCCCACCGGAGGCTGGCAGCCACCCAGGAGGGGCTGATCCTGCATTCCCACACTCGGCTGATGGTGGCTACCAGCAGCAGCTTCAAACAGCCCAAATCAGAGCCTCAACAAAAGGTCCTACCTGCCGGACTCCCCCGTTTTGCCCTGCGCTCCCTGCACCCCTTCTGTGTATTCGTTTCCAGCACGGCGGCTTTGCCCTCGCCCCAGAACTGGGGTCTTGCTGGTGAGCAGCTCCCAGGAGCGAGCTGGGGCACCCAGATGCCTAAAACCCAGCAGGGTAAGGCAGGAAAGGAACAAAGAGAAACCACGCTGGGACTCCAAGTTGTTTAAACAAAGGGTCCTGGTGCAGACACGTGTTTGCCAGCTGGAAAAGGCTCCGAATCAAGAGGAAAATAATTTGCTCTTTTTCAGCATGGAGATTTACACCAATGGCTCTAAAAATAGTCAGAAGTCCCCAAATCCAGCTGAATGTGGGTTACCTTTCATGGCTTTTTCTTTCCCCCTGCTACCTAACAGGTACTCAGCTGGGCACTGAGGGTTGCACAGGGGAAACTGAGGCACCAAGTGGGGCAGTTGCTTGCACAAAGGCCTTCCTGCAGAGCCAGGCATGGAAACATTTCATATTGTAGATTTACCCACTGTGCTATAGGAGCTGTGAGGCTGCTAACACAGCTCCTATTGCTGGGAAGCCCAAAAAACCTTTCGAAAATCTGGTGAGTACAAATTTTTCCCTCGGCCAAGCGACTTTGTTTGTTGAATTTTCTTCCTGCAGGAATTTCTCTCGGTGTCCAAGTCTCGAATCCACCTTCAAAGGCGTCCTGTTTTGCTTGTAAGCAGCAGCAGGCTGCAGCCTCCGGCCGTCGCACGCTCGCTTCGTTGCACGGCTGCAGAAAAACCCGGCAGATGAAGGGGATGCTGGAGGGGGCCCGGTGAAATACCCCTGCTCTCGTGGTTTTCTCGGCTCTGGGAAATGCCAGGTCCAGACGCAGCACCCCGGCCATCCCCATCCCCCTGGTGCCACCTCCCCTTGGCTCGTCCCCTCTTCCCGGCCAGCCCTGTTCCCTCCGCAGAGGTTTGCTGCAGAAATACCTCTCTGGTCTGGCAGAGGTAGGGGAGGAAATGTCTGAGCATGAAAGCACCGGCAGGCAGAGCCAGGGCCGCAAGGCCGGCTTGTCTCGACCAAGGGGAGCACAAGGGCCGGCCGTCGAGTGGGTAAATGGGAAGGGACGGGGTCTGCAGCAAGCCCTGAGACTGCGCCCACCGTCCCTTGGGTGCAACGAGGCTTCGGCACCCGGCCCCTTCCACCGACCTGGCTGTGAATCCCCTGCAGCCACCCCACAGGAGGAAACAAGGAGCAGCAGAAGGGTTAAGGATGGGGATGTGAGCAAGTCTGGGGCAAAAAGCCCGTTATAAGTGGTTACGGATGGTGGTTCCAGCCCTGAGGCTTTCAAGAAGGGGAATTTCGCAGCACTGCAGGCTTCTCAAACACCACCGAGCAAAGGGCTGGCCCCAGACCAGGTCTGCCTTCCCCATGCTGCAGCCTGGGGTCCTCAGGAATAAGAGCTTAAAATGGCTTTTCAGTGGAGGAAGATGTTTATTCCTCGTGTTATTACGGCATCAGCCACCCCATCCCAAGCCGAGCCTCCCCTGTGCTCGGCGCTGTACAAACACGGATGATTTACGGTGCGGCGTTTCTTTCTGACAGCCAGTTCTTAAAAATCCCCTCAGAGAGCTAAACAAAAAATTAATTTCAGAAAGGAGAAAAAAAAAAAAAAAAAAAAAAAAAAGGCAGGAAACCCGAGCTGCCCCTGTGGCCACTTGGTTGGATCAGCGCGTGCTTTATGCGCAACGTCAAAGCCCTCGCCCAGCACCCCGTGCCTCCGTCCCCAGCACCTCCGACCCACCCTGACCGCGGGTGCTGCTGTGGGTGACCCGGGCACAGCCAGTGTCATGGGAAGAGGCCACCAAGAAAGGACAAGGGAAGCCCAGGGATCCCCCCCAGAAGTGATCACTGGTGGTTTGGGACCACAGCGTGAGGGTGCTGAGCTGCTTTCCTAGGGAGCCAGAGCTCTCCTGGGATTCTGATTGTGCCCCCCAGCCCGTCCATGGGAAGCACAGGGTGCTGCCACCAGCCTGGAGGACCAAATTCCACTTCCCCAGGCTCGCCGTGAGCCAGGGACAGGCTCCTGCCCTGCATCCCTGCGGCGGGGGGAGCACGCAGCAGCCCCGTCACGCGAGAGCCGGAGGGCTGGGAAAGCATCCTCATGAGCCCGGGAGAAACATTTGGCTGCAAACAAAGCTCTGGAGGTGGAAGTGAGCAAAGGGGAAAAGTATGCTGCTCGGTAAGGCACGGATCCTGCCCTCCCAGCACCGGGATGCTGCGCGCTGTGCTCCCTCCCACGGCTGTGCACAGGGCAGGGGCAGAGCGCGCCTGCTCCGTGCCCGCAGTCCTGGCTGCAGCAAACGTCTGGAGACACCCGAAAACCTGCTCCAGGAGCACAGCTGCAGGAGGGACACGTGCAAGATGCTCAAACCCCCTCCCCCGTGAACAAAGCAGCCCCAGCCCTAGGTGCTCCAGAGGCACAAAAGTGTGAGGGCTCAGCTCAGAGCTCAGCTGGGGAGGGCGCTTCGGGCACTTTGGTCACCCCAGCATGGGGACCCCGGCGCGCACAAGGGAAGGAGGGCGAGAGGAGGAGGAGGCGGCAACCAGCATCGCTTCCTCGCAGCCGTGCACATTCCAAATCCCTTCCTCCCCTGCACATCCTGGCCTCGCCATCCACCCCTGAGCATCTCACGCTGCTCGGACCAGGCAGCAGAAGCCCCACGGAGCAGGACACTGCGCTTCACCAGCTCAGACGGAGATAGGTGGAACCAGGCTGGAAAGAACAAGCTGCCCTTGCTTCTGAGGGAGAAACACAGCTGAGAAAGCCAGCTGACCTCTGCCCCAACCAGGTGTTTAAAAAAATAAAGAGCGGAAAAACAAGAAATAATTCTGTTTTGAGCACAGCTGCTGGTTTGGTCATTAAATCCACGGGCAAAACTCCACTGCAGAATGTCCTCAGCAGTCGGGTGCCCGAGCACAGGCGCTGCAGCAGCCAGGGAAGGGTTAGGGAATGGAAAACGCCTGCAAGCTGCTCACCCTCAGGGCAGGCTCCCTGTCCTGCAGCCCCCGCTGGAGCCAGCTGGAGGAATGCAAAGGGACATGATGCTTTGGGATGAGCCAGCCTGGACCAGGACAGCCCCAGGAGCTGGTCCTGCCCAAGCCGCGGTCTGAGACAAGGATGCAAGGAGGAAGGGGATCTGCATCCCCCATCACCTGGAGAAACTGAGGCAGGCAGGAGCTCTGCACCCACCCCGCTAGCCGCCTTTTCCTTTACGCAGCCCGCAGTGTTTCCCAAGCTGTGCCAAGCTTTTATTTATGTTCCTTTTGCAGCCTTGGCACGGAGAGGCTGGCGCAAGCACGCTCACCAGCCTGAGTGCTCACAGCCCAGCCCCAAGGTTTGTCCTAGCCCCAGTGTCAAGCCCGCTGCCCTCACCCATGTTCACCCCATGGGGAGGGAGCAACGCTTCCCGAGGGGCTGAGACCCCACAAACTCAATGCCAGGTCACCCCCAGGGGGCTTCACTCCCCCCAAATAAAAGCCAAAGCCCTGAGAGGGGCTGAAGCTACGTGATGGGGACCAGTCTGGCATCACGGTGTGTGGGGACCCCATCCCCACCGAATGTCACAGATTGGTGACAGCAGGGCTATCCCTGTCCCCAGGGTGGCCACAGCACAGCTGCCAGCTCCCCTCGCTCTGCACTGCGACCACTGAGCCCCCCCAGAACCCCCCAGCACCTTCCTCCCCCCAACTCACAGCTCCCGGGCTATTCTCGTGGCTGCTTTAAGCGCAGGGAGGGGATAGAGAATTCGTCAGACCTCACATTTCTCGGGGATTAAATCATCCAGCTCATTTCTCCGAGGGAGAGAAGTCCAAACCCCCTTTTTTCTATTTTTTTTTTCCTGCAGGGCCGAGCAGCCGCTTATTAGCTCTTGGCAGCAGGGCACGGCGCGGGGCCAAGGGCTGCTGCACACATCAGCTCACGGCTGCAGCACCGGGGGGCTGGGAACTGTGGGGAAGGGTCTAGGACCCCCTCCCTCCCCAGGGATCCCCCAGCACAGCCCCTGCCTGCAGGGAGCCACGTCCCTTCCTCTCCTGGGGTCCCATCCATTCAGCTCTTCCCTGCTGGTTTAATGGTGGTTCGCACTGGGAGGACACGAGGACGTTTCTTCCCCCTCTGCGCAGGCTGCGTTTGCCCGAGGACACGAGCAGCCTCCCCAGAGGGGTGGGAAACAGCCTCCATCATTCCCCATCTGGGTACGGCGCAGAGGTGCTGTGAAAAGAAGGAGCAGCCCCGTCTCCCCGCTCTTGGCTGACATTTTAAATAAGCAAAGAGAAAAAATGACCCCGGGTGCAGGCTCCTGCAGCTCGTGCTCAGCCCCGGGGCCGATCTCTGCCCCCGTAAGGCTGTCCCATCCCAGAGGTCCCATCCCACCCAGCCCAGCATCGCACCTCCTGCTGAACAGAGGGGAAACCGAGGCACGTGCAGGACGGTGCCATCCTGTCCCCACGTCCCCAGGAGCTGCACAAAACCCTGCCAGGCTCTGCCACATCTGTACCACATCTCATAGGAACCCCACACTGGGAGCAGGACACCCAGCACGAGCAGTGGCGGCGGTGCTGACCTGCTCCCAGCGGAGTGGGAGCCCAGCACTGCCCCTTTGCCACCCCCCATTTTTTGGCCACAGACCCCCAGGGGAGCAATTTACCCCCTGGGGATAAATGTTGCCCACCTGAGGACCTGCATCGCCCTTCCCTGGTGTGGGGTCGTGGCACAAAGGGGTTCCCAGAGAGCTGTGGGGACGAGGGCAGGTGACCGAGTAACCCCACAGCGATGGCCTCACCCGGCCCCGACATGAGCCGAGGAGCTTGCCCGAGGTTAGGCAACGTCTCAGCCCCAGATGCTTCGGGAGGACGTGGAAACGCTTCAGAGAGGCCTTGGAAGCAGCTCGGGTGCCTGGCAGCCACCTCCTCCTGCCCTGGGGTCCCCGAGGTCACCACAGGTCCTGCAGTCACTGGGGTCTTGGCACTGCCAGGAGACCCTGGGTGGGGGGAGAAGCCCCCTTTTGCTTTTCTCCTGCCCCCCCTCATGACAGCGGGTGGTGGCACCTGGTCCCCATTAGCAGCTGCTCTCCAGGAGCCAGCACTGGGAGCAGCCCAGCACACGCGGCCCCGGCACGCCAGGAGCAGCAGCAGCAGCAGCAGCAGCCAGCACCCCCAGCCAGGGCCGGATCCTGCCTCCCTCAGCCCCTCCACATCCAACCCATGTGCTGGGCACGCAGTAATCCCCTCTGCCACAGGAATGGGGGGCATGGCTGTCCCCTAAATGGGGAGGGGGCTGCTGCACCCCCAGCCTCATGGCAAGGCTGGAGGGGGAGAGTGTGCACAGCCCCAGGCCCCTCTCCAAAGCCTTTTGCTCTTGCAAAGCTTTGGCTGGCCACATTCCTGCCCCCCCCCACCAGTTGCCTTCATCCAAGATGAGCTCTGCAGCTGGTCGCTCTCCACCATGCACACCTTCTTCAGCTCCTGACAACAGAGGACAGCTTTCCCCTCTCCTCCTCGTTATTCACGCAGGACAAGAGTTTGCTGCAGTCCCTGGCACATCTCAGCACGCTGGTGGCAGGGACAGGGGGGACTGTGCCATGCTCCAACCACACAAACCTCGTCCATGGTGGAAGGGGAGGGACAGAGGACTCCTGGTGTCAGCTCGGCGCTGGGAAGAGCTGCCAGTGCTGGGCAGAGCAGGAACAAGGGGGTGATTCAGTGAAGCTCCCGGTGAAGCACCCTGGAAACCATAAAAGCAAATACTCTGAGCTGAACGCACAGTTATCCAGGGGGACCCATCACCACAAGATGCCACTCGGGCCAAGGGCTCTGCAGGGCTTTAAATAAATACATAAAATAATACGTGAGGGACTGCCCGAGGCTGGGGACACGCATGGTGGCAGGAGCCGGTGGGAACAAGGACCCCAACCAGCAGAAAAGCACCAGGGGCACAGAAGAAAAGAGGCACCAAGCTATAGTGGGTATTCGGCCTGCTTTCCTGGGGGATGCACGTCTGTCCCCGCAGGGGTGGAAGCAGAGGCGGCCCTGCTGATGGCAGAAGGGTGACAAAGCTCCCCTGGGGCTGCCCCAAGCCCCCATCGCCTTCCCCACCCCGTCTGGGCTTTGCCACCGCGCTGCCACGGCAGCTGCTCGCAATGGGAACACCTGAGTCGCGTCTGGCCCCGCAGCCCTCCCTCAGTTTTGGCCTTCCTCCTTCCCTCCTCCCCCTTGCCCAGTATTTTTCCTCTCCGCAGGCAGGAGCCAGGCGCCTGCTTTCCTCGCATGACTTCAGCTGCTCCAGGAGCCCGGCCGGCTCCCCGGGGTGGGGGGCACAAAGTGCCCGAGCCCCCCACTGCCCCCGGGGCTCCTGATTTGGGGGCTGCCCCCAGCCCCAGCAGCTGCTTCCCCATGGTGGGCTTGGGGAAATAAATTGGGTCACCGTGAGACCTGTTGAGAGCAGGAGTGGAGAGGACACCACTGAGGACATCCTGATGATTGTCCTTGCTTCTTAATAAACGTGCTCCTGCTGTGCAGGAAAGGAGCATCACGGAGAGACTCCTGCAAGGAGATATAACCACGAGCGAGTTATTGGCAGCTGGGGACCAAGCCCATGTGGGGACATGTCCCCAGGTGGGGACATTCCCCCAGGGAGACCCCTCACGATGCACCGAGTACACGGTGGTGGCAGCCCCAAGGTCCCCGACCCCACACTGGGTTCTGTGTGTGCGTGATGGGGAGGTGAAACCAGAGAGCACAGAGGAGCCGGGGATGATGGATGTGCTATCCTGATCTGGGAAGTAATCTCGGCAGCCCCATTAAATTACTGCTCGTTACGCGTGGCGCGGATTTGCCTATATTGCTTGGCAGAGCGCGAGTAGAAAAGAGGCCTCGTCAAAGCCCCAGAGATACCCAGAAACTGCTCCAAATATTGCAGCTATAAATTCAGCTCCCTTCTCTAACGGCTCAGAGCTGCCAGGGGATTTGACTCAACCCCTCTCAGCACCCTTTGTGCCAGAACCCCGGCACGGGTCCCCCTCACCGACACCTTCAGCCCCTGGGGTGCCCCCATCACACACCCCCATCGCCTCTCCTGCTGCCTTTCCCATCTCCCTCCGACCCACAGCCACTCTTGCAGTGGATTTGGGGCTATTTGGACACATTCAGGCTGCGGTAACCAGTCCTTGACCCTTTCCACGTCCCTTGCTCTCACCAGGAAACCAAAACCCATTTCTTATCCGCTTCGTGCTTTTCCCTTCGCGAGCAAACGCCCCATTTTTTCCTCTCAGCCTCTTTCAAGGAATGAAGATCCCACTGCGGCTGGGTGTCTGTCTTCTCCAGGAAGCACCCGGAGGATTTCTCCCCCTTCCCCAGGCCATATTCTTCCTGCCGGCCCAGGCAGGGACCAACCCAATAACCCAACCTCGCCGCTCCCCTGCAGCAGCTGCAGCGCTCCCAGGCAAGAGTTAACTCCTCTTCCTCGCAGCACTGCAGCTCCCCTTGGTCAACTGCTGAGCAGGAAGACATTGGAGGCAGCATCAGATTTCCAAAAACATTCCAGGACTGGTCTTCCGGGGCTGTATCCTCACACTCCCATCCCCTATAAAAGTTTTTCTTCCCCCCCTCGGGAAGAGCAGGGCTGTAATTAACCCTGGATCGCCCCCAAGCTTGGTAGAGCTGGGAATTGTCCAGAGCATGGACTCATCACCCAGCCCTTCCTCTGGCCAGTCATCACCCAAATATTTGAGGCCCAGGCATGCAAAGAGCTCGTTGTGCAAAGGGACGGAGCAGACGTCTGGGCAGCACAGGGGAAGGTGAGAATGTCACCAGACCCAAAATTGGGGTGTCGGCATCTCCGATCATAAAGGAGCCCTGGCAGGAGCTCTGCCTTCAGACTCCGGTGCTCCCCATTTCAGGGGGCAGAGCTGAGGGTGCTTTGGCAGCAAAGCCAGCCCAAGCACCAGGGGTCACCCCACAGCCCCCATCCCCTTACCTCAGCCCCCTATTTTGCCTCCAAACCAGGCAGCAGCACCTAGAGATGAGCACAGATGTGTGCCTGGTGCCACTGCAGCCTCCAGCACTCAGCACCTGGGGGAGCTGCACCAGCCACAGGCGGAATCACCCCCAGAAGCATCCTGCAGCGTCTCCATTTCCCACTGAAGGCTTTACTGAGGGTAAAAATAGCACTGAAGTATTTTGATTGTATTGAAAAAATACAGTTTCCTTCAAGTCCAATTGAGTTTTTTTTTTCTCCCCAAAACAATTCTCTTTTACGAGAAACTTCTTATTTTTGTTCATGTATTATTTTGGAGTGGAAAAAAAAAAAAAAAAAAAAAAAAAGCAGAACGTGCAGCCTTCCCAGTGAAGCTGAAAACCCCGCTCCTGTCCAGCTCGAGCTGCTGCTCTCCCTTTTTCCTCTAAGCAGAGAGCCACCGAGGCTGAGGGAAGGACGCAGCGATGCAGTGGGAGAGGCTGGTGCGGCGAGGCTCCTGCCTCCCCCGGCGGCACAGGGAATGTCATCATGAAACTTGTCGTGGTGAAACCCCAGCTCAGTGCAGACGGGCTCCAGAGGCCCTGGGAGTCCAGGTTATCAATCACGGCTCCGCTCGAGCTCCAGGTTTGTTTTCCTGGCTGGGTGGTTTTTGCTCTGTTCCGAAGCCGTTTCTGCATGGAGCCAGTCCAGTCGTTGCACAAGCTCCCAGATAAACTCCTCGCAAACCCTGCTGAAAACTGGGAGGAAAGGAGATGAAGGGAAACAGCGAATAAATCACAGCCCTCCCGTCTTTTCCACCTAGCTGAGCATCTTTCATCTCCCTGTTTCTCCCTGCTTGCTCCCAGCCATTCCCCAGCACAGCCCCAATGCCTTCACCCTGCCTCCTGCAGGAGCTACTACCCCCAGCTACTACCCCCAGCTACTACCCCCAGCTACTACCCCCAGCTACTACCCCCAGCTACTACCCCCAGCTACTACCCCCAGCTACTACCCCCAGCTACTACCAAGCCCAGGAGGGTTTAACCCCTTCAAGGGTGGGAGCAGGGGAGGACAGGGCTCTCCAGAGCCCCCCATCACCAGCTCCTGTGCTGGTGGATGGCAAAGCTGGTGCTGGGCTAAAGCCAGGTTCTCTGGCCCTTTGCGTAGAACATCTGCCAGGGCAGATCTCCCCAGGGCATCGCAGATGCTCCTCCAGCACCAGCTGGCTCCAGGGAGGACAGGGGCTGAGCCAGGCGTCCTTGCAGGATTTGTGAGCCAGCTCTCGGGCATCTGGAAGGCTTGGGCAGCCCTGCGGGCACCTTCTCCATCCTCATTCCTCCACCTCCCCTGCTGTGGGAGCTCCATACCGAGCCCCCCAAGCCCCAGGGACACCGGAGCCTTCCTCTCCTAGCAGAGGGGTACACCTGGCACCCCACCACACTCCTGCATGGGCGAGGAGCTGCCGGCACAGCCCGAGATCCAGGGGTTAAATCCCCCGGCTGGTGAGTCAGAAAATCTTTGATGCAGCCAGAAGGAGCTGAGTAATTTGTGTATCTGCAGAGGTCACATTGCCTCCTCTCTTTTTACGTCTGTTACTCACGCTGCTCCTTCCCACTCTCCTTCCGCAGCCTGGGCTAGCCTCTTCTCCCTCAACCTCACCAGCTCGTTACTACTGTTGCTATTAATTAACAGCATTAGCGCAGCCCCGAGGAGCCCCTGGCAGCAGCTCCCAGCCCCGTTTGGTGCCGGTTCCCGTCTGAGCGCCGAGCAGCGATGGGTGCCAAGCGCCCGCCGCCGCGCTCGCCCCGCTCCCTTTCATCTCCCTCGCTCCTCCCTGGCTGCTCATCGCTCGCAGCCCTGCGGTCGCCTTCAGAAATTCGGAGCGGCGGAGTTCCTATAGGAGGAACCCTGCTGCCGGCTCTGGAGCTCGTTTTCTGCAAAGTCACTTAACCCCCGAGTTACGAGTCTCGGGAGGCAGGGATCTGGGCTGCGCAGCCCTCCCGTGCCCCTTGCTTGCAGCTCCTTGCCTTGGCTCAGCATCGGGGTGCACGCTGGGGTCCCCCATGCTCCTACACCCCCCGTGCTCCTGCACCCAAGCGACAAACATCAACCACAAAACAAACCCCTGCAAAACTGGGACCGAGCTGCTCTTAGCAATGGGGCATCTTAAAACTTTGCATCTCTCAAGGAGCAGTTTCACTAATCCCAGGGTGCTACAAAGCACTGGGGCGGCCAGAAAGGCTTCCCTGCTTTTAATCAAATCACTTCATTAGGTTGTTTAATAAGCAAGGAAGCTCTGGGAACACCGGGGTTTCTCTGCTCTCATGCAGCATTTGGGGAAGGAATTTACGGCGCAGCTATTAGGGCCCAATCAATCTGCTTTTAATCCTCCCTCAGCCTGCATGTTGCAATAAAACTCCACGCTCCCACTGCCCTGCTCCCCCCAGGAGATGCCTGAAGGGATGGAGATGGCCCAGGCACCCCCCAAAGCACCCCAACACCCCCCGGCTCCATCCCAGCAGCAGGGATGGCATTTCCCATGCGGGGATTTTGCATTTTTGTGCCTGCGCTTTGCCCCTGTGGTTAGGGATGGTGGCACCAAGCACCGTGGGCTAAGGCAGCAGGGTGCAGGCAGCTGGGTCAGCTCGAGGGGCTGCTCCTCCTTCCTAGCAGAGGGGAGCACTCGAGTGGGCACCCCCAGAGTAGAGCCGCTGCCCCCCCAGAGCTTGCAGCATCCTCAGCGTGCAGTGCTGCGGCCGTTCCCTATTCCCCTCCAGATGGATTTGCTTTGCGTTTTCCAAATTGGCCTTTGTGTTTCCTGCAGCTTTTTCTAACCTCTCTGATCTCTCTGGTATTCGCAGATCCTCCCAGTTGGGGTTTTGTGCGTGTGCTATTTCCTCCCTCGTCCCCGGCTTTCCCAGGGCCCAGTAAACACAGCGGGTCCCGGTGGGCCACCACTGGACCTGCGCTTTCAATCTTCCCTCACTCGCAGAGCCCTGAAAGCCCTCAGAGGAAGCCACAAACATTTCCACAGCAAGTTCAAGTCCACGAACCCCACACATCTGCTGGCCACAGCTGGGAACCCCAGCCCCAACCCGGCGCAGCCCGCAGCACCCTCACGCTCCTCTTCCTCACCTCCCCGTGCCTTGGCTGCTCCCCGAGGGCTGGAAAGCTGGCTGCAGTTACCAGCTGGAGGTGCAAACCTTCACTCCTCCATCCAAAACAAGCCCACTGCCAGCGGCTCGGGGCATTTGATAACTCCCCAGCTAACGCAATCACTCGCCCTCAGTAATTACAGCTGCTTCTCGCC
Organism: Heteronetta atricapilla; assembly: GCA_011075105.1. Taxonomy (NCBI): domain Eukaryota; kingdom Metazoa; phylum Chordata; class Aves; order Anseriformes; family Anatidae; genus Heteronetta; species Heteronetta atricapilla. Next base: position 3,379,025 of record CM021756.1, on the reverse strand, counting down.
CCACACCTGGGAGGACCCGGGACGTGCTCAGAGGCCGGGTGTTTGCCAGCAGCACCGGCTCTGGGTCTCGCTGTGCCTTTCCTTTGAAGTGTCAGAGCCCAGCCTGACGTGCTGGCAGCTCCCACCACGTTTTTCCAGCCCGCTGCTCCCCTCCCTGACCCCGGCATCGCGCCTCGCGTAGCCGGCTCCCCCGGGGCAGGCATGTTTGCGCAGCCCTCAGCCTCCCCCTGCTCCAAAGGAAACCCGAAGCTGTCAAAGCATCGTGCCTCAGCCTCGGCTCATTTCTTCCTTTGCCTTTTTCCCCTTCATTTTTAAGCAGCTGCCCCGCGGTGGCGATCGCAGCCCCGGGGTGGGGGCACTCGCCCTGTCCTGGCGTGCACCGCCGCTGGCGAGCTGCAGCCGCAGAGCCCTGCCAGCCCTTCCAGCCCGGCAAGCAGCACGCATTTCATAAGGAATACATAGCTCAGGGCTGGAAAATAAACATCTTTCTGTTTCTCCCTGCCTGGGGGGAGTTCAGCTCCGATACTTTAATTTTGCACATTTATTTTGATTGAAGCAGAAGCGAACGGAAGGCCGAGCCGAGCTGCCAAGGCTGTAAAAATCAGCCGTCAGGAGCCTTCCCAGAAGCTGCCGTGCCCTCCACTGCCTGTGCCGGGAGGGACGGGACGAATCCTGCCCAGAGAAAAGCACGGGCAGTGCCGAGGGGCAGAGCAGCCACCCTGGGGAGCATCACCCCCCAAACCTTCCTGCTGCAGCAGCACCATCCAGAAAGTCTGCCTTCTGCTGGCTTAATCTCAGCACGGCCAGAATTTAAAGATAAACCCCGAAATCATGCAGATCTGCAGCCCTGGGGCTGGGCGAGGAGCTGGGCACAGGGGGGGTCTCTATCCTCAAACCCAACCCTCCTGGGCTGGGCTCCAGGCTGCACAGCTCTGCCCCTGTTCGTGGCACAGGGTCGGCTGCACAAAGTGTCCCCACCTCACCCAGAGACCTCTCCCATGGGGGACACAGCCCCAGGTGCCACCAGAGCCATCGGCAGCGCTCCCCGGGCAGGACAAACGCCCCCTTCCCCGGACAGCAGCGGGGATGGCTCCTCCGCGCGCTCCCTCCTGGAAGCAGCGCTGCTGCCCCGCGCCCTTGCATGCCTTTCTGCGTGATTAGCAGCGTGCGTAATGACTCCAATTAGGAGAGCTGGAAAGCTCCAGGGAGCCGCGGCTCTGCTTTCCCAAATGTCAGGTGGAGGTGGAGCGGCAGAGGAAGTGTTTTCATCTCGAAGGCATCCACGCCGCTGCTCCAGCGGAGGCAGATGCTCTGGTAGCAGCTCCTGCAGCCCGGGAGCTCTCCAAGGATTTGCTCTCCGGCGGGTGGAGGGCTGAGAAATCACGGCCAAAGCCAACACCGGGAGCAAGGGGGCTCCAGGCTCTCTGCTGATGTCCCCAGCATCTTCCCAAAGCAGCCAGGGGATGCAGCTGCTTGGGAAAGAGTGTCACCACTTCTTCCTCCTTTGGTGCTACCAAAATAACGGCTGGGGACATTTTCTGGGAGGAGAGGGGCGGCGAGAGGTGCTTGATGTGATTCAGCATCGCTGCTCGGAGCCTGGCTGCAGAAATAGGGGGGGAGACGAGGGGCAAGGGGAGCACGGGGCGAAGGCAGCCGCAACCCGCGCAGCCTGTTTGTTTTTCAGTGCAGACTTGGGGCTTTGCTGAAGCCGGAGGAATTCATCTCGCTGAAAGAGCCTTGTTTTTCGTGGAGGAAATGAGACAGCGGGCTTTTAATAGGAAATAAAAACACGTAAAATAAAGAGAAACTGAGACACAGGCCTGGAAAAACCTCGAGCCATCCAGCTGCGTCTCGCCAGCAGCCCGGCCCCTGCCAGCAGGCATCGCTGCATGCAGCCCGGCTGCAAGGACCTCAGCCCCAGCCCCTCGCTGCCTCCCCATCCCCGCAGCCCTGCTGCCCACCCCACGGCCCCTTGGGTTCAGCTACAGTGGGGGAAGGTGCTCCTTCCTCTGCCCGTCTCCATCATCTGCCTCGGGCATCACCCAGGTGTGGAACGTCTCCGTCACCGCACCCTGCTGCATGCTCGGGGGGCTTTGGGGGTGTCCGGATGAGTGGTGGAGGGACATAGAAGGAGATTGTTGTCCTCAGAGGGAATCACTGATGCCACAGTGCAAACCGCTTTGCAAATGTGGGAGCCAGGTTCAGCCGGTCCCATACGGGGCTGGAAATGAATCCTGGTTCACTCGGGGGTGTTGAAGCCTGGCCAGACGCATGCTGGGGCTCCGGGCACAGCACAGGAGAAGGACCACGCAGCCTGGAAGATCCCCGTGATGCTGAGGACATCAGTGGGGACACCAACGAGGGCAGATCTGGGCTGCTATGGGGACAGCCCAGAAGGAAAAGCACTGATGATTTCCCAGCCCTGAATCTTGCCTTCCGATGGAGCTGTGCTGATAGCCCCCGTGCTGGGATATCGCGTGTGGGACTGAGGGCACCCCGCAGATGAACGGACGCCCTGTCCGGCACGGTGCAGCCTGCCCTGGGAGGTGAGGAGCACACAGTCCTGTAAACCTGCAAAGAAAACCAGCCAGAGGCTGGGGGGAGGCTCGCCAGCTGTGCTTTACAGGGATTTGCACCGGGATCAGAGAGCGCTCACGGCTCACAACTTGCTCGCATTGATTGAGACAATTAAACAGCGAGGGAAGGGCTTGGGGTGGGGAGATGGTGGCTGTGAAGGGGAAGAGGCCACGGAAGAGCCCTGGAGATGCCTCTGGGAGCAGCTCACGGCTCTGAGGTCCCACAGCACAGCCCTGATTAAACCGTAACGCAGCGCACGTCTGGAGGGTGCTCCAGGGAGCTCCTGTCCTCCTGCCCCCAGGAGCATCCCTCGCAGCAGCGCCGTGCCCGGGGCTCCTCAGGCCACCAACCACATAGCGAGAGCAAGGGAGGGGTGGCCACCAGCCTGGACATTGTCCCCGTGGCCATAGCAGCAGCTTTACAGCCTGCATCTATCCTGGCTGCGTGCTGAGCCCCAGGACCAAGCATCCCCAACAAAAGCCGGAGCTCCTGACCCCAGGGTTGCTCCTGAAGCCCTGCCCTGGCCGAGTGCCCTCTGTCTCCCCCAGAGTGTCCCCATCGCACGCTCGCCCGCCCAGCCGCCCCCGGTTTCCTTCCAGCAGACACCGTCCTGACATATGAAGTCAAACCCCTCCTGACGTAGCTCTTGGCCATCGGAGGAACCAGCCGCAGCTACGGACGCAAACAGGCGATGTTTCCACCCTGGGCTCCTTCCAGCTCCGTCCTGGTTGTCTGCAGAGCCGCACCCAGGACTCGAGCCATGCACAGGGAGCTGGGAGGTTTGGTGGCCCTGACCTGGCATTTCGTAGCCCCCCTGGGGATGGTGGCATCCCGGGTCACGTTGTCCCCGTGCCCAGCTCCCGCTGGCTGCGTGCAGCCACCTTGGAGCTTTGGCAGCTCCCGGAGGCGGCGCGGAGTCAGTGTCGGAGCAGTTAAACCCTTTGAAATGCTCCTCAGAAGCAACCTGCAGGGGATTTCTGAAGCTGCGGTTGCTTCAGGACAACCTTGCTGGGAAATTTTAATTGGGAGGGTTTGGGAAGGGAACGGAAGGGAAGTGAAGAAGAGAAGCAAAGAGAAGCAAAGAAAGAAGAGAGTGAAGGAGAAGCGAAGCAAAGACAAGACGAGACAAGAGCAGAGCCCAGGGCTCTGCAGCCTGCAGGGAGCAGAGGAAAGCAGGGGCTGGAGCCTGAGGCTTCCCCAGCCAAGGAGGCTGCAGCTGGGGGACACAGCTGGAAGCCCCCAGGATCGCCTCTGCCAGCTGGGGAAAGGTTGGGAGAAGGGGGCAGGAAGAGAGACCTAGAAGGAGTTTTCAAAGGGCTCCTGCAAACATTTCCCCAACAAAAGCTCCTTCAGTCCCAGGGCACCTGGCCCCTCGCATGGAGCCAAGGCTAACATCTATGAATGTGAAGCTATAAGGAAACGTGTTCATTTTTCAGCACATTTGCTAAAACTCTGCGTGCAGAGGTGGGGAGCAGAGCTTTCCCCATGTCAGCAGGGCCCCTGGCACCTTACACCACCTCCAGATCCCCCCAGGAACCCCCTGCGATCCCATCCCCATGTGGGTGCAATGCTTGTGCCAGGGCAGCGAGCAAAGCGTGGGAGCAAACAGCCCAGAGCAAAGCCCGGAGGCAGCCCAACCCTTTCCCTGGCACCAAGCACAGGGCAAAAGCTTTTGTCATGTTTAACAACGCGTCCCCCCCCCCCCATGGCACCGCTGGGGGAAGGACCCTGCTGGGATCAAGGCCATCCAGGGGGCTGATTCCCATCTGGGGGTCTCCAGGAGATTGCACCAACAAGGCCGGTGTTTGCTGACGGTTTCCTGTAAAGTGCACCCGAATGGAGACATTTACTTAGGATTTCACGTTATTAACAGCCACCGCAGGAAAAGGTCGGGGAACGAGACAAGCCCACGTTATTTCCCGGAGGAAATGCTCGAAGAGAGGGATGCTGCTGGGGGTTCCTCCAGCGGCTCCATCATAACAAAGGGGGATTTTCCTCTTTAAAGCACCCAGAGAAAGAAGCATCCGAAAGGATTCCTGGAGGGCTGCCACGGTGATGGGGAACCCCCAACCCCGGGGCGAGCAGGATGCCCGGAGCTGTGGCCACGAGGTGCTGCAGGCGCTGGGTACTGCCAGCAGCAGCGCGAGCGGCGCGCAGCCATTCATCACCAGCCCTCGAGGGTGTTACGTGAGAGGATTAATTAATTTTTACACACAGCTTAGCGCGGGGCTGGGTGTGCTCATGCATTATTCATGCGTTCAATAACACAGCTGATTTATTAATGAGGAGGTCAGGCTCCCTGGAAATGAAGGCTTATTGTAAAACCACTTCGAGCCAGGATGTTTCGGAGGAGCTGCTGGAGCGGATCCGGCTCGGGGCCGCACACCGTCGCTGGACGGGATGGGGACGGCATGCAGAGCTGCCCTGTTCCTTTACAGCCCATTAATCCCCGTGAAGCTTCGGAGACGCACGTTCCTGCTCCGGCACGAGCAGGCGGCCGTGGAAATGTATGCTCAGGAGCCTGGAGCGGCATCTATAGGAGCGGCTTGCTGGCTGCCTCCTCCCCGCAGCCGCTGCCGCAGCCATGGAGGACCTGGGGAGCCAAAGAGACCCAGGGCTTACACATCAGCATCGCGCTCTTGCAGGGAAAAGGGAGAGAAATGCAGGCAGCTAACCCCTCCCTCCAGCGCGGCGCTGCTGGCCGGGAAGGAGCTGGCTGTCGGCAGGGAGAGCGGGAGCTGGAGCCATCTCCAAAAAGCAAATAAAGGAAGGAAATCCTTACAGGAGGAGCCGTTTTCCCCACAGTTGCCCCTGGGGGCTGATAGCCCACCTATCTCTCCACCCCTTATTTATTTCGGCCCCGTTTTGGGCAACCCTTTCCTCTCCTCCTCTCTCTCGGAGGCTGGGGTTGCCCGAAGGTGGGCAGCAAAGGCTGCGCCGGGGCTGAGCTGCAGCCAGCCTGACATGTCCCAGGGAAACACGGGGGCTCCTCCAGCATTTTCATGTCCCTGGGGGTGACACGGTGCAGTGCTTGGCCACCCTGCCGCTGTGCTGGCAGTGTTTCAGGAGAGGATGGCTGCTTGCATATGGTCCCCTCTGTGCCGGGGGCACCAAACGTCCCCTGTACGCCATCCCGCCGCGTGGTCCGGCAGCAGCAGGGGCTGGGCGCCGGGCTCAGCTCGGCAGCAATTCTTCTTTCTCTCTCTTTGAAGGCAGAGACAAAACTGAGCCCAGAGCCAGGGAGAGGTCCCGGGGATTTGCAAACACAATGTGCCTCGTTGCACAATAGCGAAGGGATGGACGGGGAGGAGAAAGGGGGAGGAAAAAAAACCAGGGGCCCCGAGCAGGTAGGGGACAAAACCGAGGTCGAGGCAGCAAGTGGAGGGGGTCAGGAGCAAGCATGGTGATGGCTGGGACCAGTCTGGGGGTGATGGGGTTTCTTCCTATGTCCCCGCATCAGCTGGGCAGGCAGGGGCTGGGATGAGGCCAGCAGCACAGGGCAGGGTTTTGCCACAGTTTTGTGTTCATTTCTGTGGCGACAGCGGAGCGGAGCATGGGGGCAGTTCACACACCCCCAGAGCAGCCAGCAGCAGCAGGGGGGGAGGAGCTGGTTCCTCTAAAAGGCTTCTCCCAGCACTAACAGGCACCCCGGGGCAGGAGGAGAAGCCGCTGGTGCCTCCGCTGGGGCCGATGGAGTCGGCGCAGCTGGCGGCCGTCCCGGCTCTGATCAGCCCGCACACGCTGTCCTCGGAGAGGGCCAGCGGAAACCGAAGGAAAACAAAGCAAGAATTTACCAAAGCACATGCAGCGTGGCCGGGGCACCGCTCGTCCGAGCCTCCCGCTGCAAATGCCCCCAAGGAGGGCAGGGCTGAGCGCCCAGGGGTCGGCAGCCTCCCGGCCGGGTGCAGGGGGTTAGGGCTGGCTGCGGGCAGGGACACGCGCTGCTGGGGCAGCCCCAGGTGCCAGCACGTGGCGGGGACGGGCTGGGGCTCAGGGGTCTCTGAAGAGCTCCCCCGTATTCCTCCTTGTCCCCCTGAGCTCAGATGGAGATGGAGACCCAGCCACCACCTGGCTAGGAGCAGGTTCCCCGTGCCCTGCATGCCAGCCACACACACAGCTCTACCCACGTGGAGGCTCCAGACCCCCCAAAAAATCACCCCAAAGGTGCTGGGGACCCGTGGAGCAGCTCAGCCCCAGCAGACGTCAGCCCATGCTCGTCCCCAGGCTCCCCAGGCAGCAGCGGGCGTTGTTTGCTGCGTGCCGGCAGCCTGAGCGCCGCCGAGATTTCCAGGCAGCGGCACCCAGAGCTGTCGGGAAGGAGCCGCTTTGATCATCGCTAATTATTGCTGCCGGCCTGACAGAGCTCAGCAGCACCCATCCCACCCCCGTCGCACCCGCCCACGGGGCCCCGTCGCCCCCGCCAGCAGCCGCTTTGTAGGATCGGGGTCGGCGCTGCTCAGCCCACGGGGCTGGAGCCCCACATCCACCACCAGCACTCGCCATCCATGTGGACGGACAGACAGACAGAAAGACAGACCGGGCACCAGCAACGTGCCCCCCACAGCACAGAGAGGGCCAGGAACATCACTGCCCCGAACCCCAAGGTCAGTGGTGTCCCCTCAGGTGTCCCCTCAGTGCCACATCCCTGCGGCTGCTCCTTTTATCTCCAGGACCCCGCGTTGCCCCCCCCCCCCCCCGAACGGCGCAGAACAGAAGCAAAAAAGCAAAGAACGCCCACGCCCTGCTTCTTGCTCCTGTTTATCTCCAAAGCCTTTTTTTTTAAAAAAAAAAAAGAAAAAAAAAAAGAAAGCAAGCAAGCAACACATGCCTTCCCTTCACGGGCAAGAGCACTTGCAGCTCGGAAGAAGACCCAAGTGCCAGGGCAGGGAGGGCAGAGGTTCGCGGCGGTGGCCCCTGGCAGGGCTCGGCCGAGGCTCTCGGTGCTGCTTTTTGTTTGCTAGCGCGGGGAGCCAGGTGGCAGGAGCAGGCGGGAAGGCTGATGGGTTTCCCAGGCAGCTGATGTTTTGCTTTTTTTTTTTTTTTTTCATATTTCAGATGCTTTAGAGAGAAAAACAGCCCGCGCGCCGCTAGCGAGGGGAGATCGGTGCCGTGACCTCCCTGAACTGGGGGACTGGTTCTGAACTGGGACTGGTCTGGCAAAGGCTTGGGTGCCCACCGTGGGGCTGTGGGGTGGGGGGCACAGGACCAGGTCCTGCCATCACCCCCCCATCACCAGCCCTGCTGCCCCCACCCCAAAGCTGGCTGCGTTTCGCTGATGGGGGCGTCCATCCGGGGGGGCCCTGCGCATTTTAACGGCGTTGGCATCGTCTGGCAGCAGCGGTGGGAAGGAGGGACCCCCGGCTGCGTGCGCAGGGCCCTCTCCTTGTGTGCTCCCTGGTGCAGCTCGGGTTGCTGCTTATAATTTATTAATCTCACACCGGTTTATATTTGGCTCCAGGTGCGCCGGCAGCCCTGTTTGCAGAGAGGGTTGGGCACCAGGCGCTCTCTTGGAGGACAGAAGAGGCTGGCACCAAGGGACGGGGCTGGGGACAGGCAGAGAAGGGACCCTGGGGCTCAGCACCCTGCACGAGGGCTCCGAGGCTCCCTGCTTGCAGGAGACGGGCTGCGAGATCTTCCCCATCCAGGAGCCTCAATCAAGGGGCTGGAGGGAACCTGTTCCCATCTGCTGTTTGTTCAGGAGAGCTGGGAGGCTTCTGAGAGGAGCCAGGCGCTCAAAGGGCCTTTGACGACATGAATTGAGGGCTCTGAGCAAGGAAACGCTGCGTTTTTTCCTTCTGCTCCTTGCACGGCCGCAGCCAGCACCTGGCAGCCTTCGGAGCTCCCTCGATGCCGCGGCGGGGAGGGAAGGGGAGAGGTGGCTGGCTCCCGGCGGGGCACCTTGCTCAGCCTCCAAACGCAGAGCAATCCCCAGCCCCAAATGTCCTCCATCCCCTTCTTCCCCCCTATTGCTCCAGCAAGGGGCTGGGGGCTGCTGCCATGTCCCAGCGGTGCCGCTTCGTCCTGCAGTGGCCAAGCGGGGGGGGGGCTCTGCTTTCGGGTACCCCCCTCCCCGGGGGCAGGGTCCTTGCTGCGGGTCGGGGTACACCAGTGCCACGGACCGGACCAGGAGGGTGGCAGCACCCCGCTGGGTCTGTCCCCAGTGCCTTGTGACATCTACGAGCCTGAAGAGCCGCACCACGGGCCATAGATCGTGGCACCAGAGCCTGTGACACCTGCTGGGGATACCTGCTGGGGCTCAGGGGTCTCTGGGGAGCTCCCACATATTCCTGCAGTCTGTCCTACGCAGCGGCTTTGCGCTTGGCCAACCCCCTGCCAGCTGCTCCCTTGGCTGCTCTGCCAAACCTGCAGGCTCCCCAAGGTGCCTCGCTGCGTGCTCAGAACGAGCCTCCCTTGGCCACGGGGATGTTCCCGGCGTAAAGCGGCCGTCCAGGGACAGGAGAGGGAGCGACGGGGAGGAAGAAATGCTTCAGAGTTTCCAGCTCTGTTCTAAATTAGGCACTTAACCTTTTCAAACACATTTTACAGTGGTTGTAATAAGCTCTGACCCTCTCTGCGCTGGTAAACCCGCGCTGCGAGGAGTGCCTCCATGGATTTTTAGGAAATCCAGCGCACGGGGGCTGCAGGGGAGGGGATCACGGCCTGCGTGCAGATGTCCCGAGACCATTTATTGCCCCTCGGTAGGGCTGGGAGCTGCAGGGATGTTCCTGCACCCAAGGCACTGGAAAGATGCCATCCACCCCCTAATAACCCCCAGACCCCAAGAGGCAGGCAGTTATTACATCGGGCTGCGGGGCCCCGAAGGCAGCCTGTAATTAGGGTGGGACGGTGCAGAGCCTTCCCCAGCTAAACCATCATTTCCCAGCGCCGGCAGCCCCGTGAGGTCGGCGGCCGGGAGCAGAGCTGGGGCTGTGTGTGTGTGGGTAAGGGACAATTTGGGTTTCGCTGCTTTTCTCCTCATCCTTCTCCCCCAGCAAGGACTTTGGAACGAATCAGAGCCACGTGTGGCTGGTGCACTGCTGCCTCTCACCCCGTTTTCAGCCAGGAAAGCCCCGGGTGAGTCCTTGCAGTGTGGTGCAAGGGAAGCTTTGCAGCACCTCCCGTGGAAACCGGGTGAGCCCAGAGCCCCGGGGCTCCACGGGAGCCGCGGTGAGAGCATCGCCCGCGCCCGACTCAGAGTTTCCAGCAGAGCCCTGGGGCTCTCGCCGCCGTCGCGCTGTCTCCGAGTGACCGATTCCCTCCCCGCCGCCTCAAATCCCGGTTCAAGAATGTTGTTTGGGTTGCAGAAAGTATTGCTAAAAGAGGAAAGGGAAAAAAAATGAAAGGGAAAAAAAAAAAAAAAAGGGAAGAGGGAGGCCGGGGTGAGCCGGGAGGTCACGGGAGGCTTCGCCCTGCCCTTCCCTCCTGACCCTTGAATTTTTGGGGAGGAGATTGCAGCAGCTGCAGGCGGTCGCCAGATGTTGAGTGCGTTCCCTCTGCATGGTTCAGCCAAGGCTGAGCCCCCACGGGAGCTGCTGCTGCTCCCCCCACGATTTCCCCACTCCCCCGTCCCTCCTTTTCCTGATATTTACCTGCCGGTGCTGCCAGCAACCTCAGACAGCAAGGGGGGAGCTTCCAGCTGGGGCTGGTTTTGGAGGTACCACGGAGGTGCTAATCCCTGGGGAAGCTGCGGGGCTGCTCCTCCGGGCACAGGAGAGGAGAATCCCACCACAGGGATCAGCTCTGGGTGGGAGGACGCGGAGGTGAGGAAGAGGAGGTTTGGTTGCAAACACCCAGAAGGTCCACACAAACCTGGGAGCCTCTGGAGAGTGGCTCCAGGGCACCTCAGCTCCAGAATTTGGAGCACGAGCCCCGTCGGGAGGCCTGGTGCAATGCAGCAGCTCCAGATGATGGCCTCGTGGCCCTGGCCACCGCAGAGCTCTGCAGGTGTCGCCCCGCTCATTTCCACCCCCTCTTCCCAAGCAGGGCTGGAAGATGTGGAGGGCTGAATCCTCCTTGGATTCTTGTGGCTGGAGTCCCTCAGACCAGGAGGGGGTTTGACGGGTTCGGATGTGCACGGTACATTCGTAGCTCTGCGTTCACCGAGGCAGAATTAGCTTTGGCCTTCGCGTTGGGTGGCTTTGATTCCTTTTAGGCTGCGAAGCGCTCGCTCCCTGTGCCAGAAGCAGCCTGACGAAACCGTGCTTGTCCGTGCAGAAGGCAGCGCTCCCGGCTCCGAGCCTGGGATTTGAAAAATAAAGGCCAACGGGGGCCGGATTCAGTGGTTCCAAAAGCAAAGCTCGAGAGGATTTGATCAAAACAGCCGGAACGCACCCAAACAAAATAGACACTGTTCACATCAATTTGGTTGAGCAAACCAACGCAGGCATCTGTCTGGCCCTGACGAGATGCAGATTGCGGCCGTCAGCGCGGCTGCGCCGGCTGAGATGAGGCAGCAATAGGGACCGGGGGCTTCAGGCGAGCAGGACGGAGAACTCAGGGCTCCCGTTACCAGCTCAGGGCTTTCTTTTAATGGTCAGCTATAGGGAAGAGGCGTTTGTAGAAGGAGATGTTCAAAAGGTTGCATGAACGTCAAAGAGAGCTGCAGAAGCTTTGCAGCGGGCTGCAGTGAGCAGTAGTGCCGAGGTCTCATCAGCTCCCACCAGAGCTCACCAAACCTCGCAGCAGAGCCCCAGCAGTCCCAGAGGACACTGAAACTGGACAGGATGAGACTGGGTGAAAGTCCTGGTGACTGTGGGGGACAGAAACATGAGCTTGAGCATGACTTTTTTTACTGGTTTTGGCTGGGAAAGGGGGATGTGACCCTGGGGAACGGAGCCAATCCAGAGCCAGCCCATGCGCGAGGGCTCTGCAGCCCCCACCGGGTGCCTGCCCGGTGTTGTACCCATTTTGCCTTGCAGAAGGCAGAGAGGCCGCTTCCCTTATCTAACCCGGCTATGGACGTTTTGCTTTTCCAGAACAACATCCAAGCCCTGCAAAAGCCTCTGAGCTGTTGGCCACCGGGACACCTCGAGCTGCCAGAGATGTGACGCTGGTTGACACCATCTGGGCGCCGAGCAGCAGATGTTACTGGCTGCCACCACCCCGCACACCGTTTTCCCTGGCAGCAGGAGCAGAGCCCTCCAGGCTGGGTCATCCCCTGCCCCGACCCACAGCTTCCAACCCCACACACATCCACGAGCCCCTCTCCAGCCTCCCTGCCCCGCTGCAAGCTGCAATTGCAATGCTTTCCTGGGACAGAGAGGTGTGCCAGCTCCATTAAATCCCACAGAGAGCACGAGACCTCTCCCTGCTTTACCAGGGATTTACCTCCCTCGGGGCAGCACAGCCCCCTGTGCTATTTCCCTGCTCGAAGGAGGGATTTCTCCGAATACCCCAGAGCCAGCAGCTCTCTCCCTGCAGCCCGGGGCTGCGTGCTGCGTCGCGGTGAGCTGTGCTTTCCAGGCATGCTCTCCCTTCCCCAGCAGCCTCGCGTCCTGGCACCGTCCCCACTGTACAGCTTGTCCCTCGCCACCCCGTCCGCGAACCGCCCGCACATTCCTCCCCCGTGCAGCGAGGCCCGCGGATCGATAAGGATCTTTGCGAGGCTCCCCCGGGGAGGAGGATGTTTTGGCTGGGAAATATCGATGGGAAGCGAGGAGAAAGCGAGCCCAGAGGGAGCCGGGCACCTGCCAAGCTCGCTAAATAACTCCAGGCTCCTCGGCAGACCTGGGCGTGCTGCTAGAGCCGGGCACGGAGCAGCAGGCGATGGGCGGGCAGGGCTCCTCCTTCTCAATCCTCGCAGGAGGAAATGCTTCGACAAAAAGCCAAAGCTGGAGCATGCAGAGATGGGGATGAGGGGGCTGCAACAGTGCCCATCGCCCCCCAGCTTTCCAGGACCCCCAAGGGCTCTGCATCCCCAGCTGGTGAGCTGCGTAACAGGGAGCCCCCAACCACGGTCACCCAGCACACACAGACACCCTGTGCACCCCCGGGAGCCTAGCTGGGGACCCCCCATCCCCAGCAGGATGGGCACAGTCTGCAGAAATGCCAGCTTGGCATCTCTCTCCTGCCAAGCTGAAGACAAATTCCTGCTGTCACAGTGGCTCTTTGGTAGGCAATTTATTTACCTTGGATGCTGCAGCCTTATCGTTCATGGAAATGTTTATCCTAAATATTTAATAGCAGGGCTGCATAAACGGAGGCTTCCTGGGGAAAAAGCCCAGGCTGCAGCCGGGGCAGGCATAACGTCCCTTCCCTTGGTACTGCAAAAGTTAAAGATACTTTCTCTCTTCTCCCCAAGAATCACATCCTCAGCACCTCAAAATCAGAGATTTTTTAATCTGGCCAGAGGCCTCTTCATCACTTCCTGATGAGAAACACAGGAGACCTAACAACAGCCCTTTTAAAAACAACATCCCCGATTCCACTAACTCGTTAAACAGAGAGAGCCTGAAAAGTGCCAACACTCCTATGAGAAAAGACGGGAGGGAGAGAGAGAGAGAGGGAGGAAAGAAAAAGCAGGTTATTTATAACGCCAGGCAGCATTAGGGTCTCTTCAGTCTCTCCTGCAAACTGTCTGCTGCTAGGAGGTCACTCCCCAAAAAACCTGCCGAGCCCGTGACCTGCAAGCACAATATTTGGTCTGGGATCTAGGGCGGGCACCAGCCTTTGCAAACCGGGCGCCGCACTCACATGCTGCTTGACACACGGGAGATCCCGCAGCAGAGCAGCGAGGCTTTGGAAAGGAGGCTCTCAGCTTGGTAAGTCCATCTCCATATTTATTACGATTTTTTTTTTTTTTTTGAGGCTTGATTTCCATAGCCCTGCCGTGGAAGGCGGGCGGCTGCCCCGCGGAGCACATGCCAGCGACACGGGTGGCACGGCGCGGGCGCCAGCGCTCGCGAGCCGCGGCGGCCGGGTGCCCTCTCCCGCTCCCCGCGGCTCCTGCCCCGGCTGCAGCTCCCCAGACACCTGCATTGGGACCCCTGCACCCACAGCCTTCGACACCCGGGCACGTGCAGAGCCTGCTTGCAGCCCCCCCTGAGGCTTTGCTGTCTCCTCCTCTGCTTATTTCGTGCCCGTGGTGCCCCTTGCTGCTCCTTCCCTGGGTGTCCTGATGGGACCCACAGCCTCCAGCACAGAAGCACGGAGGCTGGGAGATTGCACGGGTAACGTGGCTGGCACGTGCAGATGGCACCCAAAAGTGGGGCTGAACCCACTGGGGAGGGGAGAGAGACCACATGAAGCAGGGTGGATGCCGAGGACAGCCTCGGGGGCTGGTGGCACAATGAAGGGGGCACTGAGAAAGGAGGAGGGAGCCCCGGATCTATCCTGCCCCATACAGAGGGAGCCCAGGAAGGGGCAGCAGCCCCAGCACGGAGCAGACGGCTCTGTTTCACCAGGCAGAGTGCTCTGGAGTGGGAGGAAGGAGGAGAAGAAACTCGCCTGCAACTGCCAAGCTCCTGCCGCACACGCAGCATCCCAAAGGACCACGGCTCCCCTGTCCCTTGGCTGCAAGAGAAAGCAGGAGCCGTGCCTGCCCTCCTCGGCCTCAGCCCCCTTTTTTTTCCACCACAAGCAGCCTGCCAGCGTGCCTCGGTGGCAGGGCAGCCGCTGCCCCGAGCACAACTGTGCCCTCTTTGTCTGCTGGGCTCCATGGGCAAGAAATCCCCTCCTCCCACTGCTGGCTGTGCCAGGCTGGGGACAAGCGACCTGCCGGCCCCTCGGGAGCACAGTTTGGGTGGGCTGGAGGGCACGGACCCCCAGGGATGAAATCTGGGCACAGCCAGCTCCACCGCCACAGCTCCGCAGGGGCTGGGTGACAGCCCCCAGCAGCACGGGGCTCAGGAGAAGGAAGCAGCAGCAAACCTCCCCATTTTTCCCCTTCTCCCAGCTGTGCCCCAGGGTGCAGACGCCGCGAGGTTTCCCCATGCTCCGTGGCAGCGGCAGGGCTGGCGGCAGCCCCGCGCTCCCGGCCACGTGTACAGCAGGCAGCAGGCAGGAGCCTCCGCTCCCCCTCCGAGCGGCGCGGCCCGCAGTATTTCCTGGAGGCATTTCAAGCCGCCGCGCTCGCAGGCTGCTCTGCGTGCTGGCATGGCCACGAGGCTCGGGGAAGGACGAGAGGCCGTGGCTGGCGTCCTCATCCTGCCAGCACAGCGCCCTGGGACGGTGCAGCAAAGCCCACTTGAAGCCCAGGGGCTGTTTGCGTGGTGCTGAGCACCCAGCCCCGCTCTCTGCTCCTCTCCAGCCCCAGGCAGATCGGTTCTCATAAGCAGGGCAGGCGGTGTGGGGATGGCTCCGCTCTCCTGTGTCACACTGGGGGGACAGCAGGTGACAGCCCTTTCCCACCAGGCCAGGAGGAGCAGCTCAGCTGGGGAAATCTCAGCTCTGAAGCGGTTTCCACTTCGGAATCAGCCAGAACTTGTTTACCAGGATTTCCATCAGTCCTGAGCAGCGTGAGCATCCTGCGTGGTGGTGGGGGCAGGGAGAGCTGGATGAAACCCACAGCGACTCGTGTCGCCAGCGAGCACGGTATAAATATAGAGAACACAGAGCTGCCTCCAAACGCGCCTCGAGCTCCATCACCCTGCGCCCGCAGCCACCGCTGCCCCCCCGTCGGGTGGGATCACGGGGGTGGGACATGGTCCTAATCCTGCCTTGGGTGAACCCAGACCTTTGGGGCAGAGCTGTGGCCTTGAGCAAACCCCGACAAGTGGCCCCCATCTCCATCCCCTGCCCAGCTGCTGCAGAAATGGCGATAGGAAAGATTTGGTGAGCAGAGAGGCCCTGGAAGAGGCGTGAGATGACAGTGGGGGAGATGGGGTAACATCAAAGGGGGGCACGCCTGCACCCACGGGTCTTTTAGTAGGACTCCCTCGGGTCCCCGTGCTCGCCCAGCCCTGCTGCCAGGTGCCACCAGGCCCATGTCCCGACCCGCTCAGTTCCCAGCCCGCGGGGAGCAGCTCTCCTGCCCCCAGCCCCTGCCTTGCTCCTGATTCTGCTGCTGGTTCCCCCCCAGGTCCCCCCGGCACCCACACCATGCGCTGGGCCACCGTCGTGCTCGTCGCCGTGCTCTGCGGGGCCTCGCTGGGCCAGTACAACGAGGAGGAGGACCTGGCGTGGTTGCAGTACTACATGCGGCAGTCCCGAATGTCCTCCTACAACTACATGCCCTACTACGAGGATGAGAACAGCCCCTACGTTTACTCGTACCTCCCGGCTCCCGACACGGAGGCAGAGCCCGGCCCTGAGCCTCAGCAGGCCCCTTCCTGGCAGTGTCCCCAGGAGTGTGACTGTCCTCCCAACTTCTCCTCGGCCATGTACTGCGACACCCGCAACCTGAGGTACCTGCCCTTCGTGCCCACCCGCATGAAGTACGTCTACTTCCAGAACAACCAGATCACCGCCATCCAGGAGGGGGCCTTCGACAACGCCACAGAGCTCGAGTGGCTGGCGCTGCACAACAACCAGATCACCAGCGAGAAGATGGGCAAGAGGGTCTTTGCCAAGCTCAGAAACCTGGAGAGGCTATACATGAACAACAACAACCTGACCAAGATGCCCAGCCCCCTGCCCCGCTCCCTGAGAGAGCTCCACTTGTCCTACAACCAGATCTCCAAGGTCCCCTCCAATGCTCTGGAGGGCCTGGAGAACCTCACGGCCCTGTACCTCAGCCACAATTACATTTTTGAGATGGGAGCTTCCCTCAAAGGGCTCAAGTCCTTGATCCTGGCTGATCTGAGCTACAACCACCTCAGGAAAGTCCCCGACGGGCTCCCAATGGCCCTGGAGCAGCTCTACCTGGAGTACAACCACATCAACGCCATCCCCGATGACTATTTCAAGGTCTCTCCCAAGCTGCTCTACGTACGGATGTCCCACAACAGCCTGACAAACCAAGGTCTCTCCACCAACACGTTCAACAGCAGCAGCATCCTGGAGCTGGACCTCTCGTACAACAGGCTCCAGAAGATCCCCCGGGTCAGCACCCACCTGGAGAACCTCTACCTCCAGGGGAACCAAATCAACGGTGAGCAGGCGCGCGGCGGTGCTGGGGAGGCGGCAGAGGAAGGGGAGGCAGAGCCTGTGATAGGGGGTTGAGCTGGAGAGGGGAATTTGGGAGATTTCTGGCCTCCTAGGTGGTCCTCAACAAGGTAGGAAAGGGGGTTGGTTGTGGTGCTGGCTCCGAGTGTTCCTCCGTGGTGCACAAATTCATAGCTCTGGTCCCATTTAGCCCCAGCATCTTCGGGCTGCAGATGGCAGAAACCAGCTGGGGGTCGGGGCTGATGCACAACGTGAGGAGGGAGCTGCTGGCATTGCACGCGGGCTGAGGGGTCACCAACGAAGGGGACAGAGCTGGGGGGTTCCCCACCACCGAACACAGCAACAGGCATTGCTCTGCAGGGCCAGTGCAGGGGCAAAGGGACCAGGGACAAACCCTGCGGTGCTCAGCAGCCTGCAGCACTCAGGACCAGCGCATCTCCTTCCTCCCCACCAGGATGCCCCGAAATCTCCAGCTGCAGCTCTCCCCAGTCTGACACCCACTGCTTTATCTTCCAGCCCTCCCTGAGCTGCAGGCAGCGTGGCTTCAGCTCTTCCCACATCCCAGAGGTGGCTCTGATGCCCCCCCAGCCCCTGGAAGCCCACTGTCCCCCCAGAGCCCCTCACTGCCTGCACATCCTGGCCGGGGCCGGGACAGACAGGAGCTCTTAGTTATTAGAGAGCCTGCTGCCAGGACTAAAATTCACTCCATTTAACACACAAATAAATAAACGGAACAGATTGTTCCGGGGTTGCTGTTTATAAAAAAAAAAAAAAAAAAAAAAAAAAAAAAAGAGAGAGAGAGAGAGAAAGAGAAAAAAAAAACCTGCATCTCCTGGAAAAATCCACCCTGGCTCCTGTCACCTGCTGGCCCCCAGGGCAGGACCCCCCAGGAGCGGTGCTGAAGCCCCCGAGCGAGGCCAGGCTGGGGAGGTGCCGTGCCGCAATCGGCTGTTGCAGGGGAAACAACCCCGCAGCGAGCAACCGACAGAAACACGAAAACAAGAGCAGACTCCCAAATGTTTGCTTTCAAAACGTGTAGCTGTTAGTGTCTGCCCACAAATGCCATGAAACCACCGCGGAGCCATCCGGGCTCGACTGCAGAGCTGCTGCAGCTGAAGGTTTTGCTGCTGACCTTTAGAGCAGCCCTGGGAACCCCCCGGGAGCCCTTCGGTGGGGGGTGAGGTGCCCGCAGCACCCCCTGCACCCCTGGGCGCTGCAAAGCCCCCAGGGAGATGCTGCTGCCCTCTCTGGGCTGGCAGCCCCCTCCTGCCACCCAAATCACCCCCTGCCTCTGCCCCAAAGCTGCTCGTATGGAGCCAAACAACCCAGAGTGGCCCAAATCAGTGGGGAATTGGGGCTGGGTGCCCCGCAGCACCCCAGTGCACCCCAGTGCCTTCCCCAGCAGCTCCCAGCCCGGAGCTTTGCTGCCCTCTAGTCGGTCGCTGCTCTCCCAAATCCGGCACAAAATCAGGATTTGCTCCGTGTCCTCCCTCCAAACGCAGGCAGGGCCTGGCCTGAGAGGGGCTGGCAGCAGCAGGGAGCAGAGGAAAGGACAGGGGACAGGGACAGGGATGTGTCCCGTCCCCCCCCTCCAGCCACGCTGCCTGGGTGGTCCTGCTCCCCAGCAGTGCCGGGGGGGGGGTCCTGGATGCTGCCGCTCGTGGAGCTGATGAAATGCAACAGCAATTCCTGCTGCAGAGCCATGCTTTCCAGCTGACACCTCCCTGCTCCCCGGGCTTTTTTCCTAGAGCCCATTTTGGCAGGAATAGTTGGGAATTTAGGGGTACTTTCATCATTTCCCTGCCCATCCTGGCATGGGCTCGGTTCCCCCGGACCCATCTCCGGACCAGGTCCCCCTGACATCTCTGGGTCTCCTTCTCCCCGCAGAGTTCTCCATCAGCAGCTTCTGCACCGTGGTGGACGTCATGAACTACTCCCGGCTCCAGGTCCTGCGGCTCGACGGCAACGAGATCAAGCGCAACGCGGTGCCCCCCGACGCCCCGCTGTGCCTGCGGCGTGCCACCATCATCGAGATCTAGCCTGGTCCCTGTCCCCCCCCATCTCCGGTCCTCAGGACTTTGCTCCCCCATCCCTGGGGAGACACTCATCCCATTTTAATGCAGCTTGACGGTTTGACTTGGCTTCTGCAATAGTGCAATAAGGGTGCTCCAACGCCAGCCCACACGGGTGGGCAGGATCCGTTCAGCCCCAAATGTCTCCTCCCTCCCCACCATTTCCCTGCTCTCCGGTCTCTCAGGGTGGGACAGGTCCCAGCACAAATCCCACCACGGCCATGCCCCAGCCCCTGTGGGAGGGAAGAGGGGAGAGCTCGCCCCATCTCCAAAACCCAGCTCCGTTTTGGGGGTTCCAGCACAATTAACGGGGCTCACCTTGGGCCAGGCTTTGGTGGTCCCTGGGAGCTGCACGGGTAAAGGGTTAAAGGTGCTCTGGCTGCCAACATCCCTCTCTAGGATGGGGAAGAGTAAATCCACTCTTTCCCCACATTTTTTCCCTTCTTTCCCCCAGCCACAAAGCTCGTGGGGAGAGAAACCCTTCCTGCTGCTGCCGAGCAGCCGTCAGCTGCTGAGCTCAGAGAGAAATTCTCCCAGCCCCTGGTTGGGGCCAGGACCAGGGGGCGAGGGATGGGCACCTCACAGCACCAGCGCCCTGCGGAGCTCAGGGTCGTGCCAGAAGCCAGCCCCTCGCCCCCCTGCTCCCTCCCCGGGCACAGACACCGGGTGCTGCAGCCAGAGGTGCCCGGGATCATGTTCAGCTGAGGCACGAGGGCAGCTGGGGCTTATATGGGGTCTGCAGGGTGCACACGGATCTGCCAAACCCAGACCACTCAGCTGTGGATGCCCCCGATTACCAGGAGCAGAGCTTGGTGTAACACGGGCCCAAGGCAGGTGAGGTGCAAGGGCCAGGCAGGATCCACCTGGGTTTAACAAGGGAGGGATTTTGCTGCTCGTAAAACCCCGGGACCTGACCCCTAAAGCTCATCCGTGCCTGCAGGGTCCATCCTGGTGTGAATCAACGCGCTGTGCCCGGCTCTACCCTGCCCGCTGGCGTGGCTCGGAGCTCTCCCCCGCCCCACTAATTGGGGTCTCTCATTAAAAACGATCTAGCAGCACCATGTGCATCGGTCAGCAGCACGTCCCCGTTCACCGGGAGCCAAAACACCCCCTTGGTTCCTTGGACGGCTCAGTTTGAGAACCAAAGGGGCAGCTGAGCTTTGGAGATGACCTGCAAAGCTGAAGAGGTCATCTCGACCCTCTGCATTTAAACTGCATGCTAACACTATAGAAACCAAAAAAAAAAAAAATAACAAAAAAATCTGTACTATCACCGACGCATGAACTGTAGATATCATACCGACCAATAAAGCCCTTTCTGTAACTGCATCAAACGTGTCTGAGGGATCCCAAATGCAGGGAGAGGCCGAGCTCAGAGTGTCTGGGCTGCCCTGAGCATCCCCTCCTGCAGCCCGGACCTTCCCGCAGACGTAACCCGGGCTGGATTTTGCCGTCTGGCGGCTGCTCCAGACACTGCACACGCAGCCGCCGCCTTCCCCACGCCACGGAGCTGCCGCCCCAACACACCGCGTGTGGAGCTCGTGCAAAAATGGAGAGGGGGAAAAAACACACGCTGAGAGCTGCCAGATAGGGGAAGGATGAGAAAGGATGGCGGTGCTGCTGGTGCCGGTGCTGCTGGTCGTTATGTTTTGGATGCTTTCGTGTCCCCAGGCGTTCAGCCTTGCTTATTTTTAACAGCTGAGCTGGAAGATGTTTAAAAAAAAAGCAGATGGGAAAGAGTTTTTGGAGACCTGGGGTGCACAGAAAGGGCCTCCTGCTCCAGGAAAGGCTCTTGCAGCAGCCAGATGGGAGCAGAGGCACAAAGACCCCACTCCAGCCCCCTTCCCCATCCTTACCCACATCCCAGAGCCGCAAGGGGACGTGCACGTCCCCACGTCTCCATCGCCGCCTCCTGCAGCCTGCTGAGGTCCCCGGGGCTGGTGCTGGGGGCTGGAGTTGCCCATCACATTTCCACGGCTTTTTTCCCACTCCCCACAGCCCCCGGCAGTGGGGTTGGGGAGCTGCCCTGCACCCGGGGGTCCCGGCA
>CM021756.1:3316096-3358276 GCA_011075105.1 Heteronetta atricapilla | reverse complement strand
CCCGGCAGTGGGGTTGGGGAGCTGCCCTGCACCCGGGGGTCCCGGCAGTGGGGTTGGGGAGCTGCCCTGCACTCAGGGGTGCCCACCCTAGGAGCAAAGCGCATCTCTTGGGCGAGAGCTGGGGAAAAGCCAGCTCGGGGCAGGGCACCAGGGGGAGGACCTGGCCCTGCTGGGACCCCAAAAGCATCCCCCAAGGGTGCTTCTCCCACCGCGGCTGCAGTTGCTGCTTTCCACCAGCTGGGGGCCGGGGGCTGCCTCCCGCGGGGGGGGGGGGCGGGGGAGGCGAAGGGGAGAGGGGCTGCGCCGTCCCCCCACTCCCCCTCCGCTGCCCCCTCCCTTCTCCCCCTCCCCAAAAAAAGGGGGGAGACCCCATTGGTCCTGCGAGCCCCTGAGCGCCCAATCGCTGCCCTGTTGCTGTGTAGGGGAGGGCAGGGTGGGGGCTTCATCCCCTTCCTCCTCCTCCTCCTCTTCCTCCTCCTGTTGCTGGGAGGGGCGAGGGTCTGGGGGGCCCCCAGCAGCCCGTGCCCCACGGTGGGGGAGGAGGAGGAGGAGGATGCCGGAGTGTGGGGCTTTGTCCGGACCCACCAAGGAGCCTAAAGGAGGGGAAGACCCCAAACCAACCGAACGCAGCTCCCCGGTCCCCCAGGGCTGTGCCCCGCAGCCTCTGTGGGGTCGCCTCTGCGCCAGACCCTAAAAGCCAGCAGGGCGCCCCATGGGGACAGCAGGGTTTCTTCAGAGCTCCCCTAAAACCCCTCCAGTTCCAGCACCCCAACCCCTTCCCAGGCTCTTTCCCCTCCCCGTTTTTCTGCTCTCCCCCTCGAAGCTTCCCTCAGGTCCAGCGCTCCCCAGCCCTTAGCGCAGCTCCGCTGCAGGAAGCGCAGGATTTGTGCCTAAAAACATCGGCCCCAAAAACTCTCCTCTGGGGAAAAGAAACTAGCGAGGGACAGCTTTGACCTGAGGCCAGCACCGATGTGGCTGGGGGCTTGGGGGGGACTGAGCCCCCCGGGGATGTGAGCGCCACACACGGCGCCATCGGTGTGTCACCGGGACGTGCGCCCGGCGTCCTGTCCTTCAGCGCTTCCCTTTGCTCAATTCTCCCCGGCCTTAACCTAAAACCTTTATTGTTCTCGGGACTAGGTCGGGACGGGACCGTCTGAATTTTCTGGTTTCTCCTCGAGGCGACGGCCCCGTTTCTCGCGCCGACGTGCGCTCGCTCGCACGCTGGATGGTGCTGAGGACAAAAGGACCCCGTGGCCGGGGCTGGGCAGGGCTGGCCGCAAATGTTCCCCCTGCACCTGGCTGTCTGCAGACGTGCTCGCGACGTGACGAGCAATAAAAGTTGATTATTAATAAAGCCGCTTGGATCGGGGCCGCGGCAGCTGCGACATTGCTGGGAAGAGATAAGAAAAGTGCCGAGGCAGCGGGAACGCGCCCCGGGGGGGGGACACCCAGCAGAGCTCGGCAGGGCCCCCGGCACCACTCGAGGCCGAGCGCGTGGTCCCATTTCACAGAGGAGCAGACTGAGGCCTGGGGGTGGACAGGCAGCTTCCCAGCTCTCGCAGCTCCACGCCAGGAGTTAAACAGAGCCTGGGATTTGGAGGATCAGGATTTAGGGGCTCGGGGGAGGCCAGAGGAGACGGTGGGACCCGTTCTGAACACTTTGGGGGCCATCAGAGGACCGATTGCCCCCCTGTGCTGCAGAACTGGCGCCCGTCCTCCCTGCACGTCCCCAGCAGCGTTTGGGCAGGGGGGGCGAGGGACGGGCAGGAAATGCCCAATCTGTTCGGCTCCCATTCTTGCCTCCCCTTTTGTTTCACTCGCCATCTGTCCCGCAGCCCCGCGCGCCCCGCGCTCCCGCTGCACGTGCCGTAAATATCAAGGCGGGCTTTGTCTCCGCTTCAAAAGGCGCAGCGGACCCCGAGCCGCGCCGCAGCCCCGAGCCATGGCCAGCACTGAAAAGTGCGGGGGGCTGGCGTGGCCGGGGGGCTTGGTGGTCCCGCCGCCTCCCTTGCTGGGCTTTTTTTGTGGGGTCGGGGTTTGGGGGGCACAGGCTCAGCCTTGCTCTGCTCGCTGGGTGTTTGTAACATCCCGAAATGGAGCCCCGGTCCCTGCTAAGCACCCAGAGGGGAATTTCTTGGGGGAAAACTCCAGCTGTTCCCCCTGCAGAGCCACCCCCAGCAGCTGGGACACACACACACACCAGCCCTCGCTCCTCAGGGAGCAGCGGCCGCTGTCCCAGCCTGGCTGCAGCCTTTTAACTCAGAACAAAGCCCCAGACCAGTCAGCAAGGGCAGCTGCTCCGCTTCAGCCCTGTCCTTCCCCTTCTCCGTTTTATCTGGTGCTATAATAGACATAAACTCCCCGGTAAAAGGGCATTGTCAGAGGGAAAAGGGGCCTCGCCCTTCGTCTGGCAGCTGGGAGCAGGGGGACAGTGCAGGGCTTAGGGACATTGTTGCCCGTGGCCTGTTCCCATAACACATTTCCCAGTGGTTCCCCAGAAGGGAACCTCTGTCATCCAGCAGAGGCTGGGACATAGACCCGGCATCTCCCTTAAATCCCCATCCCTTCATGTCTGCCACCGGCCGGGATGTCAGCCCAGCCACCACTGCTCCATCCCGGCCACCCTGAGTACAGCCGTGTGTGTCTGCCTGGTCTGGAGCAGGCGATCTGGGGACACAAAAAGCCCCAACGCGCCCTGCCTGGCTCTGAATCCAGAGAATCCCCCTGTGGAGTCCTCTGGGGGCTCAGGATCCCAGACCTTGACCTGATCCGGGCTCTGCACGGGGTGGAGAACAGCCACTCACTGCAAGGAAGGTGACAGTCCCCTCTCAGGGCTGGCCTGGCACCGTGTCCCCACCACCCTGGTCCCTCCCTGTGTCTCCTGCTCTGCCTGGGGGAACCTGGGCTCCTCCTTGCATTTTGCAGAGGGGTCAGATGCTGTTGCTGGCCCCTGGACGTGGCACAAGCAGACGGGAGCAAAGCGAGGAGCTGAAGGCCCTGAACAAAGCCCAGGCAGCCCGGAGAGGTTCACACGCCCGGCTGAGGCTCGCCCCGGGCGCTGCGCTCCCGTCCCAGACGCTGACACCGCTCCAGGAGGAAGCACAAAATGCCCCGGGGGCAGCCAGCGCCGCTCCCGGCTGCTCCCACAGCCCTACCTGCGCCCTGCCCTCGCCTTGCTGCTGCTGCCAGGGCACGGTGTCCCCTGGGGACAAGGGCACGGTGTCCTTTGGGAATTGGGGTACAGCATCCCACCGGGACGGGGGGCACGGCATCCCCAGGGACAGGGGCGCAGCATCCCTCAGGCTCAAGATTGCGGCATCATTTGGGGACAGGGACACACCTGGGGACAGGGACACAGCGTCCCTGGGGGGTTACAGGGCACTGCTGCTGCTCGGGGGACTCACAGCCTCCAGTCCCCAAGGTTTGTGCCCCGCTACCATCAGAAGCCACCAGCAGCACGGTGGCA
This sequence comes from Heteronetta atricapilla, assembly GCA_011075105.1. NCBI lineage: Eukaryota > Metazoa > Chordata > Aves > Anseriformes > Anatidae > Heteronetta > Heteronetta atricapilla. The sequence continues at coordinate 3,354,810 of CM021756.1, read as the reverse complement.
CAGGACGTGCCGGGATGCCCCCAGGGTGCAGGGGGAGCACGGAGGGGTTCAGGTTGCTCAATGCTGACAGACTCCTGAAATAACACTAATTACTATTATAATATTTAATAAGAATCGTATGCAAATCCCCCGGCAAGCTGAGCGAGCTCTGCCCTGACCTGCGCGGCGCGGGGAGGCCTCTTTTTCTCCCCGGCTCTCTCAAACCCTTCGCTGGGAAACAAAAGGTGCAAAGTTTAGTGGTGCATGAAAGGAGAAACAAAACCCAGCCCCAGCCGCGGCCCCCCCACCGCCCCAGCAGACAGATGGCAACAGTTGTCCCCGCACACCAGTTGCTCGCCGCCGCCAACAAGCCCCTTTTATCCCCCAACAGGTCGTAAATGAGAGCGTCGGAGCTGGGCAGCCACCGCGGAGGGGCCCGGATGGGGACAAGGATGGGGATGGGGACAGCTCTCCCCGTGGGATGCGCAGAGGGAGAACAAAAAAAGCAGCTGAAAGCGGCTCCTCGCCCCCTGCCCATCTGTCTGGACCTCAGGAGCCTCTCCCCAGGGAACGCAGCACGGGGGAGGCTGGGGCGAGTCAGCCCCTGGGACCCTGAGCCCCTCGGTGGCACTGCGGGAGCAGGGAGATGTGGGGTCCCACCACATTCGGAGCCTTGTGGGGCCAGCCTGGTTGTCCCCTGGGGCTGTTCCATGCCCAGCAGGGCCGCGCGCTCTCCATACCCCACTTTTGTGCCATTTGAGGCGTTCACCTCAAATGGGGGACAATCTCTGGGGGCCGTGCCATGCCCCATGTGCCAAGGGACGTGCTCGGGGCACGATTTTGGGGCACCAGCAACAGATTCCTTCCCCCTTTGTGCAAGGAACAGTCCCATCCCCTCTCTCTCCCTGCCATAATTTTTAATAAACCGGAGTTTTGTGCGGGACCTGCTCTGCACCTCTGCGCTGGAGGGAGAGGGAGCGAGCAGGGAGTGGAGATGGGGCTCAGCCCCGAGCTTTGTGCTTGTTCTGGGGGAAGGTTTTCAGGGTAAGTCAGCACGAAGCAAAGCTGCAGCCTGCCCCGGCTGCTCTTGGAGTCCCTCCAAGCCCAGCGACCTGCGAGGGCGGAGATGCGAGCACCGAGACGGGCGCTGCACCCCACGGGGGGAGGCGAGTGGGTGTGCGGTGGCCGCGACACGCTCACTTCTGCCGGTGACCTTTGTGGAGGAAGGAGGGTTTTTTTTTTTTTTTTCCATGGCTCGGTTCAGGTTTTAGCGAGGGCTGGAAAGGCAGAGGCGGGTGTTCCCCTTCGTGCTGGTGTGCGTGGGTCTGTCGGGGATGTACAAGAGCAGAGCCAGGAAGGGTCGGGGCTGCTGGGAGCTCATGAGCGGGTCCCTCCGCTCTCCAGAGAGGCAGAGGACAGTCTGTCGGGAGGAAGGGCAGGTGAGGTTCGCACTCTCCAGCCAGAAATCTCTCCGCCAGCCTTGCTAAGGGAACAAAAGAGCAGCCTGTGTGCAAAACAAGACCTAGGGACCCCTGCCTGCTCCCCGAGCTTGCAAAGGGCGGCGATGCCGCAGCCCTGCCGCCCGGCTGCCACCCAGAGCGCCGTGGGTTTGGCGCAGCACCAACCCCTGCAAAGCCCACAAACCACCTTCCCGTTGCCAGGCCACGTGGTTGCAAACTTTCTCCAGCTCCGGCAGATCCTGGGAAGATCATTTGGGCTGCACAGCACCGCAGGCACCGGTGTGCCCCCGGAGCTTGTGCCTTCCCCTCCCAACCCCGAGGCTGGGGCAGGGCGGCGAGCTGCCGGCTGCTTCGCCCCAGATACAGGCGAGCGCGGCTGCACCCACACGAGTGCCTGATTGGCCTCGGCTGAGCCGAAATAGCCGGTCCCGACCCGGTGCCTTCGCCTCACTGGCAAACAAAGGGCAGGAAGCACCTGGCGGAGGCCGAGCCCTGCGTGAACCGCGGGAGGAGGCTCGGCGGCACCCGGTTTCATTTCTGCTGACGTTGCTTTTCTGATAACCCAGAGCTGAGAAATGCCCAACTGCTGCTGGAGGGGGCCCTGGGAAAGAGCCAAACAAAGGCACACGCACACAAATCCAACGATATTTTGATGTGAATTGAGCAAAAATCTCTGCGTGGACCTGCAGAGATGTCCTGTGGTGGTTGCTGCCTTCGGGTCAGGGCATTTCCAAGGCTGATTTGGGCTTTGAACTGAGTGTTCCTCCAGCAGACGGCCCCAAGCACCCCCAGTTCCCACGAGGACGGACAGACAGCACTGCAGCTGCACGCACACACGCCTGGGCAGCCTGGCACGGCGAGCAGGGGGACAGCACAGCGCTGGGGACAGGACATTAAAACCCTTTTTACTCCCTGTAGGCATCAAAAGCTCTTCCAGCCGGCTGGGACGCGAGAAGAACACTTCCCCCTGAGACCCAGCAGTGCCCATGGAGGGGTTTTGTGGGGGAAACGCGTTTCCAGGTGGATGTCATCTCATGGGGACTCATCCTTCCCCCTGGCTGCAGGACGCAGGAGGTGTGTGGCGGTGCAGGCAGGGCCAAAGGGCTGTGATCTCGCCGCAGACACGTCAGGGATGCGTGCTCATTGACGCATCATGCCGATCTCTGATTACAGGGACATTATCTGACCCGGGTTCCTTGAGCCAGGCACTTCCCTGTCCTCCCAGAAACACCCAAATGAAAAAACAGAAATAATAATAATCCCAGCAGAAATCCAGCAAAAAGCAGGGCAGAAAAGGAGTCCAAACTGCAGCAGGCAGGAGGTGGGTAGAGGTGGGTGCGTTCTTATTTATTTTCCAGTTTTTCTGGAGCTGCTCCAGGCACACAGGGGAGCACCCAGGTCCCTGGGGTATAGCACAGCCGTGCCCCAGAGCTGGTCCTGGGACGTGCTCGGCTGCCTTGTGATGGGAAAAGAGGCTGAGGGCTAAGACCCAGCCTCAAAAGGCCTGGGAAGGGCTTGGGGGGGACGCTAAAGACGCCCCCCCGGTGTGTAATGCAGCATGCAGTGCCAGGTATCGCGATCCTACCAGAAGGAACACGACAAACAACATAAAAATAGCAGATGAGTCACCTATTAAAAGGCTGGCGGGGGGGGGGGGGTCTGGTTGCTGTGCCACGGAGCTGACTCCTTGCTAAACGCCGCCCTGCGTAAGAGCTGTATTTTTATCCTGGCTGCCGGTGGCTCGAATTTTCGAGGATCTCAGCTCTGCTCGTGCTGGCCCAGGCTCCGTGGTTATGGCCCCAAAAACGGGCTGGGGTGCACGGGTTGGGGCAAGGACTGTGCTGGCCCAAACAGGGGCCGTGGCACGCCGGCCGGGCAAGCCAGACAAGGTCTGGCCACCATCAGCTGACTGCAGGAAGCCTTTGAACCTGCGTGACTGCCGAGCTAATCAGCGGCCGAGCGGGACGCCCATTCCTCCCTAACAGCCTCGTTTCACAAGCAGCAGCAATTTGGGTGTGTTTATTGAAACTAATGAAGGGATGAGTTCAAAAAGGAGTGGCTTTGACACAGCACCAACATCAGCCCGCAAATTGCTTTCCTCCTCGAGGAGGCCCGGCGTGATAAAAGCAGGAGGGGAGGAGGTGGCTTTGGGCCCGCTCGAGGGGGCCGGGTGCCCACCCCTTGGCAGCTCCTCTCTGGGAAGTCCTCGGCCCTGGGAGCAGTTGAGGCAGAGGGCAAGGACCCCACAGGCTTCAATTCAAGCCCTACTGGACTTTACAGAAATGTTTTGGCAGGTTTGGGATCAAAGCACCCACGTGAGCTCACGTGATGAATTCACTTATATGAGGTCAGCCTGAAGCTGAGCATGGTGGTGGGGGTAAGGACACGAGGTGGACGCCGCCATTGTATCTCCCTGCCGCAGTCACCAGCCTTGACACAGCCAAAACAGGATCTGTCCTGAATCAGCCCCAGCTGCCTTTGCCATGACCATCCCCAAGCATCCTCCACCAGCCCCAACATTTCGATCCTCTGACCTCGCGGCCTTCCTGCCCCGGGGGCCTGCTGACACAGCCAGCCCTGGAAGGGCAGCAGGGAAGGCTCAGGGATGGGGCCTGGTGGCACCCCGCAAGGTCAGCTCCTTTGTGGGGGCAACCAGGAGCCACCTCTGTGCCACGAATCACCAGCTTCCAAGATCTTTTGGTGTTGTTTCTAGTGTTGGGAAGGAGCTGGCAGTCAGCTCTAGCACCTCAGTGCTCCAGCTGCAGATGGGATTTCCAAAAGCTGCACTGGGCCCCCAGTGCCCGGCCCAGAACAGCCAAGTCAGTGTGGGAAGGAGCTGTGGCAGGACACCCGCGGCCCTGTGTTAGTCATCAGCATTCCCAGCCTCTGCTCCTTGGGGCTGGAGGGTCAGGCTTCGAGTCAGCACCTTGAGTAAGCAGCTTTCTTCCTCCTCCTCCACGCAGCTGGGTGCTAGCAGCCAGCCCCACATTACCCAAGCCCACAGCACTCGGGGGACCTGGGCTGTGATCCCAACCCTCTTTGTAAGTGCTCAACAGCTCCCCGAAGAAGACAAGGCTCGCTGGTACTGCTACATTTTTATTAAAGTAACAAAAGCATACGTCTGTCAAAGGATCTGTACATTCCGTATATAAAAACACTACTGTACAATTAGTAACCATCCACTCCCTCCTCCGAGCGTAGCTTACAATCTCTCTACCATTTTCACCAGACACAAAAAGCAGGTCCCGTTCAACAGTCCAGCTTGTTTAACCGGGAAGAGGAATCCCCCCCGAGACACGCTCCTAAAACACACACCATCCGGCTCCAAAAGTATCAGGCTTGTAGGCAAAAAAAGGCAACAGCACACTAATTCACAGCTTTTACATGGAACCAGCTACAAGAGAAATGGATCACACCCAGATCCGGGTGGCTTTGAAGCTAACAAGACACCTTTAACACCAGACTCCTCCACACCGGGGACAGAGAGCTCGGCTATTTTTGTTTTGTGAGCAGGGGCAGGCTAAGATTAGTGTGTTCCTTTGGTGTGGGCTGCCAGATCTCTTCTAGTAAGAGGGATGGAACAGGGTAATAGAGGGGTAAAACCTTCACACTGCACCGATCGTGACAAATTACAACCCAAGTGCCAGCCTCCAGGAAACTCCCCAGCCAGCCGGGAGCCCAGCACACAGTGCTCGTCCCGGACACGTCGCAGCTCTCCTCGGGAGCTTTCCACATAAGCAGATTAAGTGATGACTTGAGCTCGGATCCCTTTTCCTTGAAAAAGGATTTTGGTTTTTGGAAGTTCCCCAGCACTGCCCTCTTGGTGATGTCACCTATTGCACAAGGTCACCAGGGGAAAAGCCCCGCTAACTTCTTTCGGCTTCTGCTTTGGAGATGTGAGAGGTTCGAGTGATGCAGAGGGAAGTGATGCAGCTTCAGAGCTGCCGCCTATGACTGCTCAGGGACAAACAGATGCTGTTAAACTGTCAAGGGGTGAGTTACCAAACGAGGCTGGTCTTCCAGTTCAGGAAATCGCGATTTGAAACTGCTACAGAAATCTGAACTTACTTTTCCACCTGAAAAGCAGTCCAAGTTGGGGAAGCTATGCTATTTTTAATATTAAAAACAAAGCTAACTGCGGCAGACAAGAGGCTTCCTTCCTCTCCCAGAGCGTTCAGGGTTTTGAAATATATTGCACAATTGTCTGAGAACTTGATTCATCAAAGGCTGGGAAAGAACAACTCTGGTTATGCCAGTCGGCTGCTGGGTCAAGAAAAGAGGAAGGTAAGAGCGTGCTGCGAAACAGCTCGGGGAAAGTTTCGCTAGAGCAAACCACGTCAATGCCCTGGTTTTTCAATCACTTCTCCCAGGATCCCTGGAGGAGCACCAGCTGGTTAGCAAAAAGGCAACGGACACACAACATCCCGGTAGAGGCTCATTCCCCAGCAGGCAGATAAAACTGGGGCAGCACCGCTGGTTCCCACCCAACCTGCAGCAGCCAGAGCAGTCTAAGGGCCAAATCCTGAATGCTCAGGCAAGTCTCCCTGAATACAAGTACCGCTGGGACTCCACGAGGAATTCTGCTTGAGTGGGCAAAGCACAGGACCAGGCGTTAATTGTGCAAAACAGTTGTGTACCAAGAGATTGGAACCAGGTGGTGCCCCCAGCAAGGTCTCAGTTGAGCCAGCTCCCAGGGGCAGCCTCTTGCTGAGCACCCAGGGGAGGAGAGAGGGAAGAGGAGGTGGGAATTTAAAAGCAATGCTGACCCCAAAGCACCTGAGCACCCCAGCCTCGGAACTGCAGCAAGCACAGGGGGCAGAGATCCCCGATACCTTGGGATTTTAGGAGAGAAGGCAAGAGAGGATCCGACACCAACCTCTAGGGCACAAGGCAAGTTGCTTCAGCTCTTCCAGAGAAGTGACGCAGCAGCTCGTCAGCACCAGATTAGGCAATTTTTATGCGCAAGAGGCCACGGGCAGGATGTCTGAGCCCTCCAGAGCAGGCAGGCCTTGTAATTCAGAGCTGATTTCAGGGTCTGGAGCACCCTCCCAGTGCAAACAGCTGTGGTGACGGCCAGGTACTGGGGAGCACCAGGAACAAAGAGCACCCCGGTGCCACCACAGCATCTGCGGTATTCATCCTGGGGACCTCCACAGCCCAGCCTGGTGCTCCCCAACCACCACATCTCTGCCTCAGGTGTCTCACATGGTGAGGACACCCCCAGGGCCCCTCAGCCCAGCAGCAGGCAGGAGATGGAGGGGTTGGAGACCAGCCATGCACTGCCCCTTGCTTTGTGCTCTGGGGGGGGGGGCTGCCCAGAGCTACAGCACTCAAGAGTCAGTGGGTCCAGAAAAAAGCAAGAGCAGGAAAGGTCCCAGAGCCCCCAGCATCACCCAGTCCTCAGGGCAAGGTTCCCCCTTCTGATTTATCCAGGCCCCAGAGATCAGCTGAGCTGGGAAGTGAAACTGGTGAAGGAAAGATGTGCCTTGTCCCCTCCCCAGCAGTATCACAACACTTGGTGGCAACACTGCTGGGGACCAGGACAGGGAGGTGACATCTCCCCCCACCAGCCACACGTCCCAGCCTGCCTCTTCCCCCTCTTCCTCCATTCCAAGCTGCCCAAGTGAGCAAGCCAGCCCACTACAATTGCCATCCAACACTAATTAGGTAGATATCGGCTTCATAATAAAAACTCATAAGCTTGCAACAGCTTTAAAAAAGGCACCGAAAACACTGCTCCTGTCTGAAGCAGTGCCCAATATTTTAATTTTGGATTTTCTTGGATTTTCTTAAAAAATATAAATAGCTCTTCATTTTAAAAATAGATCCTCAGGTGAGGTATACAGTAGCCCGTGTCTTGGCAGTGTAAGGACATGAGGAGGATTTAGCTGGAGACAGTCATGATGTAGTTTTTGGAAGGGCTGGTGCGACCGAACATCATCTGGTTCTTACAGGTGAGCATCCCGTAGGAGCTCCCGGGTTTCGTGGCGGTCGCTTCATACAAGACACAGATGGAGCCGTCCTCCCCGATGCGGTACGAGACCTCGTAGGGGTCCACCCAGAGCGTGAGCTCGCTGGGCAGGAGCTGGTAGAGCTGCGGGAGGCTGAGTCCGATCTGGCTCGCTGCCTTGCTGATAATGGGGTCCATTTTGTGGTTGATGCGGATGCAGCGGTAGCCGGAGCCTTTGAAGGGTTTCTCGGGAAACCAGTGGTGTTTGTAGTGCTCTGCAAGGGAAGCGAGAGGGGGAGAGCGGTGAGCGGGCGTGCAGCCGCGAGGTCTGTGTCCCGCTGCAGTCCAAGGGGATCCCACAAAGGCAGAGGGAACCGAGTCCTCCTTCGGCTGCCTCCATCAGGGATGCCAGGGCAGAGAGCTTGGCTGTTTGGCTGCTGCTTGCTCCCAGGCACAGGGGTGTTACTCTTCGGGTCCTAAGACCCCCAGCAGGACAGTGGGGGTTGCAGACAGGACCCTAAAACCTCATCCCGGCCACTTGGGGTGGGGACAATATCAGCAGCACCACCCCACCACAGTCAGAGAGCAGCCTCAGGGTCAGTCTGTGACTGCAGGGCAGGTCGCTGCCCCTTATCTCAGCACAGCACCGAACAAACCATCCCGTCTCGGGGCTGATAACACAAAGGCTGCCTTAGGCTGGGAGGGGACGTCGCCACCACCCAGCCAGTGCCGGGCACCGGATGGGTGCGTGGGGGGCACCGAAACCCCACCAACACAGGGCTGAGCACCACTGGTAGGGATAAGGCACCGAGAGCAGCTTGGGGCCATCCCGATCAAGGCTACGGGGTGCAACTGGGGGAAGAGACAAAACCCTCAGCTGGGGTCCAGCTCCTCATCGTTGGGGAGGCAGCAGCTGGTCACTCAGAACCCCACAGTGACACGGGTGGGCACCCAGGTAAGGCAAACAGGCACCCAGCACCCCTGGGGACACGGGTGGGTGCTGGGGAAGGTACACGGCTGGGTGCCAGCCCCCTGGGGGACACGGGCAGGGCACAGTGCAGGGCACAAACAAGCACCCAGCACCACGGGGCACACGGATGGGTGCCAGCCCCCGCATGTCCCGGGGAGGGGGCACCGGGCAGCAACGCGACGGCCACGGGGGAAGCTCCCGAGGGGGCTCCAGGTCCTGAGGAGGTGAAGGGTCGCGGGGGGTTCGGATCGTCCCGGGGGGAGGCTCGGTTGGCCGGGGGGGCTCTCACCTGCCAGCGCCTCCCGCAGCGCCCCGCCGAAGACCTGCAGCTGCTGCTCGCTGACGCAGCCCCGTGTCCGCAGGAGGCCGGAGACGAACCCGACGGCGGCGGCGATCTCGGGCAGCATCTCGGGCCGAGAGGGACCGCGCCGGGGGCTCATGGCTGTTCGGTAGTGGGGGGGGGTTCCGGTGTCCCGGTTCGGCTCAGATCAGCCCGGGGGGAGGGCGGGCGGTTCGGCTCAGATCAGCCCGGCTTGGGGGTCCCGGCTCGGCTCGGCTCCGCCCGGCCCGGGGGTCCCGGTTGGTCCCGGCCCGTCCCGGCCCCGCTCGTCCCGGTTCGCTTCACGGGGGCCGCGGGTTCGGCGCCGCGTTTATATGGAGCGGCGCGGGGAGGCGTCATCGGCGCGGCGGCTCCCATTGGCCGAGGCGGGTGGCGGTATGCAAATAGCGCCTGAGCTCAGCGCCCTGGAAGGAGTGACGTCACACGGGGCAGGGGGGGGCGGAGGGGGGGGCCGGCCGCCGGGGGCGGCCGGGGGGGGGGCCCCAAGGGGGGGCCGGGGGGGGAGGAAGGGATCGGGACCGGGATCGGGATCGGGATCCGGAATCGGGATCGGGATCTGGATCGAGACCAAGACCGGGACCGGGAGCGGGATCGGCGTCCGGACCAGCATCGGCACCCGCCGCCCCCCACTCCCCAGTCACAGCCCCCTCCTCCCCAGCCCCGGGGCACCAGGAGGGTTTTTTGGGGGGTCCCAAGGAAGAAAGGGGTCGGGCAGGGCCCCCCTGGGCTGCCCCGAGCAGTGCAGGGGACCCCGGGTCCCGGTGTCCTTTGTGGTGCTGGGGGAGGTGATGACAGGCTCCCCTTGGGTGCCAGGCACCCTTGGGTGCTGTGCACGCCATGGAGCAGGGTGCTGGATGCTGGGTGGGATCCCAGCCCCACAGCCTGGGGGAGTGGGACCACCAGTGCCAGGCTTCCTCCTCTGCCCACCATCGGGTGCCTTCATGGCTGTGGACACAGATCCCCAGGCTCAGGTCACCCCCACAAAGGAATCCCCACAGCCCTGGAGCCCGGTGGCACCGTGGGACAGAGCTGGCACAAGGGGTCCTGGCAGTCCTCAGGACACTGGCTCAGCACTGGAGCTCTCTTGGTGGCACTTCTGTGCTGGGACACCACGGCTCAGCCACCTGTGACAGCCCCCACCTCCGTCCCCTCTGCCCCCTTGCCTCCAGCACAGCCGGGTGCTGCCGCCCCGCACGGGGCACTGCACCTCCCCAGGGGCACACGGGCAGGTTTCCATCGCCAAAAGCCCCCCGAGACACATCGTAGGTCCCTGTGCTCTCATCACCGGGCTCTGGGTAAGGCCAAAGCCTTTCCAGGCAGCCACCTAGGGGGACAGGGGGACACTACAGCACCCGCCTTTGTCCTCCTGCCCAGGGAGCGTTCGAGGCGAGCAGCTAGGGCCCCAGGAGAGCAGGAGGAGGTGGCTGCAGCGCCAGGACATGTCCCGTCACGGAGCGGGGCGAGCAAGCCGAGGCAGGCAGGGAGCTGAAGCAAGCGTCCTCGGGTGCATCCAGCCCAGCAGGAGAGGAGAACTGGTGCGAGCAGAGCATGGCCCTGCCGCTCAGCAAGACGCGAGCGGCACCCGAAAGCCACTACAAAACGGGGAGCTGCAGCGGCTGGCCCCGCTGCCGGCCCTGCTGCCCGGGATAAAGGCAGCCCAGCCTCTCTGAAACCGGCCCGAAGCTACAGCAGCTGTAGGAGGCCAGGCTGTGTTCTTGCCTCCGCTTTGATCAGCCCTGAAAGAGTTTGTATCACAACAGGATGGGTTTTCTGAAGGAACGTCCCCTGGCAGAGAACCGGGGTTTGTTGTGAGCCATCATCTGGCAGCCCCACACCTCAGGGGAGGATCTGAGGGCGCAGATCTGGTGCAGCCCCCACTGGGAAGGGGTTCGATGGCCGAGGCCTCATCTGGCAGCGGGTGCAGCTGGAGACTGCCACTGCCACTGCCTGAGGAGCTGATGCCCTGCGAGCCCAGGTTCCCAAATGCTGCTCCCATCGCAGCACCGCGTTTGCTCCCCAGAAGGTGCAGGAGGAGCGCACGGCCCCGGGCACGCTGCCTGTCCCCACCCCATTGTGGCTCTCATGGGACCCCGCGGGGTCCTGGCCCACCTGGGCGCCCCACTTTTGGCAAGAGCCGTCTGAGAGCACTCAGCAGAGGGGAGTTTGTGTGGCACCTCTTAGCACAGCAGGTCTCCAAACCCCGATTGTTTTCCGTGACTCCAACTGGATTTTGGGGGGCTTTCTGCTTCCAGAGTCCGCAGCTCATTTTATTGACACCTCTGTCATTCCTCCGTGCAGGCGCTGTGCTTGGGACTTCGCGCCTAAAGCACGAGGGGATGGCTACATAGCAGTGTGCAGCCCACAAATGGGAGAAAAGAGTAGGAAAATAGCTTTTGAAATCATAGAAGACATCAATATAAAAGGTAGTGCCAAGCAGAGGTCTGTTCTGACCCCGTTTCTTGTTCTGCACAGCTCAGAAGAAAGGCAGCAGCACAGAAGTAGGGTCAAGCCAGCAAGAAGATAGAGCCAAGGGGTCCCCGGGTCCTCCCTCCCCGCTCCATCTGCCGCTCCATTCATCCGCAAAGCACAAGGAACCAGGCAAATCTCTTGCTATAAACCAGATTTGTCTTTGTAAGCTTTAAAATAAACCCGAGGATTAAAGTCTAAGGACTTTTTTTTTTTTTTTTTTAAGTCAGCAACACACATGAAAGAGCGCATGGGTCCATGCGAAGCCCGGAGCACGGCACAATGCGGGGGGAGGTGATTCGTGCTGCAGCAGCAGCCGGGGGCCCTGGAAGAGGCTGCATAAACACACAGCGCGAGCCCGTCCGCGCAGAGCTTTATTGCTTTAAACACACCTGTGCTGCCAGCCAGCAAACGCCCTCAGAGCGTGTGGGCACGGTCATCACCGGCGTAAAATTAGGAAGCAAACAAAGCCATCGGTGCAGAAGACACCTTCGTATAAATACACCGGGAGAAGGCAAAGTGAGAGCAAACCCGCGACTTTTCTGCCGTGGCAAAGCCCAGGAGGCCCGAGCAGAGCTGGCAACCCAACTGAGCGAGCAGGGAGCAGGGAAAAGGGGCTCTGCCCCCGGCCAGCAGAAGGATCACGTTAAAAAGCACTTGGATGGCATCGCCCAGACCTGAGTCACCGGACGACAACGGCAGCGAGAGGTGTCCCATCCTCCAGCCTGCCAAGAATAGCACTGAGAGCAGGCGCGGTGTGCTGGCCAGCAGGACTAACAGAGCTCGCCCAGTGCTGCTGCTGATGTGGCCTCGGCCAGCAGGTTCCCCTGGTCCCCCACGCTCCCCAAGTGGATGAAGTAAGCGTGGCACCAGCCTCCGAATTCAGGTCCTCCATTTGTTCCTAATCACCGGGGCTCTCCTCGCAGCTTAGGGCCTTTGTCTTGCGTGTTCCTATGGGCTGACACGGGCCCAGCTCCCCCAAATCAGATTGTCTTCGTTAAGCCCTTCCAATAAGAGATTTCCTGTGGAGCTCAAGGGCCTCTAAGCGGGTTACGTGCCCATAACTTCTGGCCCTGTTACAACGAGACGGGGCAGGAGGCTTAATGCACGCCTTCCAACTGCTTTGAGGAGCCGGAGAGTAAACAAACAATTAGAAAATAAAATTCATTTTAAAAAGCGAAGTCAGAGCGGCTTTAATGTCATTCTGGCTAGATTAGTTTCCGCCCTGTGTTTAGCTGGAAATGGCTGAGAGCATTTAGATTTCAATTTAAAAGAAAAGAAAAAAAAAACATACCAAAACAATAAACCTCGCCATAGCGATCGGCCAGACCAGCTTTGGGACTGGTTGGGCAGGAATGAGGCGTTCAGATAGGCTTCCAAACGCTCTGTTTATCCAAAGGAGGTTCGAAACCAGTCGAGCTGGAAGCTTTACAACAAAAGGGGAGCGTTTGGCTTTCAATCAAGGGTTAAAACTCGGCACGGCCAGACCGAGCTGCTCACGGGGACTCGGGCTTTGCAGGAGTCAGCAGCTCCGGGTGTTTGTGTACACCTAAAAGGAAGCTGTTCCCACGCTCCGCTTTGAGCCGGTAGTTTTGGAGGGGGCACCTTTCTCACCACGGTGGGCTGAAGTTCCTGAGGCATCTGACACAAAACCCGGCTTGGGAAGATCCTTCGGGTCAGCCGCCAGTCATACAGTCACGAATCCACGCCCCCCCGTTACCAGCAGCGAAATAGTTACCCGCGGAATTAACGTTTTAAATCCTCCCGATTAGATGTGTCCCACGGCTTGCTAAATTAGCTGTCACTTCTCCCGGTTGGGTCCCTCCCAATTATCCGAGTGTTTGGGAAGGATTTTAAGGTTAGCTGGGTGGATTTGGGAAGGTGAGGGCCGGCTTTATGTTTGGGGGGGGGAAATGTCGCTGTTCTGAACTGTAAAAATAATAGATGTACTGGCCCCGTTCAAATCTCATTATCTGGCTCTGCCGGAGAAGGCGCAGACATCGGGATGGTGCTGCCAGCAGCCACCTGGTTGCTAGCACCGGGTAAGTGCAGTCACTGGGAATTTAAGGGGAAAAAAAGCCCAGGGGTAAGCAGGGCTGGTGTGTTTAATCAGGGCTGTAATTGGTAACCCGGGTCTGACCCCAGAAACAGGCCCAGCAGGCAGGGTAAACAATAAAGCAAGAGTCTGATGCCCAGCCTACACTTAGAGCTAATAAGTCCTTTCAAAACACGCAGTTGTGAAATAAGACTGAGCAAACCGTGTGAAACACATCGGAGAGGGGGAAGGATAGGGACAGACAACAAAGCCTCTTTAACCTGTTAGCTCCCTGGGTTGGCCCCTGGGTTGGCAGCACGCACGGGTTCCTGGCAGCCCAGAGCCCAGCCAGGAGAAGCGCTGAGCATCTTCTCGCCAGGCCGAGCTCCTGGAAGCTCACCAGCCCTCGTGCCACCACGGCGTGCACTGTGCCGTGCCCCCTGCCCCCTATTTTGGGGCCTGAATGCGTTTTGGTCCTGTGCTGGGCCTGCCTGTGCCTCCTGTAACTAGCCGCCCTCCCTTCACCAGATCTGCAGCATGGACGGGACATGCAGAGACATGCTCTGGGCATGTTGGGGCAGCTCCGCTTGCAGGCTCCCAGGACACTAAATATTCCCCTCTGCCTCATCCACATAGGGTACGGGGGCTGAGGGCTGGATGCCCTCCAGCGTTTGAGCACAGCAGCTTCTGTAGCAGGAGCCCGCGGCTTTGGCGACTGCCCGCAGCGACCCAGGAGACACTTTCCTCAGAACAGCCTCCCTCTGAGCCTCCCTCTTTATTGCAGGCCGTTGTTTTCTCATGGAAAACAACCTATCTGACCTGCTGCAAATGTCACATCTGTTCGGGAGTATTTTAGGAAGCAAACATTGCCACGCTCGAGGGAGCTGCAACCACGGTAATTGCTTTTTCTTCGAATTTCTGAGGACTTTGGGCCTAGTTTTCCAATGGTGTGGAGCACTTGCTGGCTCCAGCTGCCTTAAGTGCACTCTGGAGGCTTTCTCCTTGGCCTTACTAGCTTCTCGCTGAACCCATGTTGACAGAGCCTTGTGCAAGGAGACATTTGCTCAAAGCCCGACCTCACTGGCTGGAGGAGAAGCCTCAGACAATAGTTCCTCTCGAAGCTGCCATGTCGGGGAAGGTATGTTGATGACCTCACGCTGATTTCACAGATGGTTTCCTGTTCTCTGCATTTGGTTATTGTTTTTTTCCACATCCTCTTTGCAGGATGCCACTGCCTCCGCCTACCTCTGTTCCTGTCAAACAAAGCTGGAGGGGGCTGAAGGGGGGCAAGAGAAGAGGTCCAGCAGGGCGCCCAGCGTGGCGGCGGGCCCAAAGCAGGGTGGGGACAGAGGACTTTGCACGGGCAGGCCCAGAGAAAGTTTCCAGCTGTAAAGCCTGGAACGGGCTTGTTAGTTCCCGAGATAAAAATGAGTTCAGAGCCCTGGCTTGCTCTCAGAAATGGAGCAAGGATCAGTGGGGCTCCGGGAGGACGGCAGCGTCCCGTTCCACCCCTCTGCCCTCCAGCAGCCCTTGGCGCTGCCACGTCCCCGCAACGCAGCAAGGTGAACAGCTCGTGTGAGACACGGGTGTGTGCACAGCGCCCCTTATTGCAGCATCCCGGGGTGTGTCTGCCCCAGAAAATCCCCGAACACATACTAGCTCCAGTCAAAACATGATTTCCCTCCCCGTGGCTGGGGATAGGTAAACACACCAGCAACCGGTGGTGAACCCACCAACACCACAGGATGCAGGAGCCAAATCCTCCTCAGCACGACCACACGAGATGGGATTTAGGATCTAAGGAGGGGCAGGCAGCCGTGAGGGCTGGAAACGGAGCCCTAAATGATGCTGGGTCTTGCTCAAAGCCACAAAGGAGAGGCATGGGGCCCCTCCTGCGAGCTGCAGGCCCCAGTGCTACAGCGCCTGCGTTCCCCAGAGCTTTCCAGGCAAAGCTCCCTGCTGGGGCCCATCTCACACCTCTCCTTCTAGGGCAGGCCAGAGGGCTATATATAGGGCTTTCACACTTCACTCCAGCGTAGCCATGCTACGAAAAAGGGATTTTTCTTTTCTTAGAAATGAGAAGTTCAGAAAAACCCTCTGGCTGAAACCACGAGGCGGGATTTTTTAAGTGGTGAGAATGCGGCTCGTCTGCCAAACTCCGGCTCGGCCGGGGAGCTACGCTGCGACAAGCTGCCAGAGCAGCCCGTTGCCGAAATCTGCGTTTATTGCTTATAAAGCATTAATGCGGGATAACGTGCCTCACAGCGCCATAGCAACCCCAATCGTCGGCAGCAAAACAAGGGCAGGAGCACCGAAGGCCCCGTTGCTGTAGCAGCCGCTAAGTGAATTTACCGCCCCTGTTCGGAGCCGCCTGACGTCTCGGCAGCGGGTGGGGAGTCTCTGCGGGGCTTGGGGCTGTTTTCTGAAAGCCCACAAAGAGCACCTGGTGTACCCACACTGGAGAAGAGGAGACGGTTACAGATTAAAGTGGTTTCTATTGCAGCATCAAGGACCTGAGCTACCACCACTCAGTCGTTTGCTGAAGGGTTCCATAGGACATACAGCGTCAAAGAGAAATGGGATCTTTCTGGGAAGACCTGTGTTTTCTCATAAGGCTGAAGAGTTCAAGCCTGTCCCATGCAGACTTCAAAGCATTAGCGTGGCTGGTGCTACTAACAGGAGAAGACAAGCAGCTCTAAAACTTCCAGATTTTGGCCTACACCAGCACTGTTTCGACCACAGTCAATTCATTTATGGCAACCTGACCTGGCCGTGGCTAACTCCAGAATCTCCTGGCCATCACAAGCTATGGGTCTGGCTGCCCTTCTCTCCCTCCCCACCAGTACTCGTCTTGGTCCCCAGCTCGACTCCACGGCACGGATTATGTCAGGTTTTATCTGTAGCTGCTCCGCTGACAAAGCTCTGCCCAATCCATCCATCTCCCTGTGGCCTTTATGTGCCCAGACAGCAAATCCCCGGGGACTTGTGTCTCACAGCCATCGGGAGCTGAAGCACGCGGATGGTCCAGGCTCCAGCGTGGGAGAGAAGGGACACTGGGAGAAGGTCCTTGGGGTTCTTCTCAGGCTACACCCACAAATATGAAAGAAGCCCGTGCTTCCCAGAGCCCAGCAAACCTCCCAAGCCCTGCAAACATCAATTAGCACACAAAGACGGCCCAGATAAAGCAGGGCAACACCCTAGCAGAGCTTAGATCTGGGCGGTGCCCTTTCCCAAGAGGCAGGCCGATCCCCGTGTGGAGAGATACCTCCTGAGTAGCAGGTGGACTCTGCAGGACCGCTCTAGGCTGTTCCCAAGGGTTCCCAGCCCTCCCCGGCAAAGCCGGCTAATTGGTTTTTGGTGGGTGCTGCACCTGCGCAGGGGGAGGCAGGCGCAGGGTGGACCGCACACAGCCACCCTCGGGTGCTTCCCAAACCTCCCCCCTAGCCACGCTGCCACACGCCCTGGCTCTCCCTGAGCAGCACACGGCTCCTCTGTGGCTGCAACAAAGGGCAGCTCAGCACCAGAGCAGAGACGGAGCTGGCAGCTTCATCAGGAGGGTTTGGAAGGAAGGAGAACGCAGCAGGGCTGAGGTGATGCTGGTCCCTTCCTCACCACGGCGCGCAGCAGTCCTGAAAAGCAGCCCTTTGCTTCCCAAATCCTACGGACCAGAGCAAATGCCCTCCTTGCTTCGGCGTGCTGACTTCTTTTACCGCTGCCTCACAGGCTTCAGGGGGGGAAGCCAATGTGGTTTTCTTCATTTGACCTGGTGCAGGAGCCCCACAGAAAGTTTTTTGTTCGAGGAAGGTCAGAGAGGCTGGACTCGACCAGATGCCTGGCCTGGGAGCTGGAACTCGCCCTGCGCTGCCAGGGTGTGTGCAACCAGGGAGGGAAGGAGGGAGTTGGCCAGTTAGTAAAGTAGGGGTCATTTACTCAAAAATCTGGGTTTAGGCATGGCTTTGGATTGCACACAGAGTTCATCTGGGTTTGGATCCCAGGTTTCAGGTTAGAGCCACATCTATTACTCACAGAAGTAGCACTTAAGCTCTCTCTTCGTATTTCTGCATTTCAGCAACAGCCGAGGCTTCAGCAGAGTCTCTGGGGGCATTTTTCCACTTATATTTAAAGGAATTAAAGCAGTCGTGATTTTATCTGTGTACATTTGAGGAGAGGAGGTGGGGTCTGGATTCCTGAGCCATTTTCAGGTCAGACCTTGGTGCCTGTCCAAGGCCTTGCCCTATTGCTCAATTCCTGTGCAGGACTTCGGTCTCCCTTTACAGAAACCCGGGAGCTTCACATAGGAGCTAGGTTTGGAATGAAACCGGCCCATTTTAACCCGCTTAAGCTAAACATAACATCGACGTCCTGGAAATGGCCTCTGGGAGGCTGCTCCTGAGGCATGGCAGAGCTGTGATGGTCAAAGAGCCAGCCTCGAGGACTGTGCCAGAGCTGGGACCAGGCCACTTCAGTCCTACCCGTACTGACCAGCATTCCCCAGAGCTCCTTGAAGTGATTGTCCTCCGCATGCTCATCACCAGCTCAGGCTATAATTAATGCTTTGGGAGCTCAGTTACCCTGCAGCCCTGCCCCACCCCACCCAGCAGTAATGGCAGGGTCGGTCCCACTCCCACCCCAGGCAGCTATGTTCCCGTCTCCCACAGGGAGGTCAGCAAAGCTGTCCGGGATCTCTTAGCACCTCTGGAATTTGAGCAGGCACTAAAAAGCAAACGAGGTGGCTAAGACAGGCCAAGAACAACGGCTGGAAATGCAGCACATGGGCACCGGTCCCCACAAGGTGACAGGGGAAAAGGCTGTGCGGAGGAAACGTCGAGAGCCACAGTGCCTGGGAGGATGGAGAGCGGGGCGAGCTGTGTTACAGGGGGAGCAGCTGCTGGGTTGCAAAAGAAACAACAAGTTCACTTGCTGGCATCCCCCACTGGGCACAGCAGTCCCACGGAAGACCTACCTTTGGAGCAGGGCTCTCGAGAGAGGCTCTGGCAGCAGCAGGGCTTTGCAGCCACATTCCTTAGGAAACAAAAGGAGGTTTGGAAAAACAATAAGCCATTTTCCCCTCCCTATACTGAGTCTTGGCTGAGGCCATGCTGAGTGAATTATACATGGAGCTCTGTCAGGAAACCTCCCTCCCAGCTGGGAACGTGCAATCCAAGCTGCCAGCAGCCAAGACATCAACACGGGCCAGGGATGGGGGACAGAGGGGCCAGGCAGAGATCGGAGCCCCTCTGTTAGAGCAGGATGCATCCTGCTACTTCCCTGCACAGCCTAGGCACCCTGGTCCCCTCATCTCAGCGATGTGCTCACCTTCCTGGGGTACCCCAAGGGCTGCAAGACTGAAGGGCCAAGTCTGCCAGGACTTGCAGCGAGGCACACGCACTCCCAGCCTCATCATCAGTGCAGCAGAACCTGGCTATGTTAAACTGGAAGAGAAACTGCGGCTGGCTGGGGCACAGACCTGGGAACTGCAGTCAGAGTTCAGCAGATTTATTAATTTTCATTATAACAGGGTCCTCAACTGCCCCATTAAAGTGCCTTTAATATAGTATCCCACAAAATTAGTTGACAAGGTAAGGTGCTATTTCTTCCCTTCCCCTCTATTTCCCAGAAGGTAAACTGAGTCACAGGAAAGCAAAATGGCATGCCTGGGGCAGGCCAGCGGTTTGTGGTGGAGCCAGGAGCTCAGCGGGGATGTCCCCCCAGAGCTCAGGTTCCTTGTCCCCAGGTCATCCCCTTTCTGTTCGCAGCGGCCCCAGCAGCTCCAGGACAAGATGAGCCCAGTGTGCGATGTGAGGGCCTCGCAGAGGCACAGCACATCTGCAGCTAAGATATTTTGCCTGCCATTCCAGCCGTCTGCTCTCCCTGACTGTACTCAAAGTGAAGTCTTGTTTGGTAACCCAGGATTTGAAATGTAGTATTTGTGCTTTAAGCGCTGCCCCAAAACAGATCACCAGCATTTGGGGAACCTGGATCTCAGCACTGGGGATGTCATGGCAGTGTAAAATAAAAGCTGTAGGTCACAAAGTCATTTCTGCCCCCCAGCAGCACTGCTGCACTAGGGGAGCTCCTCGGGTTCTCCTAGTCCTGGCGCACGCTCATCGCTGCTGTCCCCACGCTCTGCTGCTCACAGCCTGGGTGCCCCCAGTAGCACATGCACTGGGGCGGCTCTTGCAGCTCGCTCAGAAGGAGATGAGTGAGTAACCAGCTAGAAAAAGGGAGGAAGATGAGTGCTGATGGTCTCCAACCAGGTTTCCTTACACACTGAGATAAATGAGCTGCTCAGACAGCAGCCGAGGCAGCAGCCTGTCCCACCACACATAACTGCAGCTCACACTTCTGCGACCTCCAGTACTGGACCCTGTACATCTATCAAGGCATTTGTTGGAGGCTCCCAGGGCTGAAGAGCTCACTACATCCCTGGTACCCCCGTAAGGAGTGAAGTGGGGCGGCAATCCCTTACTGCCCAGCTCTGTGGTGTGTGTTTGGGATGGCGTGCCTCCCAGCTGGCCTGAGAAGCAGCTGAACAAGCACAGCGGGGTTGGTCCTGCTGCTGGCACCCACCTGCTGTGTGTTTGCAAAGGCAACTCTCTGCTCACGATGTGCCTCAGTTTCCTGACACACATGGAGGCTCGCCTCCGATTATAAAAGCACCTGGAGACTTCTGTACCTGAAAAGCTGTCCCTCTAGTGAAGGAGCTGGGAAGGCAGCGATGAGACCATCACCTTTGATAGAGGATGGATGCCATGGTGTCCTCACAGAAGATGCTGTGCAGGGAGGGAAGAGAGAGGAAAGTCACCTCCCAGTTTGCTGGCAGCCCAAGCCCTGTGAACACAAGGCATGGGGCTGTTTGGTTATGGTCCCTGCGGAGCCAGGGGCCGTTCTCAACGCAGACCACGGACACTCAGTATGGAAATGGCCCCGTGGAGCAGGAAAACATCTCCACGTAGCCCATAACTCCTGGCTGACAGGGCCCCAGGGATCGCCAGTCCCCCCTGTGCCTCCAGCTCTCACCATGATAACCATGTCAGATTTGCTTCGTATACAATGCCCTTGAAATCTGCGGAGGCTGGAAGAGTAAACAGACCTTAAAAGGGGTTGAAATTCCTGCTTTGCACTCCCTCGTTCTCAAGAGTACTCCTGAGTGAAGCAGCTTTCGCAGAGACCAGGCAACCGAAGGCCCTCTTTACGATACAAAGCAGCTAATAATAACCCACGCACCCTTCACCCTGCCTGCTCCAGAGCCCAGGAGAGCCCTTGCTTGGCGATTGCACCCGTTTGTCTGCCATAAATGGTTGTTTTCCCTCTTTTTAGCAAGGCCACATTGTGCCCAAACTGTTCCGCTCCACCATCAGAAATTGCAGCTCAGTGCTTGAGATCTCATCGCAAGGCTCCTCGGGTTGGACGCTTTTCTTTCCCTCCTGCGAGGGGTGAGCTTTTAATTAAAAAAAGGTTGTTGCTAAGAAGAAAACTGAAAACACGAACCAGCTCGGTGCCTCCATGTTAAGGGCTGAACCATAGGAGTCGGCTAAAACGAGCAGAGAAAAAAGAATAAAGCATAAAATCAGACGTCAGTTTCAGAGGACTATGTGTGTCTTGGGGAGGGGAGAGGGGAGATGACCCAGTGTGATCCGAAACCCCTTGGAAACAACCAAAATCATTAAATTCACTGACATCCCTGGAGCTCCCTTGGGCAGATGCTAGCAAACCAGGCCTAGCGAGCTGGAGGGAGCAGACATCGTAACACCGCTGATACCTCAGCCTTTCCCCACACCCAGCGCTGTCCCAGAACGAGTTCAGAGCCCTCTCAGCTTCCCTTTCACAAAGGGAAGGTCTCAGCTCTGTGCAGACTGGAACACGTGCATTGGAAACACCCCAGATGTCCGGGTACGTGCTGCCGGCAATAGAGGAGGATCCGGACAAGCCCAAGGCCAAACCCATGCCCTGTGGGCATCTCTGCTGCCTCGGAGACAAAAACCCTTCGTGCTTATGACACCCCCTCCTCGAAGCACAGACACAGAGAAGGGCTCTGCCTGCAAAGTGGGGGTGGGAAATGAGACATTTTTTTTCTAACCCACCACTTCCAACAGCTCCTGAATAGTAATACCGTCCTTCCTAGCGGGGCCGTACCAGGAGTGGTGCCGGTGTTGAGTTGTCGCAGCCGGGTCCGGGCTCCCATTTCCCTGGATGAGAACAGAGTGACTCCAGATTCAGAGCTGAGATGCAGATTAGGATCTGGCATGCCTCAGGCATTTTGCTGATTGAGCAGAGGTCAATCTGCAGGCAGGGAAGGGATAAAATGGCTTCAAGGAACACGGCAGAGGGCTAGCAGGGAGCAGAGGGTTGCCTTTATTCTCAAAAGTACAGGACTTAAGGGGGAGCCTCGTGGTGTTTGCAGCAGAACTGACGTGTTTTCCACTACAAACAAAACACTTCAAGGAAATCTGTTCGTGTCAGCACCATTTTCTTGGGAAGATTTCCAGACCTTGGGTGGAATTTCTCATCAAAAAGAGAAAGGAGAACAATGAGCAAGCAAGCCTGCGCCTAGAGCAACCCACGCTCCACCTGTGGAGGGAGAGCTCTCCGAGTCAAGCCCCGCTTCTGGCAGGTCACATCTGAATCTGGGTCACTCGCATCTCGGCTCTCAGTTTCAGTCCGTCAGAATAGAAACACGATATGAAACTCCCTTTTTGCAAGACAGAATTAAAAATAAATAAATAAATAAATAAGAAGAGCACTTCTCCAGCCAGCTGTTTCTCAGCAGGAGCAGAACAATAATGTCCACTTCAAAGATGCCACCTCAGACACACCTAGGATGAGTGCTTTAGAGACATGTGAGCAGGTAGATCATTTGAGGGGCCACCTTGGGCCCTACAACCGCCCCTGGGTATGCTAAAAATTGCCCACAATTACTCTGTGGGGTGCTTACCTTACATAATTGTCTTAATTATACGGGGCTGCCTAATTACGCTTGATGCAGCTTGAGCTGAGCAAAGAAAGGAATCGCACATGGGAGAGAAAAGATTCGGACCAAGCCTTGACCAACATGTGAAAAACAGAAGGATTCCTCGCGGACCCACTTTGCATCTCGCTCCATGACCCTGCTGAACAAGTTTCCACTGTGCTGTGATAAGATTAGGGGCCGGGGTGTGACCGTCCCTTATGGCAGCACAGCACCGACGCTGGGAGGCCCTGGGCTCCGGCTGGGCTGGGGTTGGAAAGGGACTTTCCAGCCGAGCTGTGGAGCCCACAACAGCAGCACCGTAATTGTCCTTCATCTGGGGCTGTTGATGCAAGAGTGGAAAGCTGTTCGCAGATTAACTGTCTCCTCCTCACAGCTCTGTAACCTTGGTAGCCTGATTTATTTATTTATTTATTTATTTTAACTATGCCACATAGGCACAGAGCAGAGCTGTTTTATCGTGCAGCCACCCACGTGAAAGGAGGAACTTTGCAGCCTACAGCCGTGTCAGAGCTGGAGGCAGGGCAGAGAGCAAAGCCTTGCCAGGCAGAGCTGGAGCAAAGCCTTGCCAGGCAGGTAGGACGCATTTTCTGGGGGCCTTCCTATGGATTCTGAGCCTAGCTTGGGGTTTTCCCCGAAGCCGAGGAGCTGTCAGGTGGATATTTGACTTAAAACTATCTTAGAGACTTGCTGTAAAGTGTCCAGATTTCCAAATGTGTATGCACATGTAACCAAGTCCAAATAACACACCGCTTTCAGTGTGCTCTGATCCCGGGCTGGTTTCTTCCCCCTTTTTCAGGCACCCAACAGCCCCCAGACCAAGCTGCAGTTGTATTTTGGTTCTGCTGTGCTAGTTCTCCCCAGCAATGTGAAGCCTTTTTTGAATCCCCAAAAGTGCCACAGTTCAGGTGCTGCCTCGGGACACGAAACTGCTAAGTTTTGTACAAGTGGACTGATTGTTTCCATTTCAAAACCCACAGCGATACAGCTGCATCACACAAGTTGGAACGGGGGAGTGCCATCGGAGAAGAAAATCTAAATATAACCCTGGGAGAGCATTCCACTCGAATTAATTATCAGCAGTGAAATAACATTTTTAAAAGAGAAAGGAAAATATTATGCTGAGCTGAGAAAAAGAGGGAGATCTGCCAGTCCTGGCGTGTGTTTATCCTGGGCATTGTTTAAGCTCTTAGTGCTAAATTAGTGACAGAGCCCAGCTGTTCCCGAATCTCAGCCCTCTCCTCTGCTTGGGCCAATAGATTTTGCTGTAGCCTGAGCCCAAAAAAGGACCGTATTTCCCTTCCCGGCTGCGCCTGACGTGGCCTGGCCACACACGTCAGCAGGATCGGCTCCCCAGCAGGAAGCTGGCAAGAGCTTCTTAAAAACAAGTGACGTAGGACACGGCCACGCAGCTCGGTTCAACCCTCCGCACAGAGGGCAGAGCAGCGCGGGGATGTGGAGCAGAGCCATGCTTCCAAAGAAGGAGAGCCTGCACGCCTCTTCCCGTGGTAAAAAAGGCACAGCAGCAGCCTGCCGAGCTTGCCGTGTCACTGCCAGGGGTGCCAGGGCTCGTGGTGCTGTGGTGGCGCTGGCAGGTTTTCAAGGTTTGCTGGAGATCGGCACGAGAACAAAGGGGTCCCTGTGAGAAGCACGTTCAGGGTGCCTGGGTGCCTGAAGGGGTGAGCCCGTGAGTTAGGAAGGAAGGGAAAAGCAGCACAGATACCAGCTTGGGTCTGCAGAGGGGTTGGTGCGTCCCTGCTTCGGGTGGGACAAGGGTGTGTTCACTTCCCTGCGGGGAAAACAAAGGGTCAGCAAATGAAAAGGAAGCCCCTTCACACGCCCCTCTGTTTGATCGGCGAGCAGAAACGACTGCTGTTTGAAGAGTATTTTAAGACAGATGCTTCGACTTCCACTTCCTCCTCCACCCCCTGAAAAACCTGGCAGCCTTTCAAGGCTCCCTCTGCAGTGGAGCAGCCACAGGAGAGTCCCGGGTACTGGAAGGCAGGAACACGAGATTAAACCCAGGCCAGTGCCCTCCCTACCCCAGCTTGTTCCACTCCCACGCCCCGCTGCACAGGCCGGCCAGCATGCAAGCACTGAGCAGAAATGTGTTCACACGCTAGAGACCTGGTGCTTCCTTCCCTGCAGCATGGCCCTGAGTAATGTAAGTAATTGGTAGTCTCTTTGATGAATTTCACTTTTACTGCTTTCAAGTTAGCCACAGTCCTCAGCCTGCCTGGTTTTTCTCTCATGTCTGCAATATTCACAATTATTTGCTGAACACACTCGGAGTGACACCAGTTAGCACAGACTGGGGCTTGTGAATGCAAGCTGGCTTTAGATATAATCGGGCAGCCAGCTGGCTGCACCTACGTCTTTCGGTTCCTGCACCCAGTCTCCTGTCCCCAGGCCACACGGATTCTCCCACAGAGTGCTGACAGTGACCCAGCCACACCACGAGCCCTGCCAGCCCTCTGCTTTGTAGCACCACAGCCCAAAGTGCAGAGCAGCAGCACAGCCACAGAGCAGAAGCTTTGCCCAGCAGAGCTGGTAGCTCAGCCACATTCCCTTGCAATGGAAGCCCCAGCGTAGGGCAGCTGAGATAAT
Organism: Heteronetta atricapilla; assembly: GCA_011075105.1. Taxonomy (NCBI): domain Eukaryota; kingdom Metazoa; phylum Chordata; class Aves; order Anseriformes; family Anatidae; genus Heteronetta; species Heteronetta atricapilla. Next base: position 3,330,035 of record CM021756.1, on the reverse strand, counting down.
CATGCTGACAGCCAACACCATCAGTGGGAAAAAGCTACTGATGCAAATGTGTGCTGGAAGAGATCTGGACTGGTCTGCACTGGTTCTGCAGCGCAGAAGCCTCCCGTAGCAATTAGCGAACAGAAACAAGCGATCTTTCAGAGGTGCCTGTGGGTTTAGCACGCCAGCAGCTCGGACGCCGTGCGGAGGAGGCAGAGAGCTGATCATCATCCTTCCCTCCAGAGCTAGCTCCAAACTAACTTCATGCAAGCAGCAACTCGCCAGCCAGCAGGCACCCGGCCACCAGTGCAGACCCAGGCTTAAACCCATGCTGTGCGTGCCCCTGATATGCTGGGTGCTGCGTGCCCTCGATGTGCTGGGTGCTGCCTGCCCTCGATGCGCTGCATGCCCCCGCTGTGCTGCGTGCCCTCGATTTTGCGTCAGGCCAGCTGGCAGCAAGGATCAGCTTACAAAGCGTGGATCCGATTGCGGCTCGGCTCGGCTGAGGGCCATGCTGGCTGCTGCCCATGCCCCCAGGGTACGTCACAGCCTACGGCAGGCCCTGTGGCATCACCCCGTGGTGCAGCACGCAGGCATCCACCCCTCGGCCCCGGCTCTGTGAACCCAGCTGGGTGCAGGGCTGCTGCTGGGGGAGACACCCAGGGTTGTTCCTGCCTGTTCTCCTGGGAAGCAGTTGGAGCCGTCTCCAGCATGGGTCTGACCGGGGTCAGGGGCTGCACAGCCTCTCCCCGTAACGCCTTGTACCAAACACATTATTAGGACAAAATTCTGAGCTGACCTCGGGCGGTCTCTGGATCGCCTCCCATGCCGGAGTTAAAGACGCCGCCAGGGCCGTGTCGGCGTTTGGCTCGCTTCCATTTGGTGGAGCTGAGTGCGTGTCCGTGTGCTTGGGAACTGCTGAGCACTGTACTCGTGTCACCGTGCCTGTCTCGGGCTCTAATGTCCTGGCCAAGTTCTCTCACAGCTCAGAAACTTTCTGCATTGGTTGCTTGTACTTTGTCTTGGCTCTGAGGGAGCAGAGCAGGGACTGCCTCCCCGTTCGTGGCCCCTTGTACTCTTCACACCCTTAAAGCAATTAGCTGCCAACCCTTGAGATCTCACATCTTGCAATTTCTTAAAAAGTTGTAAACACCTTGGCTTCATTCCTGAGAAAATGGGCGGGATGGTGGTAAGCCCCTTAGTTACATGACCCCTTACGTCATGAATGTTTTTAGGCAAACTTTACCCTCTGTTGGCATTAGTCACTGTTGAGGGAATGCGATATACCAGCAAAAGATGTCCTCTGTGCTGCCCCGAAGATGGAAACCTTGAATGGGAAAAAGAACGAAGATTCAGAGCAAGATAAAACCCCAACCCGGCATTATTTTGAAACAAAACTGTTCTTTCAAAACAAGGCCAGTATCTGATGAAGTGCAGGGACAAAGATAATGCCTCTGTCTAGAATTAAGGGCATGTTTCACCCTGTTCAGGAAAGCCGAACAAAGGGGTCGGACTGACTTCTGCGCTATTTTAAGCATTTTAGGTTAAAGGTCATTTAGAGCTGCTGCGTAAGTAGTGGATGTTTTATTTAAAGTTTGTTTGCCTGCTAGAATTTCTAGGGCCCCGAATGCTGTTGCATTATTTTAAAATACCCTTTGTCATGCTAATGTAGCAAGGACACCCAGGAACGGGAGAGGAGCAAACACCCTCGTGCTGGTGGTGGGAGAAGAGCAAACACCCTGGTGCTGGTGGTGCGTGAAGGTCCACATACCCTGGGCTCAGACTGCACACATTTTTCTCGTTTGGCTGCAGCGTGGTAGTTACAGGCACAGGGTCAGCTACTCCCCTGCACGCAGACACCCTCCTGCCTGCCTGGGTTGTCTCAGCAACAGTTGCTTCAATGCTCTGTTGTTATGTCCTGTAAATGTTTAATGGGAAGCTTATCTCTCTTACCTATACAGATGGCTCAGGTTATTGAGCTTGTGTGCAAGGATTAATTGGAAACGGGCAGATGTCAGCTAACCAGAAAAAAGAGCTTAATATGTAAGTAATTAGATGAGCTGGGATGCTGGTGAGGGGGCAAAGCCACCTCTGAAGGATTTAGAGCAAAAAGGACAAGCCCAAAAGGATCTTCCTGGAGCCTTCCTTACTTGTAAGGACTAGACCTCATGATGCAAATACAAGACAATGCCCATATTTCAGAGCTCTGCTTGATGACGGCTGCAGCGTTCGGTGGGGAATTAGCACCCAGTACTGTCAGCTAGTCTCAGCTCACAGTCCAGGGCATCTGCTTCTTCCCTTGGAGATAACGGGGACTGGCTGGGTGAGATGGATGGGGAAAAGAGGTCACGTTATGTGGAGCAGCCTGATTGAACCTTCCACATGGAATCCTGACTGTAAGAAGTTCAAGATCTGCAAGCTTGGTTATTTTTACTTTTTAAATAATAAACAGCAATAGTTTAGACTCTAATATGTGTTGTCTATCTTAAGTGGATTTTTCAAGATTATATACTTTTGTAATTTCAAGTTTTAAAAGATCACACTAAAAAAATGCATGTAACATAAATTGCATAAAAACAGAGAAAGAAAAATCCAGAGCAGCTGAAACAAAGGATTCTCATGTACTATTCCCTTAGCTACAATAACACCCATGTGCATATTCACTCATGCATATATAGAATTTTTTGCAGTACGTTTTGCTCACCAGCACACACCTGCATTCGGGCACAGATATTTATGTGCAAGTGAGCATTTTGTGAATCTGTCTCACATGCAGACATCCCCACTTTTGAAGGCCTGTTCTCACTTGCTGGCAGACCAGGCAATTGTTGTTGGGACTAATGCTTGGATACAAGGGTAAGTGGCAGGATCCAGCTCTGCAGAGAGTGCCCCGTTTGCTGGGGTTAACCACCACCACTGAGAGCTGGTGAACTCATTGCCTCAATCCTGATCACCCGAGAACGTTAGTAAGATGCCTTTAGTAGAGAGCCAAAGATTATTTGAGGAACAGGATAGTCAGAAATCAAGTTGGAGTGTTTCACAACATCAGAGATCTAAGGATTTGTTTACAGCGCCTAATTATAGCAGTTTAGTGCCAACAGAGAATCAGGAAAGATGAAAGATGTGCTGTAAGGAAAGAATATGCTACACACGATTGCAATACTGCACCAAATTCCTCATGAAAAGGACCTTTCAAGGTCCTAATAAAATTTACGTGGGGACTGAATGTGAATAAATGATGACACTCTGTAGAAGTAGCTGGGGAAATGGCTGCAGCATTTCGTAATCAGACTGAGTCAGAGATGTATTTCTGGGAACGTACATGCAGAAGGCAAGAATTTCCCCCGGGAGGCAGGGAATGGTTGGTATCTGAAAATCAGCAGTTCTTTAGTTCCAGTCAATGAGCTGAAGAGAGAAGGGAAATCAAACGCCAGAGAAAGATGGCATGAAACAGAACAGACTCAGCCCTCATATCAAGGAGTTACTACTGGGGAAACCAGGCTTAAAAATTGAGATCTTTAAACAAATGAACTGGTGTCTTAAGTATCAAAGAGCTCTGACACTCTCCTGGCTGCCCCATATAGGCAAAATGCCCCAAAGCCCCCTGCCCAAGGCCTACATGCTGTGATTATTTTTTTGGAGGAGGGAATTTGAGGATCTAAAGATCTTCAGAAATAAAAGCTCCTAATTTCTTGTCATGAATCTGAACAAGAACAGCTGTCAGACATTTCTTGTGCATCCTGCACTCCTGGGCAGACCACGTTACACTGCAGGTAGCGTTGCTGGCTCTTCAGCCTGGGCTTCCCATGGAATAGTTCCTATGGCACCAGAAGCATGAGTCCTTCAGCTACACCAAATAATCTCATTAGAAGAACAGAAAGAGGTTTGGACCAAGGCAGCTCCCAAATCACTTTCAAAACTCCTCAGTCAGGGAACTGAGCAGATGCCAGACCTGCAGGCTCTCCAGCAATCTTCCCGTTGCGCAGAGGTACCATTGCACCAGCCACCAGCAGCTCAGTGGGCTGCACAGTGAAGGACACGTCCAAGGGTTACGTGACTTGGAGGTAGGAGAGATCCTTTTTCGTGACTCCGTTTACAGGCATGGGATTATAGTGGCAGTAACTTAAGCAAGTGTATGCATACCTACCTGAATGTGGGGCCAGATTTCACACAGTCATTGATATTGTGGCTGTATTTTCTTAATTCTCTGTCAGACTCCTGAAGAGAGGGGGATAGTTTTTCTAGGGAGGTCAGTGCCCTGCAAGAAGAGCTCGGTTATAAAAAGCTGTTAAGCCACTGAGAGACCCGAAGTATCACTAAAGCTCTTGAGAGAAGACAGACAGGTCTCTTAAAGCACTGTCCATGCACCTCTATTTGTGTTTCAGCATGCAGAGTCTGTTTTTTCCCCTACCTCCAGCACTACGCCAACCTCAGGATGTGCAGAAGTTGAGGTAAGAATGTTCCCAGTCATGCCATTAGAGTCCAAGATCAACAGGCTCCTAATACTTTTCACCCTGCTTTTGCAAGGAAGAAACTCCACCATTCCTCCATCTAAAGCAGAAACCAAAGGAAGAGAGGAAGAATGGGAATCTCCTAACTCCTCCTGAACTGGGCATTGGAAGCAACCCAACTCAAAGCAGTAGTCGGTGATTCACTGGCATTCCCCTCCGTGAGACTTCAAGGAAAATCAAGAAGGGAGACAGGCTTTTGCCAAGATAGCAAGGTAAAAGCTAAGACCCTCTAAGAAATAAAACCTGCATTGAGTCAAGCTGTCCTGATCATGGCATGAAACCTCTCTCCCTTTTAGCAAAATGAAAATAAAGGGTTACGTCTTATCGCAGCCATTTATGCAAATAAGGGTTGTTGATTTTATTCTGCTTGCTTTTTGCCGCTCCCAAAGGTTTGATATCTGACACAGTGCAGTTTAGGCAGGGCCACATTGTAGGCCATTGACATGTGCTGGCATCAGGAAGCACATTCCTCCTTACAGGCCCCGAAGCACGAGCTGAACACCAAATGGATCAAGCATTGGGCTGGAGTCTGAAGCTGCTTACTGTGTCCAGGAAGGAGATGGCTGTACTTAGACACAGGCAGGAAGAAGTAGATAAGATTGCTCTGATCTTCACGATAGAATGCTTATCAAGTACATAGAGCTTTGAGCAAAACCAGGCGGTTGTTAGGAGAACCTGCTGAACTGCTGTCAGGATGTAATATTTATCACCGAAGTGAATAATCCAGTGCGACTGCTTTGTCTCATGTTTTGCCAGTGTGAAAACCAGGGGTTGCTCCACAGAAAAAGAAAAAAAAAAGTGTCCAATAGAAAGGAAGGGCTTGGGAACCATAAACACATCAAAGATGGTTTGAAATCTTCTTATTGTAGCAGTTAATAAGGGACATGTGCCAAGGCCACATGCAATTTAGACCGGTTTCACCCAAAGCCACTTGAATAAATCTGGACATGTTGTAAAGACGGTGTACGCATAACATGGAATCGGGGAACACAGAATTCCAGTCTGTAATCTGACCAGGCAGGCCCAGTTTCCCCATTAAGTATTTACTGTGTTGGTAGGGAAAAGCAGAAGAGACAGACAGTGAGCCTAAATTATTTGTTAGAGATAGAAGCAGGTGATTTAAACATGTGAGATAGCCAAAAATACAGATTTATCGGTACACTGCTGAGGCCATGGGGACACGATTACTGGACATACCAACACAGTGACTGGTGTCTTAAAAGACATCCTGACACATCTCAAGCTTAGGCTAGTTTTTGGATAGACGTGTTTAATAGTTCCTATTTCACTCTTTCACATAATACAGTAATGTCTTACGCAGGTTATACAGTTGTGGAGAAGTGAACTGAACAAAAACTTGCCTTTACCCTTGTTATTTTTCTATACAGAGAAGGAAGCAGTCCAATTTTATGTTGATCTCAGACCTCTATTGTTGATCTCAGATCTCTGTTCGTGATTAAACAAAGAGGAGCAGCAACTAACTTTTTTGGCATGCAAGCACATTTCTTATTGCAATGTTATCAGAAGACTGCTAGAAAAGCACTCCATCTACTTGACTGGGAAAAGCAAGCAACATTGACACCTACTGTTGGATATTTTAATTGCTGATAGTACCAAACCACTGACTTTCCAAGATTCTTGTCTAAGATTTCTTCCAGGAGAAGATACTCTCCTTAGTTATAACTACATGATGATTCTTTTAGCTTGCTTTTATGCTTTTATTGCTCCTGCAGTGCTTTCAAGGTGCACTTAATTGCAAACTGAGCATCTGCATATGAAGGGAAACCTCTTCCTTTAGCTCAATTTCTTCCTTTGTTTAGTTCATGGAATTAGGTGATCCTTTGGTGGTGAGAGCTTTTCATGCAGCTAGCTGATAAAAATGAAAGAGCTGATAAGTAATGCTGCTATTATCAGAGAAGAGCGTATGGTATGCTAAGTGAGAGAGTGGGATGATTTCTCAGGAGAGTCAAAGCTTCTAGTTCATAAGGAAATGAGGTTCCCATACAGAGCTTGCAGAGCATATCTGAAAGTACTAAGCAGCCAAGTACAGAGCACAGGTTTGAAAGAAATCATTTATTATATTTTACAATGGCAGCAGATCATTTCTAATACCCTCAAAGTGCTTCATGCTAAAAAACTAATCATCACTATTTCCTTCATATACTATTTTTTTTTTGTTTCCAGCCCATTAAAGAGAATTTATGCGTAGGATTAAATGACTCTCCAAGAGATGGAGGAAAAAAAATGGCAAGCAGGCTGAAAGAGCTAAGCTCTGTCTTCCCTCCTTGCATTGCTCTTTTGCTCATCAGACTCTTTCAGCAAACTAGCTTCAAGTGACTATCTGCAATTCTGAAAAGCCTCCTATTATTCATATTAAAAAGCTATGAAAAGAGGTGAGAAAGAAAATACTCCACAGCTAGGAACCTAACCACAGTTAAAGAGAAAAAAAGTCTGAACACCAAAGTTAGCAATTCCTACACTTGCTTCTATGGTAATCTGATGTCCTCCATGGTACAGGTAAACTTGTATTAATATGCTCTGAAAAATGTTCTGTCCTTGGGCTCTCTCTCCTAGTGCTTGACCACCAAGAAATAACTCTTTACCCTGAAGAAAAGGATCTTGGCAAGACACTGCTGTGTTTCCTCATCAGGGTGCTAAACGTTTGCTTTCGGACCAGCAGTACACAAACCGTGGAGGCACTTTGTTAAAGCACTCTTCTGCCCTGCCCTTGCTCACTGGCCCACACCAACGGGCCCAGCAGCAAGTGGGAGAAGCACTCAGCAGAGGCTGACTTGGTTTGCTTTCCTGCTGGGACACCACAAAGCCCACTCCATTTCCCTGCACTGACAGCAAGCTTAGGCAGCATGGGCAGGAGACAGTGCAGACCATAAAGCCCCCGGTATCCCAACTGATGGCTTGATATGCCAAATGAGCCCCTTCCCTGTGTCCTCAAAAAGCCCACGGCTGTGAGCCCAAGCTCAGCCCCGCCTTGCTGACTGCCCCAGCCAAGGAGACAAAACCCTTGCAAAACACCTTTGGTTTGGCAGCACCTGCCACCAATGACAAGGCAAGGTTGAACACTTCAGACATCTATTACTGTGTAATCACCAATATTGACTCAAAGACTCTCGTTGCAAACACGATTTCGAAGAAGAAAAGCCATCTAATCTTGTTCTTCAACTACTCTGGCAGCACCACAAAATGGCACAGCCTGGTAATCCTTGTGCCTCCTGATGGAGCCTTAAGTTATTGGTATCATTTTGGTGATACTTTTATCAACTTGGGTAATGGTTGGGCATTTTTGTTGACACAAGACTTGTACAAAATGAGAGAAGGGTGTAAAAGTGGGAAGCAGCCAGCCCCAAATCAGTTCTGGTCAAAGATGGCCAGGCTCACTCTGCTTACCGGTAAGTCCTGCTTCCCAACTTACTTACTTTACCTTTGTGAGAAGTATTTGTGGCTCTCTCGCTGTTATACTGGGGGTTAGAAAAGAGGTTCTTTGGAATTCAAGTCTCTGACCACTCATTTCAAAGGAAAAGGCATAGCAGCAATCTGCAGGACAATCCAGTCCTGTTCAAGAGCTCTGTATTTCTGAAAACAAGTACTAATCACTTTTTTTCTTGTTTCTCTTCCTCAAAGGTCTGGCCCTGCTGCTGAACGCCCAGATAGGTATGTGCTTTTTTCCCTGAAACAACTCACCAAATTCATTTCGGCATGGGCATACACAGGCAGGTCAAGCAGACAGCACAGCAGAAACACTAACAGCTTTCTTCCTTCTGGCAGCATCCTCTCTGCTTCCGTTCTTCCTTACCTGGCAGCAAAGGAGAAAGACACAGTCTGGGGAAGAGATTCGGTGGCTACAACTACCCCGATTCACGAGTTTCAGGGTACAAGTAAGGAAGAAAAAAATACATTATTATTAGGGAGGCAGTTCCCAGAAGGATAACCAGCCCTACCTCACTTTCTCCAAACTCCTCACCGTGTCAAGGAAGCATTGCCCAATCATTTCTAATGAGATCTAGTTACAATAATCTGTTTTAAGTTACCAGCTTTTCTGCAGCGCAGCCCAGACCTGCCCCATCTCCTCCGTGTCTCTGCAGGCACTGCCTATGTGCTGTCGTGCTACTTCACCAACTGGGCCCAGTACAGGCCTGGCCTGGGGCGCTTCACGGTTGACAACATTGACCCATGCCTGTGTGACCATCTGATCTATGCCTTCGCTGGGATGTCCAACAACGAGATCACGACCATTGAATGGAACGATGAGACCCTCTACAGGTCCTTCAATGGCCTGAAAAACAAGTACGTGACGTTCCCTGGGCGATGGCAGTGCAACCCATGGGGTGAAGGTTGCTGAGAAGAGGAAGTGAGTCAGAAATAGCAACCCAACAGTACAGTTTGTAGCAAAACATGTTCGTGTCGTTATCTTTGCAGGAATGGAAATCTGAAGACCCTTCTGGCAATCGGAGGATGGAATTTTGGGACAGCCAAGTAAGTTCAAACCACCTCCATCCCACAACAGCAAACTGGAAAGAGAAGGCAGAAAGAGTCCCAAGCCCCAGCCCTGCCCTCCTCTGCTCCGTAGGTTCTCCACGATGGTTTCCACTCAGGAGAACCGCCAGACCTTCATCAAGTCTGTCATCAAATTCCTGCGCCAGTACCAGTTTGATGGGCTGGACCTTGACTGGGAGTACCCTGGCTCCAGGGGCAGCCCGGCTCAGGACAAGGGTCTCTTCACCATCCTGGTGAAGGTAGGGGGAGACAAAGGGGTTGAGACAAAGGGGTTGCTCAAGGCCTCTGCTCTGCACAGCTCAGATCGGAGGAGCCCCAGGGGGCTCTGAGAGCCCACGCTGAGCCCTGTTCCTTGGCATCCCCCAGGAAATGCTGGCCGCCTTCGAGCAGGAAGCCAGGCAGGTTAACAAGCCCCGTCTCATGATCACCGCTGCTGTTGCTGCAGGACTTTCCAACATCCAGTCTGGCTACGAGATCGCTGAGCTCGGCAAGTGAGTAGCAAGCCCCAGGTACACCTTCTGTGACCTCCTTCAGGCCATTCCTTCCAGTGCTCTCCCTTTCCAGCAGTTATGGGACCATCTGACATTAGCTGGCAGAAACTAACCCCACTGCCTGCAGAGCCCACACACTTTATGCATGAGGAGAGACTCGTTCCTACCCTTACACGGCTTGTCCCAAAGAGGCCTTGGAGAAACATGATCTGCAGAAAGTGGGGGCAAAGCCAGGGATGTTGGGGGATCAGTGGCCAGGACTAAAGGAACCTCCTGGTCTGGGTGAGTGAGCTGGCCAGGACACAGACACATGCAACGTTCTCCACAGGTACCTGGACTACTTCCATGTGATGACTTATGACTTCTATAGCTCCTGGGATGGAAAGACTGGGGAGAACAGCCCACTGTACAGTGACGGCAATGCCTACCTCAGTGTTGTAAGTACACTTCAGGAGTCTGTTCCACAGATCACTGTGATCACACCACTGATGAGAACTTTAAGAATTCACTGTCCTGCCTAGAGATCCTGGCACAGGCTTGGACTGTGATATTCTTGTATAGGATTATGCTATGAACTACTGGAAGAGCAATGGTGCTCCAGCTGAGAAGCTCCTTGTTGGATTCCCCACCTATGGACATAACTTCAACCTGCAGAACCCATCAAACACAGCTCTCGGTGCACCAACATCAGGACCTGGGCCTGCTGGACCTTACACAAAGGAGGCTGGGCTGCTGGCTTACTACGAGGTATGTGTGTTCCCTCACACCTAGGCAGACAAGAACACAAACACCCTTCAAACTACCTGGTAAGGAATTTTATCTTGTGGATCCGTGGAATATTCCAACTGCCCTTCCTTGTGGGACACCTGATAAATTCCCACTCTCTGCCCTTTTTTCCTAGATCTGCACGTTCCTGGACTCTGGAGCCACCCAGGCTTGGGATGCCCCCCAGGACGTGCCCTATGCCTACAAGGGCAATGAATGGGTTGGCTACGACAACATCAAGAGCTTCAAGATCAAGGTATGGTTGTACTAATCACATTCCAGGAGCCCTCCTGCAATAGCAGCTCTTGGACTAATTGGGATTTATCCCCTGGCACTACACAGGCTGACTGGCTGAAGAACAACAACTATGCAGGTGCTATGGTTTGGACAATTGATCTGGACGACTTCACTGGCTCTTTCTGCAAACAGGGCAAATATCCCCTGATCAACACCCTGAAGAATGCTCTTGGCCTGCAAAGCAGCAGTGAGTAACTTGGGTAGTGTGGGGTTCGTGGAAATTTTTAAGCAACAAAAAGGTGGTGTGCTCAGAGCACTGTGGGACAATGAAAGGAGGGAAGGGAGAGAATACCAGTAGAAATATAATCAATTTAAAAACGAGACCTCTTTCTTGCTTTCATTTCAGGCTGCACAGCTTATTAACAGCCCAGTCCTCAAGTCCCTGCAGCTCCTAACACTGGAATTGAAATGGGTGTGTGAGCACGAGCTGGGGTAGCAATTCCAGTGGCTGTGGTGTGAGTGGCTTCTCTGCTGCTAAAGCCATCCAGACTTATATGACAAGAGCAGCTTGTACCAATGTTTGAACATCAAAAAAGTTATTTGCAAAATTTGTAGGCAGACCTTGTGAATAATACCATCTGTTCCTGCTGCAACTGGGCATGAAGACACCAGTTCTGTCATGGCAGACAGACCCCTCTGATCTAATTCTATGGAACAATAACAATTAAATAAAGTATTCTGCAAAAGCAACAATCCACGTTGTATTGGCTCATTTTGCTCTTCGTATTTTGATGCTCCCTGACACTCTCCCCAATATGCACATCCATGGTCACTGAAGGGCCTGAATCCCCAAGGGACATTTAGAGAGCCCTAGGAAGACATCTTCCAGGGCTTTCTTGCTTTCCACAGGGCCGTCTCAGTCAGAGGGGAAGAAAGCAGAAAGAGAGGGCAGGGCAGAACAGGCTGTGCCACCAGGGAGCACCCACACAAAGGTGGCAGTAACACAGCCAGGAGCCTGCCCCTCCGAGAGCCCTTGAGCAAAGCCTTTGCTGCTGTCTAGGAAAAAAGCATTCTCTTGGAAAAGTCACCCTGCAAAGGAGATGACTTTCAAGGGTCTCACAGCCCTAGTGGTCTGGCCTTGAGACAGCTGCAGCAATTCCCCTCGTAGTGCAGGAATGGGCATGTACCAGCTTGCACAGAGTCCTGATGTGTCCTTGAGCCCCAAAAGTCCACTGTATGGTCAGGGACACAAGGAGCCTGGTGCCCCAAAAGAAACCTCTTCTGTTGCTCAGGAACTTACTGCCCATCCACGATGCAAACAGTGTCTTAAAAATGTCAGTAAGAGGTTTCTGCTCTTAGATGCAGGGAAGGAGTCTCAGAAACTCTTGAAAACAAACCAAAGAGCAAAAAAAGCTATGCAACAGAAGCAAGAGCAGCCTGCTGTTTCATACTGGGTCACTGGTCAGAACATACTTTAAAATAGCAGAGCCAGGGCCCTGCAAGCATTCATAGGCTGTTCCCACCACAGACACCTCTCGTTCACATGTGCCAGGGCTGCAGTTCACTTATGCATGGCACTTCAGCTGCCCACATCACTTCAGCTCCCCGTGAGAAGCAGAACTGAAACGCTGCAGCAGCCCTGTGGGACCTTCTGCTCAAGGGCACATCAACCCTCACTGCACTTCGGCACGTTTGGCTTTCATTACAGCTCCCCCCGATGTGCAGACATGCAGAAAAGTACCTCAAAACCCTTCCATACCCTGTGCACATCGGCTACACCAGCTTTTTGCCCTCACCTTCACTGGTCATGAGGTATTTTTTTAAAGCAGACTCTGAGAAGGAGAGAGAGGGCTGGAAAACCAGATGAAAAACTGAGCTATCTGCCTGCAGGGAGGAAACTCAGAGCAGCAGCTGGAAGCTGCCAGAACTCTGCCCAGATTTTCACTGGCAATATCATATGGCTTCTCTCATCCAAGAAATAAGTCCAGAATGCATTTATACTAGCTCAACAGAATCTTTGCTTAGAAAAAGTGACCTAAAGCAGCCCCACTTTGGGTGGAAAGCCACCCAGGCCATGCCCTGCCGACACCACACTTGCCCAGCAAAACATTTCCATGGGCACAAATGCCTGTATGGGCTGTCAGCTCCAACCTCCCCGTATCAGGGGGTTGATACCCACACCTCTGTGTCCAGATAAGGGTTAGGACAGGGCATATTTATCTAAATCCATGGTGCCATTCCGCTGACCTTTACTTTTCGCTCCCCACTTAAGCCTTACCCAATGACCTGCCTAATCTCCCTGGCAAGGGCAGGTAGAACAAAACAACATCTCTAAAGCGGTGCCTCTTGTACACCAGGGTTGGCAATGGCAGGATGGTTAAGATCTTCCTGGAATACAGCAGGTGTTTGCTGAGAGTTTGCTGAGAGTCACTTGACAGAAGCATCTCACAGCAGATGGGTACAAAACTGCAAGTGCCATGCCCAACCCTGCAAACCTCTGGGCCTGAAAAAGGAAGAAAGGAAGAACCTGGAGTTGAACAGCAGGATGGGGACACCTGGGCATTGTTCAGGCAGAGAAAGCATGAAAATCCTTGTCTCTTTTCCATCATTCAACAGAAAAAGTCCAGACAGTTGAAGGGCAGACAGACTTAATCCTAGCACAGTCACAGAATGACCATAATGACAATTGTCGTTAGTGTATGAACTGAAACTAAAGCGGAAACAATCCAGATTGCTGGATCTCTCTGGAACCCAAAATGTCAGCTACAGGAATAATATGCAAGGTCTCTGTCTGAATACTCCGCACTTTTACTGTGACTGCAAAGTCCCTCTGGCAGGGACCAGTTCTGCCTTCCTCAAGGCCTGCCACCATTCCCACAGGAACCAAAGGCCAGCTACATTCCTTATGATGGAGAAAAGGCAGAAGAATTCCTAACGAAAAATTCCAACATTTGCCCACCTGACGTTTGTTACCACCATATACAGAGAAATTAACTTCTTTGATCCACCCGCAGGAGCTTTCCTCTTCACACTGAACCATACTTCTGCAGATAAGAGACCTTCACCGGCAAGGCTCCAAAGGTCACTGCGGGTGCAACATTACAAATCTATTCCTATTGAGTTTGTACTGTGTTACCTTATCAGCTCAGAAACACACTGGAAAAATAATCCTTGAGGATAGTCGTCTTTTTAATTATCCACCATATCTCAATCAATGCAAGAAAAAAAACCTGACAGGTTGCTCTAATGCACGTTAATCTGCAGGTCATCGGTTTCAGCACCAGCATGTGATAAGGACAAGCCTGTGGGTGTTTTCCAGGCTCCCGTTCCACCAAGTCTGGACGACTGCCTGGAAATTCACCTTCACATCATCTTAACGGGAATTATGTAATGTCTCGGGGCAGAGAAAACAGCCAACGACTGCTGACAAGCTCATGCAGAATG
>CM021756.1:3301019-3316086 GCA_011075105.1 Heteronetta atricapilla | reverse complement strand
AGCCCCATCCCTCTGTTCCCCAAAAAGCCCACGGCTGTGAGCCCAAGTCCCGCTCTGCCTGCCTCGCTGACTGCCCCAGCCAAGGAGACAAAACCCTTGCAAAACACCTTATTTTGGCAGCACCTGCCGCCAATGACAAGGCAAGGTTGAACACTTCAGACATCTATTACTGTGTAATCACCAATATTGACACAAAGCCTCTCCTTGCAAACACAATTTCGAAGAAAAAACATCTAATGTTGTTCTTCAACTACTCTGGCAGCACCACAAAATGGCACAGCCTGATAATCCTCCCTGATAATCCTCATGCCTCCTGATGGAGCCTTAAGGTATATCATGTTGATATCATTTTGGTGATATTTTTATCAACTTCTGTAATGATTGGGCATCATTGTTGACAGAAGACTAGTATGAAATGAGAGAAGGACATAAAAGAGGGAAGCAGCCTGCCCTGGATCAGTTCTGGTCCAAGATGGCCAAACTCACTCTGCTTACCGGTAAGTCCTGCTTCCAAACTTCTTTACCTTCGTGACAAGTATTTGTGGCTCTCTTGCTGTTATGCTGGGCAGTTTGAGAAGTTCTTTGGAATTCCAGTCTCTCTACTCTCTTTTCAAAGAAAAAGACAGAGCAGCAACTTTCAGGAGGGACTGTTATATTTTTCAGTACTGTTGGGGAAGATCATTTATGCATTAGAGATGAATATATTTCATTGCTGTTTGAAATTGAAAAGCAGTTAAAAAAAAAAGTACAAATGAACAAAATTCTGCACTCTGACTTCTTCAGTTGTTTTTGATGCTTCTACCTGAAATTGTTCCCAAATTGCATCCACTTCCATATGAACACTCAGATAAATGTGTTTAAGGAAACACAATGATCACAATCAAATCCAAATTAGCATTTTAATGCCACATTACTACTTTGCCACAATCTTCCCTTCCTGCAAGCTGAGCTGTGACCTGGGGTACAAATAACATTAAGTTGAGTGCAGACCTACTAAAGAGCTTGGCATTACCTTGCTTCTCAAAGACTAATCCCACACTTCTTTCTTCAAAGGTCTGGCCCTCCTGCTGAATGCCCAGATAGGTATGTGCTCCCTACCCCAAAACAACCCTTCCAAACCCTTTGCACCATTGGCATGTGCGGGCCCCTGGAGCAGGCTTACCAGCTAACTCTTCTAGAAGAGGGGGGAAGGAAGCAGAAGCCGGCCAGCACACAGTGGTACTTAGGTCGTAATTTGCACCTAAGAGCAGCCCAGGGATCTGTTGCTTTTACTGTGTGCACTGAGGGAGGCTTACAGGAAATAATGTGGCCTCGTGCAGCTAGCTACCTGGCCAGCAGGCACAGGAGGCCATCTGCATTGCCCAGACATGTGCCCTCTGCTCTCCTTGATCCCTGCCCCATCTCCTCCGTGTCTCTGCAGGCAATGCCTATGTGCTGTTGTGCTACTTCACCAACTGGGCCCAGTACAGGCCTGGCCTGGGAAGTTTCATGCCAGACAACATCGACCCATGCCTGTGCACTCACCTGCTATACGCCTTCGCTGGGATGTCCAACAACAAGATCACAACCTATGAATGGAACGATGAGACCCTCTACAGATCCTTCAACGGCCTGAAAAAACAGTACGTGACGTTCCCTGGGCTATGGCAGTGCAACCTGCGGGGCAAAGGGTGTTGGGGAGAAGAGGCAGAGGCGGACGGGCAGGTAGGGCTGCTCAGGCAGCCAGCACGGATTCTCTGTGGATGGTGACTGTCGGTCAGTGTGCTCTGGATGTGCCCGTTGGGTTTCATACCACAGCATCGCTGCCTACAAAGGCAGCTGCACCACACACTTTCCCGGAAAGCAAGAACACTGTGCTCTATGTTGGTGTTTTCTGTAAAGTCAGAAATAGCAACCCAACAGTGGGGTTTGTAGCAAAACATGATTGTGTCCTTACCTTTGCAGGAATAAAAACCTGAAGACTCTTCTTTCTATTGGAGGATGGAATTTTGGAACAGACAAGTAAGTTCAAACCAACTCCTACCGAAAAGAATGGAGGGAGAAGAAGAAAGAAGCCCTGACCTAGCCCCAACCCTGCCCTCCTCTGCTCCCTAGGTTCTCCACGATGGTTTCCACTCCGGAGAACCGCCAGACCTTCATCAAGTCCGTCATCAAATTCCTGCGCCAGTACCAGTTTGATGGGCTGGACCTTGACTGGGAGTACCCTGGCTCCAGGGGCAGCCCGGCTCAGGACAAGGGTCTCTTCACCATCCTGGTGAAGGTAGGGGGAGACAAAGGGGTTGAGACAAAGGGGTTGCTCAAGGCCTCTGCTCTGCACAGCTCAGACAGGAGGAGCCCCAGGGGGCTCTGAGAGCCCACGCTGAGCCCTGTTCCTTGGCATCCCCCAGGAAATGCTGGCCGCCTTCGAGCAGGAAGCCAGGCAGGTTAACAAGCCCCGTCTCATGATCACCGCTGCTGTTGCTGCAGGACTTTCCAACATCCAGTCTGGCTACGAGATCGCTGAGCTCGGCAAGTGAGTAGCAAGCCCCAGGTACACCTTCTGTGACCTCCTTCAGCCATTCCTTCCAGTGCTCTCCCTTCCAGTAATTACAGGACACTGCCATTAACTCACAGAAACCAACCCCACTGCCTGCAGAGCCCCCATGCATTATGCAAGGTGAGAACTCCTCCAGGGGCAAGACTCATCCCTTAGAAGGCTTTCTCCAAAGAGGCCTTGGAGAAACGTGATCTGCAGAAAGTGGGGGCAAAGCCAGGGATGTTGGGGGATCAATGGCCAGGACTAAAGGGACCTCCCGGTCTGGGTGAGTGAGCTGGCCAGGACACAGACACATGCAACGTTCTCCACAGGTACGTGGACTACTTCAACGTGATGACTTATGATTTCCATGGCTCCTGGGATGCACAAACTGGGGAGAACAGCCCCCTCTACAAAGGCCCAGGTGACACCGATGGCAATATCTATTTCAACGTTGTAAGTATAGTTGTGGAACCTGTGTCAGAAATGTCATGCCTGTGATCAGACCAGTGATGATAATTTTAAGAATTCACCCTCCTGCCTACAAATCCTGGCACAGGATTGAACTGTGATGCTTTCCTCTAGGATTATGCTATGAACTACTGGAAGAGCAATGGTGCCCCAGCCGAGAAGTTAGTTGTTGGGTTCCCCACCTATGGAAACACCTTCAGACTGCAAAACCCTTCTAACAATGGTCTTGGTGCACCAGCATCGGGACCCGGGCCTGCTGGACCTTACACACAGGAGGCTGGGACACTGGCTTACTATGAGGTGTGTGTAACATCACATTTGTGATATTTTTTCAAACAATTTCACAGAAGAGACCCGTGTAACTTTCTAAATGTCTACTGCACACAGAAATTTGTCCATAGAGATCCAGCTCATTTAACAGCGTCTAAGAAAGATGTAACTATCTGTAGGGACCAAATCAGCTGCACAATACTAAAGACTAAAGTCAAAGAAATGGTATAGCCCATTTTTGCATGGTACTCAGTAAAATTCCTTCTCTTGGCCCTTCTCCCCAGATCTGCACTCTGTTGAATTCTGGAGCCACACAAGTTTGGGATGCCCCCCAGGACGTGCCCTATGCCTACAAGGGCAATGAATGGGTTGGCTACGACAACATCAAGAGCTTCAAGATCAAGGTACTGTGGGCAGTGTGGCTGTACTAATCACACTCCAGGAGGCCTCCTGCAATAGCAGCTCTTGGACTAATTGGGATTTCTCCCCTGGCACTACACAGGCTGACTGGCTGAAGAAGAACAACTATGCAGGTGCTATGGTTTGGGCCATTGATCTGGACGACTTCACTGGCTCTTTCTGCAAACAGGGCAAATATCCCCTGATCAACACCCTGAAGAATGCTCTTGGCCTGCAAAGCAGCAGTGAGTAACTTGAGAAGCGTGGCCTTCTGGAAGGGGACCCCGTAGCTCACAGCTGATGCAGGTCTTCAGCGGCCCGGGAACTTTTATTTCTAGGGACTTGGGTGATAACAATTTTCTAGAGATTGCCCTGGGAACATACATTCACCCTGAACCCACTCGGATAAACTGAGATTGTAATTGGCACCTGGGTTGACATTTTTCAAAGGCCCAGTGTGAACCCAGCCAGATCTGGGGGCACAAAGGTTAATGGCTGTGCTGCTGACGCCACTCCAAAAGGGACTGTGGTGGAAGGGGAGTGCTGAGAGACCTACAAGACAGAGATAAGCCCTGTCCTGCTTTTATTTCAGGCTGCGTGCCCCCAGCTCAACCCAATCCTCCTGTGACAGCAGCTCCCAGTACTACAAGTGGAAGTGGAGGTGGAAGCGAGAGTGGGAGTGGGAGCTCAGGTAGCAATACTGGTGGCACTGGTGGGAGCGGATTCTGTGCTGGCAAGGCCAACGGCATCTATGCAGATCCAACCAACAAGAGCAAGTTCTACACCTGCAACAACGGTGAAACCTACGAGCAGAGCTGCCAGGCAGGTCTGGTCTTTGATACCAGCTGCTCCTGCTGCAACTGGGCATGAAGACTCCAGGTCGATCACAGCAGACAGACCCCTTGGGTCTAGTGGAATCACAATGATTAAATAAAGTGTTTTGCAAAAGGAGCGATCTGCACTGCTTGAACTCATCTCGCTCTTCATATTTTGACGCTCCCTGATTCTCTCTGTATTTAGATTTGTGCTCCTCAAAGGCCTGATTACACAAGGTGGACTTAATTCCAGTATTACTTTTTCCAGGAGTTTCTTGCTGTTTTACTATGACAGACAAGCACAGGGAAAAAGACAGGGAGCAGACAACAGGGCAGATCAGGCTGTTCCATGAGAGAACATGGAGAGGAAGGTCCTGACAGCACAACTTGTATGTCCAATGCTTCCCCCACTGACTTGTGCAAACAGCAGCTCCTGGGAGCAGGAGCGAGCACAGCGCAACCCACCAGGCTTTTATCAAACCTCCTCTTTTTCATGCATCCTTCAGGCGCAGCCATTGCCTGTGTTCCCTCCAGCAGGCCTCCCCGTGTCTATAGCAACTGCAGTACACAGACACCCTTACCAGTCTGACCGGAGGCATGGATGCACAGAGGGAGTCTGGAGGTGAGCCCTGCAGGCAAAAGGGTCTGTGGCACGAGGGCTTTGTCTCTCCAGTGGCACCAGGCTTCCCCAGCAATCTTCTCCACAACCTGCTGCTAGGCACCTCTTTGCTCAGGCTGGGGAAGAAGAAGCCTTTGTGGCAGCAGGGAACATCCAGAGGGCAGGCACTCAGATATATCCAGGGGCTGTGAAAATTCCCAGCTGAGCGATAAGGGGACAGCTGGCCTCAGGGAGCAGCGGATACTTGAGAAGGAAGAAAAGCAGCAGGTGGTCATCTCCAGGTGGCTGACTCACACTGTTGGCATTTCCCTCTCCTGGTCTCATAGGTGTGCAGAAGAGAATCTCGTTTGGATCCTGTCAAGAGCGGAAAATGTTCCCTCTCCACCATGCCCCAGACAGGCTGGGGATCCAGGTAGGAGCCATCAAGGGAAACCCCTTCCTTGGGCCAGGCTGTTACCAGAGTCAAGAGGTAAGTTGTCTGACTTTTATTCTCAGAGCTTTTCCTTCACAGAAGACACACATTGTAAGAAAACTAGCACTATAGCCGACCAGACACAGAGTACCCCATGCCTGCCCTGCAAAGCCATTGTATAAGGTTTACACATATGCCATGAAAAATAAATTCCCCTTCTGGAAAAGTTACCTTCCAAATGTACCAGTCCTCTAAGCTCCAGCTGTCCTAGCACTCTACATTAGTGAGAAATTAGAAGAATGACATCTGCTGCTCAGGTACTTCTCCCATTCCCCTGATGCAAATGGTGTCTTAAAAATGTTAGTAAGATCTTTTTACTTTTGAACCACAGGCAAGCAGCCTCAGATACTCGTGGGGAAAAAAAACACTGAGCACGAAAGGCTATGTGATAGGAGCAAGAACAGCCCAGCGATTCATATCAGAGCCACAGGTAAGAAAAGCACATTTCAAAGAGGCAGGGCTGCAGCTTTACAAGACGTTTGAGGCTGATCCTACCACAGACCATCAGTATCAGCTGTGATCATGTGTGCTGGGGTTGCCTCCAGCTTAAAATAATGGTAGTCATAGATCTCCCTACAGATAGCCTAGTGGCAAGTGTTGAGCTTGGAAGCTGACCACCAATTGTTGGAGCAACATTGACCTATGCATTTGTATGTACATGTTCCTTTGTATCTGTCACACACACACAGATGTACATATTGAGGCAAAATTGGGGATGAACTCAGCTATACTACCTGAACAAACCCAACATGTTTTCTGGCCCAGCTTCTGTAGAATAACAAACACCATATCAGGCAAGATGTCACAGAATATACTGGGTAAATATTAGAGAATGCAGATTTGAACTGTTCTGATTTCTTTATGCTATCAGAGTAGCCAAGGCGTGCATTGAACAGTAGGTCTGCAATGCCCAGCTGGCTGGCTTTAAATGCTGCTCAGAGCATTTAGGAATAACTTGCAGAATAAAATCTTCTGTATTGAAATTTCTTTCTCTTACAGACTGTGACTCCTGGCCCCGGAACGTACCAGTCATTCTGGAATAAAGACAGAAAATGCCAGCCTGCCCATGCTCCATTTTCCACTAAGACATCACGATTTCCAGATAAGCCTTCAAATAAAGAACTTCTCCCCGGGTAACATAATTCATTTTCTTACACTTCTAATAATAATCAGGAAGACTAGAGGAGAAAAATACTAAGACACAAAGGGGAAATATGTAACTGAGTTCCCAATAATGCTTTTTTATCTTCAAAATCTCCTTTGCTTTAGTCTTTAAAATAGCATGAAGACTACAAGACCACAACAGGCATTCCTCCCTTGGGTCAAAGCAGGGCTGGTAATTTTCCATATTACATCATACAGGTCCAGAAATGAGATATTATGTCCCTATTTTCTTTAGACCCGGAACTTATGACACAAACAAGCAGTTACACAAGAAGATCACTTGGCCGATGAGGTTTGGGGCTCCAGACTGGTCTTTAGTGCCAATGCCAGCAAAGAGGATGCTAAAAACAGAGGTACAGAAGGTATGGACAGGAATGTTATTCCCGGCTCAGTGCTTCCAACAAAGGAAATCAGATGATTACTTAAACATATTTGCATTTGCACTATCTCTTGTCATCCGTTCTTTCTGGCCTGCTGGGTATGTAGCTGAACTACCCAGGGGAACAACATAGAAAGTGTTTTTTCTGTCAGAAAATGCCAGATTGCAAAAAACCAGCAACACTAAGTAGTTTGCTCTAGAAGTGAGTTTCCAACCACAAAGTGAGAATCAGAGGACAGACTTCTCTGCACAGCTCTGCTGAAAAGCAAACATTTCCAGTGTGAAAACGTTGGCTAAGGGACAAGAAAACTGCCCGGAAAACCAGCTAGCAGTTCTCAGCACCACCTCATGTCTTCCTTTTCTGCAGCAATCGTCATTGCTAATATCTAACTGCTACTAGTTTTCTTTCAGCTGATGGCGGACAGAGAATTCATCAAGCATCGGAACCGCGTGGCGTACTTGAGTCTGTATGAGAGCTGAGCTGAGGAGCAACCATGTAACATCCAGCAGGGCCCTCAGCCCGCTCTGAGCTCCCAGCCTGCTTGTGGAGATGTTCACCTGCACTACCCTGCCTCCGCAATAAAACCTGCTCCAAAAAAAAGGCATTTCTTGTTGCTAATTGTGCTTACTTTGTGTGGTGCCTGGTCTCTCCTGCCCCTGAGGGTGTTTGGTACCATTGGTGCTGGTGCTCAGCATCCCTCGGCCCTGCTTCCCTCCGCCTTTGGCCCAGGCAGGGCGGCAGCCATCTCCTGCAGGTCGCAATGGAGACACCCCATGGAGCCACCTGCCCTAACATGGCCTCCCCTGCCACAAGGGGCTTTTACCCCCAAATCCAGCCCTTACTGGCACCAGAGAGGAACCAAATTAACTTCTCTCCAGCTGCCACCTGCCTTCCCCAGCCTCCTTGCCACCATCTCCTCCTCTCCAGGCTGCGCAGAGGGGTTTCCCACCTGTGGATCTCCCTCTGGCAGAACAAAGCTCCACAGCCTGAAGAGAGCTGAGAAACGTGGGGTCGTATGTGGTACAGCCACCACAGCAACTGTATTAAACTAGCAGACAGTAAACATCCTGGGTACAGAGTGCTGTGCTGAGAACAGCCAGACCAGGTGGCCTGTGAGAGGTACTTGTGCGTGACCAGCATCATCCCTACGGACGTAAGAAGTTGTTCTCGAGCAACCAACATGCTGCTAGTTAAGAATCTGTCCACAAATATAAATTTAGTCTGAAACAGGAAGGTCCTGGTGTTTATCCTCAGGTGTCTCGGTAATGTACAACTCTGACTGAAGGATTTCTATAAATATTTGCAACCTACCTTCACACACGTGCTGATCAGACTTGATTCAATCTCAGGGGAAAACTGAGAACTCACAGTATTTGTACTCGATATAACTACCAATCACAATGCAGGCTTTCAAATTTCCTGGGTCTGTTTAGCTGTGCCTGCAGCAATTTCACCTGTAGTCCAATTTTGACTGTAAAAACAAAACCTTTTCTTCCAATTTCCCACTTTCGGTCTTCAAGTGCTCTTGCATACGCAGTGCAACAGCTGCTCAAGGCCTTTCTTCCTGATACACGTTGGCCCCTTCCCTCACAACCACAAGAGGATGCTTTGTAGTTGCAGCTGTCAAAATGGGATGATGTTGTTGATTCTCAATTGCCCCTTTTGGTGCAACCTTTCAAAGGAGGGGTTGCAACTCACTGGAAATTGTACTGTCCTAAGACCTGTATTTTATGTCTCCTTTTCCAGCTCCACCATTGTATTCATGGTTGATACTGCATACTTCACCTCTATTTCACTTTATTTTATAATCAGGAGAAAAATACATGTGTAAGAGACAGATGTAAAAGCCACCAAAAAGTACCTATGTTTCTGTGGTCTTTTTCAACCATGTTCTACCTGCAGCTGGGGAAACCTTCCTATAGAACTTGCAAAACTGATGGTATTTCAAAAGCTACCTTGTCCTCACTGAACATCTTTGTAACGAACCAGAGTTTTTGTTGGAAAATTCCCAAACTTCTCAGTAATCAAGTGTTATTGCAGCGAAAGGAAGATACACAGAGGGAAGAACAAGACCTACCACCTAGTGAGAATTATCAGTAGACCCCAGTGAACACACACTCAGGCTCCATTCAGGTGTTTTTCCACTCTTTCTGAAACTTTAAGGACTCGGTCAGTTTAAATTGTAGAAGATAAATTTTCTTTTATTGTGATCATAAAATTACTATTTTCATTCTGCTTTTTCCCCTACCCAGCGAGGGATTTTGTCATTATGAAAAATGCCTAATCCAAGTAAAAAAAGATAAAAAATTTTATATATACATATATATATATACAATGTCTTTGTACATTTTTTATTCTGTACAACCAAGGCACCAGCAAAAGTGGCAGTGGCACATGCAGGACTTTTTTTACTAGAATACTATTTCAGATTGTTTGGCAGGAACACTTCTATTCTCACTGAAAGAATTCCTCCTTGTCTTCCTCGTCCCTGGGTGATGGGGGAAGTGGGATGTCTTCACTGAATGGTGGTGAACATGTACACACAACACAACTCTGATCTTCCCAGTGACTGCAAGACTTCCTGCACTCAGATACTACTCCAGGAAGCAATAAACTGTCTGGTAATCTGTGGCAGCCAGTCTTTACTGCCTCTCTCAGCACCACATTTTCATCCAGAAGTGCAATCTTGACTACTGCTTAAAGCAATCTTCCCTTCAGAACAGACTTGCATGAAGGAGAAAAAGCTGATGGATAGTATGGACTGCAGAATCCGCATCATTTCATCATGCTTGGGAGACTGGATGAAACCACAGAAGTCTTTTGTCAAAGGAATCCAACCCATATTTTCCCTAAGTAAAGGCTGAATGAAAATTAAAAGGAAGGCCTCCAGAACTGGATAACAATTACAACACTCCCACCAGCAGTCATTTTCACTTCTGCAATAAAGGCTCTTCTCTGGGAAAAAAAAAAAAAAAGAAAAAAAAAAGAGCAACTTCTGTTGATAAAAACTCATATCCAAGAAGTGACACAATTAAAAAGTGTGATCAATAGCATGGCCCTGTAATCAATACAGCTTTATTCCATATTCCAAGTTTTTCAGCAAGCATCTTCCAAGACAGCTGGTGGAGGCATGAACTCTCAAAGGACTTGTGCTGTGTTGAAACTAACAATAGAACTGAAAAATAGCCCGAAGCAGCTGTTAAATCTTGCTATTCATACTGCTAGAAAATAATCTCAAAGCAGAGCAGGGTAAACACCACACTTAGCGCTTTTAAGTTAGAAGTGCAGCTGCAGTCAGAAAAGTGAGAATAAAATGCCATCTTAGCTCGGTATTTACACTCCACTCTCTTACCAGCACATCGGATGCCTTTAGTTTATAAAAGAAGTCTGTTTGCTTTTACCTGCCAACAACCCAAAGAAAGAAACCTCTCTGGGATTTTTCTGTCTCTTAATTCATGCTCCTTAGATTATAAGGCCAGACAGGGTTGATTGCAGAAGTTTCTCTTCTAGCCTGTGAGACAGCCAGAAATGAATTATGCCTTTGTGTTCTGTTGAGCCTGCTGGGACGCGCTGTGCTGCAAGAACCTTTGTGTCCCTTGCCTCTTCAGAGAGCAAATCTCTCCGACAGTGAGAAGAAAGCAAAGTAAACGAGACAATTCCCATCTGTAACCTGGTGGCCTTCACCGCTTTTAAGGCAATTGACCATTGACCATTCCAAGTCAGCAGGACAGTGGAGGGGAAAGAGGGAGCACTGCAAACCATGAGAGTGTAGTTCGCTAGGCAGAGATCATTCCTCTGCTTCTGCCACTCCGTGGGATTGCCTCTCCTGTCTCGCTCCATGATGCCTCTCACCCGCAGCAGCAGAAGTGACCCCCAGAACAGTCAGAGAACTGGGCTCCTCTTTATTTTAGCAGTCAGCTGACTATGGTTCACTTCTTTCTGCGAATCTTGGGCTTTTTCACTGGCCGGAGGTAAGGATTGTCTATCACGTTCTCTTCCCCATTCCGGCTGCCAGACAGGGAGGTGTTCTGCTGTAACACTGAAGCGTTCTCTTTTTCAGGTCCTGAATCATCCTGGCATATTAAAAAGAAAAGAAAAAAAAAAGGCATAAACGATGAAAGTTAGATTAAACAAGGCTTAGAAGTTAAAACCACACAACCTATGGGCAAAACATAAAAGATAGTCAAGATAAACAGCAGCACTCAAAGAGCTGCATTAAAGGTGAGGGAGGACTCCTGATTTTTAATACAAACAAATCTTCTTTGGGAACAGCACGGGATCTTGGGGCAACCTCTCTGCTCTAATACAGAAATGAAGGTTGCACTGAAAGCTCATTACACAACATTAGATAACCTCATTATACATTGCACCCTGCAAAAAAGTCAGAGAACCGTGGCAATGTTAGTCACTTACATCCGGTAAAACACAACCCACTTTACCATTTTCCACCCACTCCGCCCAGCTGCAAGGAAGACAGACAAAGAACGAGGTTTCATATGTTTACAAAAGTCGGGCCCGAGAGACCTCGATCTCTGAAGGTGGGCGTACCGTGCTCATATGCAGGGGAAGGTTCTCTGTGTCTGTCTGGTCGTCTTGTTCAGATGAATCTGTTTCTTCCATTTGCTGCATTTCCAGCTCAGAGGGGAGAAGAGCTGTCAGGTAGGGTACAGTGAAAGGCCGGGCAGCAATCACTGGGGAAAAGGACACAGTCAGCAGGGTGGGAGTGGGCTCCTCAACTCAAGAGATCACAAAGTAAACCAGCTGCATTGGCAATAAACACTTTCATTGGTTCTGGTTTTGAACAGAAGAGTCACAGACTATAAGTTCAATCATCTCACAGGCATCACTCAGTGCCCCTAAGATAACACCAGCACCTGTGCTCCCAGGCTTGGGAAGGTGGGGATTCTTATCCTTGCTTTGCAGGCAGAGAAACATGCCAACCTCCACTGCCTTGCACAGAAACGTGCAAGAGAAGAACTAACTTGTGCAAGTTACAGAGGGTCGGACAGGACTTGAGAGGAGCTATCAGCCAAGGTCTTCTCCGCCATCAGAAGAAAGAGAGTCTTTGTTTAGAGTGGAAGCCTACCACTTGGTTTCATTATGAACCCATGGCTTTTATCCCTGTTTAAAATAGGCAATTTGTCATTTCCCTCCCTTTCAGTGTCTCAGAAGGCTAAACACAACGTAACCCTTCAGTGCTCACCCCCTGCAGTAACAAGAACTCTACTGGCACGTCTGCTCTGTTAGACCGCTGTCATTTACAGCACAACATTTCTGAGATAACTCACACGGGAACGTGCTAACGTCATCTTTGAAGAGACTCTGTGTTTCTCCCGTCTTAGCCATGAAGCGTGTGAGAGCTCTTTCCACATCACGCCTTTGAGATGCTGCCTTTTCCCGCAGGACTTGGTAATCAGATACCGGCTCTCGGTATGTCTGTGGAGCAGGGAGGGAAAAAAAAAACACAGTTACTAGATGCACTGCGGACAGCTGAAGTTCAAGACTCTACTAGGAGGCAGGTGCTACAGACAAGCATTGACTTTCAACGTGTACAGATTTTCAGAGAGCTACAGATGTCAGCCAGCCAGAAAATCTACAGCAAGGACAACTCGCAAACAACAAGCGAGGTATCGAGCCAGAAGAAACAACGTTCTGGACCAACACTGCAATACAAATATGTATAACTCCTTTGCTGGTGTTGTTGGCTTCAGACAGACCCTAAATGGCACAGAAGACTTTTGGCACTCACTGGTGTCTTGATGTAGGTGTGAGGATCTGGAAACTCAGGAAAGTGGCCAGGGATGTGGGATGGATGCGGCTTGTTCTGTCCAGCTGTCAGGGCTTTGGGAGTCACGGGCTGGTTTGTCACAGGAGCTACAGTGAAAAACAAAGAAACACACACACAGATCAGCCAGCAGCATTCTGCCATGTGATAGGCATGCAGATGCAGAAGTGCTAGCCTACACTGTGCTGCAACCTAGGTCTCTGGGTCCTACAGCAGGGATACAGCATATCCCATGAGCAATAGTTTCAGGATGCGTTTAGAAGAATTCCTTGACCCCTCTCTCCTGCACAAGGAGAACAAAACCTCACGTGAAGTGAGGATGCTGGAGCAAAGGCAACTGATCTGGCAGAGGACACCCGTCCTTCGCCTGTTACGTGGTTGTTACAGGATCCATAACGCAAGCTGCGTGCCCAGGAGCACTGGGCTGCATCGCCCATCAGAAAAGCAGAAGCTCTCTGGATGCCAGCAGCCAGAAATGCCAAATGATTTCCTGCAGAAGACAAGAAAGGATTTGTCACATACGGGCAGTGATGACCATCCTCTGGGAGCGCTTTGCATATGCGGGAAGCGTTTCAACATTGAACCCTGAAATACAAAAGAGGAAACAGAAATCACACCAAGGGTTTATGCTGACACAAATCCCTTCTCCTAGGCGTCTCCACAATTTTGCCACAGGCTCCGAAGTACACAAGAAAGAAAATCATGTGCTCTGGATGCATTCAGGCTGCATCGACAACAGCGACATCCAAGCACCTGCACGAGGCCTAGAAGAGCGGGCATCACACAAGCACCAGAAACATCTGGAGCAGATTTTCCTACCAGCACAGCACACCCAAATCTCCTGCAACGCACGCAGCTGGAATCGGTGGGACGAGTCAACTACTCACCCATTTCCACTAACGTAACCACTATATCGGAGAGCGTAGGCTGGGTTCTGGCTGTGTGCTCACAGTAAGACTTGGCGCTCCTTCCTATTTCAGAAATATCTGGGGGAAAGAAAACACACTGCGTAGTCAGCTCAGGCAGAACCCACACGCGTGTTGCCCAACCCTGGCAGCCAGCCCAGAATTTGGATTTTTAGCAAATCTAGCTAAGAAAAAGAATAGCTCCCTGTCTAGCATCTTCCAGCATGAATATTTAAAAGTAAAGGTGGGCCAAAGGATGGAGACACCGATGATCTGAAAGCCAGGTGTCTTCCACAAGTGCAAAAAGCAAATCTGCAGCACGAGAATGAAAAGTACAAAACCTAACACCTCGATTTCAGAACGTGGTGTGACCTGATGGGGCATGTCACCCAGGAAAGTAACAGCAGAGCTGCCAAGCGCAGCGCTACTGCTACAGCCTCGCTCTCACCAAACGTCTGGAACTTCCTCACTTCTCTATTTATTCTGGCAGAATCTCTCCACGTGGAGCTCATTAGGATACCTAATGCTCACTGGGTGTGGTAGGACTTCAGATAAACTGCTCACAGCCAAGGAAGTCGGTGACTCCGTGGCTGTGCTCTAGCCACCAGTCTGGCCTTCTGCTTTTGATAACATCATTAACATAAGAGAAATGAAAGCAAACAAACAAAAAAATGCAACAAAGCAAAAAAAAATCGGAAAGAGCAAAGGCAAATCTGGAAACCAAGAAACAAGCAGCTTCAGGGGACCAACGTGATTTTGCCCCGAGTCGCCCCCAGGATGCTCACAGCTCTGTAACATCTCCGTCAGCGTCTCCACTGCGGCCTTTTCAGCGCTCTCAAAGCCGGCTTCGGTGAGCAGGGAGCTGACCACCACCTGCAGGGTCCTCCTCCGAGCCAGGTAATAGTTATCCGCCGGCGTGGTTGCGTGCTTGCTGCCCGACCTCTGCGAACACAGACCCCTGCCTTGAGCCGAGAGCTCGGGGAAACGAAGCCCTGTTACAAGGAGCGGCCCCGCAGTGTTCTCCTTGCCCAGCCCCAGCTCTGCCCAGAGCTGCTCCCTGAGCTACGCCGGTGAACGCAGCGCCGCAGGCACCCAGTGAGCCTGCCCTGCGCCCCCAGGCAGCGCCACCGGCACGCTGCCAGCGCTCGGCATGGGCCCAGAGGTCGCCCGCTGCACAGGTGCACACCCAGGTGTATGCACTGCACAGGTATGTGTGCACACACATATATAGATGTGCATATATGTACACCCTACACATGTCTGTGTGCACAC
>CM021756.1:3242727-3301009 GCA_011075105.1 Heteronetta atricapilla | reverse complement strand
ATATAGATGTGCATATATGTACACCCTACACATGTCTGTGTGCACACACACATATAGATGTGCATATATGTACATCCTACACATGTATGTGTGCACACACACATATAGACATGCATGTATGTACATCCTACACATCTGTGTGCACACACATATAGACACGGACACATGCACACTACACATGTAGATATTCATGCACACATATACAGACATGCATATAAACATCTCCAAGTATATGCACATGTACACACTACACACATACATATGCATACACATATATAGAGATACCCATATACATAAATATCTACGTGTACGTGCATGTATATATACACACTATTATTATGTAATAATAATATGATGTTATATCATCACGTGCATGTATATACGCCCTAGACATGTATACACGCATACACATCCAGAGAGACAGGCATGCACATCTACACATATATGCATGGACACTACAAATGTCCACATGCATACACACGTATGGACATCCACACAATGCAGATGTATAGATATATCCCCATATACATCCACATCCACACATACACACCACACATGTGCACACACCTGTCCAGACACGCATGTACATCCGGCCCTGCACACGTATGCACATACACACACACTATGCATGTCCATAGGTGCACACATACATGCACATACACACCTGCACACGCACACACACACTATACATGCACACACACATATCCGTACCTACACGTACACCTCTGCACACGCACACACACACACTACACGTGTCCATTTGCACACACAGGCATGCAGACACGTGCACATCTATATGTATATATACGCACGACACACGTACATATGCAAGTTACACAGACATACATGGCATACACACATGCATCCAGACACGGACACGCCCATCTATAGGTATATGCCTGTACATACACGCTAGACACGTCCACGTGCACTCACACGTAGCCATGCACACGTGCACACACAGAAACTGCCCACACACGCCTATACTCACACTCTCTCAGCGCGGCCCCTTTAAGAACCCCGCCCCCCCGCTCACCACCGCCCCGCCTCCCCCTCCTCCGCCCAATCAGAGCGCTCAAACTCGGGCCAATCACCACCCGCCGCCTAGTCCCGCCCCCTCCCTCCCCCCCCATCCAATCCGCGCCCCGCTCCCTTCTCCCCCCCCCCCCACCCCAAAGCCCCCCGGGCAGGTCGTAGCCCCCGCGGCTCCGCGAGCAGCCCCAGCCGCTGCCGTTCCCCCGGGTTCCCCCCTCCGGACACCGGCACGGCGCAACCGGGCCCCGCCGTTACCGTGCCGGAACCTCCGGGTGCCGTGTCGGCCATCTTGCAGGTAGGCGGCGCTGTGCGCATGCGCGAAAGGGCGGCGCGGCGGCGCGGGGCGCGCGCGGGGCATTGCGGGAGTTGTAGTGCGGCGGGGCAGCCCCTAGGGGAAGACACCGGGGGGGGGGCAAGGAAGGGGAAGGGAAGGGGAAGGGGAGGGGAGGGGAAGGGGGCGGGGGCGCGAGGTGTAAACAGGGCTGCAAACGGGGCTGCCAACGGGGCTGCCACGCCGCCTGCTGCCGGCCTGCCCCCGGCCGGGCGTCCCGATCGCCTTGGGGCTGCGCCGCGTCCGCCTGCCGGGGAAAAGAGCAGCGAAAAAAAAAGAGCCCAAGGGGTGAAAAAACCAGCGAAATCCGTGAAGTACCGAGAAAATGAGGGGAGCGAGGAGGAGGCCGGGTGGCTCGAAGGAAGCCTGCCCGCAGGAGGCAGCAGCTCAAGTCAACGGCACGGGCACCGTCCTCTCCGAGGCTGCCGGAGCCGACGTCGTGGGCATCCCGCGCGGGAGCGGCACCGCTCCAGGGGCTGGGAGCGCGAGGTAAGGGCGGCCCGAGCTCCCCCCTCACGTCCTCGGGGACAGGCGGAGCCCCCGGCAGGAGGCTGCGGCTCTCTGAAGGCGTTGGGTGCTCCGTGAGGGGGCTGGAGCTGACCGGGCTCCGGCTGCGGCTTGTTGGTGTGAATTCCCGGGGTTTGGGGGCCTGCTGGGCCGTGAGGGGGGTCCCGTTGGGGATCCTCAGCACCCACAGCGCTCCCTGCCCGGCTGGTTCGTGCTCTGCCCGATAACGTGATAACAGACGTAACACCGCGTTCAGGTGCTGAGCCCCTTGGGGCTTCCACCCGAGGGGCTCCCGGAGCTCTGGATGCTGGGGAGTAAGCTGGCGTGCCACACGAAGCTAAAAAGAGGGGGAAACGTGACAGCGTAACGTCGGTAAATTAGAACTTACCGGTGAGCTCTCGAGAAGTGCCTGACCCGTGTTGTTTGGGTGGAAGGGGTGTGAACTCCGGCAGGTCGGCGCTGAAAACATCAGCGCAGTGATGCTGCCGAAAAAACAGCTCGAGCTGAGCCGGGGCTGCCTGGGAGAGCACTGGGGGGGTCTCGGGTTGGTCGATGCCGTGTGTGGTACCCCCAGGGGGGATGGAGCCCCTCAGGCTCAGCTTGCTGTCAGGTTAATTCATCAAATCTGTGGTTACCGACTACTGCAGCGAATCTGGGGGATGTGCAAGTGTGGCCAGGTGCTTTTGTTCACTGAATGTTGCGTGTATCAGAGTGCTGGGGGATGAATTTTCTTTTATACTATAATATGCCAGCCATCAGAGTCAGCAGAAGAAAAAAGAAAAACAAAATCGTGGTTAGCGACGTGGAGCTAGACCCTGAAATATCCCAGGCAGGAGAGATCGGCTGGGGGCCTGTTGCAGAGTGAGGGGGTAGAACGTGGGTGTTTGGGCCGGGTCAGGACCTCGGTCTGCTGTTCTTACCTCTGCCTTGCTTCCCTGTCTGTACCGGGGGGATGAGGGAATTATTTAGCCGTGTTATCTCATGGGGACGGCAATGAGTGTGTTATAAATACAGTGTGACTGGTTTTTTATTGCATGAGGACAGTCTCTTCTCGATCTCTTGTCTCCAGCACTTTGTCATGTCATTTCCCAGTGTTATTTGTATCATGCGGCTAGAAAGGAACAACCCTGATTTTCCCTTCTTGTCTCCAAGTGTTTCTCCACGTAACTTCTGTAACACTCGAACGATCCTGAAGAATACGGAACAAGGCCCAACACCTCTCTCCCACTCGGGGGACCTAACGGCTGGCTCTCCCTGCCCCAGCTGACTCCCAGCCTTTTCTGTGCGGCGCTTTTCTCCCTCGGTGCGGACGGAGGACACCCGCTGCCTTCCCGAGCAGCCTGGAGCATTTCTGGGGGAGGTAGGAAGTGGAAGGGCTGAGCAGTTTAAGGTGAACGTGGGCACCATCGTCCTTCCTTCATTGCTTGTAGGGAAGAGGGAGCCCAGCATGCTCTCAGCCCCCCACGTCTGACATCAGTTCCCAGCTAGCTAATTCAGGTCTTTCTGATCATTGCTGAGGGGGTTTTGCTCCTGGCGTGGGTTGTCACACTGTCACACGGGTGGGTGCCTCCTTGCCCGGGCACCCACAGCTCGGAGCTCCCCTGGGAGCTCTCTTCCCCAGGTTGCTGCAGGTGAGGCTGCTGAAACTCCAGCCTAAGGATATATTTCCTGGGTGAGCCGTTAGCTCTGGTTTGTGTGTATCCCTCAGAACTGGATGCTTTTTGCAGTCTTTCTCCACTTACGTGCTGCATTACTCGGTTTATTCACGTGTGGGAGCTGTTGTGCAAATAACAGCGCTTCGCTGCTGGCTTTTTCACTCTTGACTATTGTTTTTTCCCCTTTCCGAAACATTTTAGGCGACCTTCAGAAATAAAACTGTCCCGGTCTCTAGCTCGTTGCAGGGATTTTGGCTTGGGCAGGGATGGCAGGGGAGGTTCTGCAGTGAGGGGTGCAGGGGAGGGTGGGTGCTGCAGGTACTGGGGCAATGCCTCGGGCTATTCCGGGCTCTAGTCCTGGCTCTGCAGCCCACCAGCCTGCCAAGTGACCCTAGGCAAGTCCCTTTTCTCCTCTGCATTTCGCTTTCCCATCTGTAAGTCCTGGCATGCCTTGGGATGCTGTCAGAGATGCCAAAAAGCCCCATCTGATATTAAAATAATCTCATTGATGGCACAAGCCTGAGGCCTTGGAAGGCTCTTCCCAGAGAAGCGCAGCCGGTGCTGGACTCGGTCACGAGCAGAATATCCAGTGCCTGGCAGAAATCCACCGGTCTAAATATTTGCCAAAGGCCCTGAAATTACTGGTACAAAATTCCTCCTTATGGCACGGATGCGTAATTCTCCTGTTATGCCGAGCTTTGCTCTGCCTGGTGGGGTAAGAGTCGAAAAAATGAAACAAACAAAACCCTGTGGAGGTCCAGACACCGGGTGATGGATTTGTTTGTTTATTTTTGCATGTCTCTGAAGTAGCTGCTCGCAGCCACTAGAGGAGACCAGCCAGCCAAGAGGGGACTCGGTGAAGAAAGGAACGCTTCAGGGCCATGCTGAAGGATGTTGCCGGGGATCCGGCGTGAAAGGGAAGGAATTTGGAAGCAGGCAGAACCACGCTGGCAGTCTGTGTCGGTAGGTGGAGGGCGGCATCTTTAGGCCGTGTGGAGTGGGAAAAGACATCGCCACTGGGAAAGAAGTGCCAGTTTGTGGTGCCAGTTTCCTCTGGAGTTCTGTGAACTCGGTCATCTGGCAGCGGAGCGAGAAAACGCAGGATGGCCAGAGCCTGTCTTCCTGCGCGCCGTGTGTTTTCCCAAAGATTGGAACGTCTCCTCCTGCTTCCCCTTTTAGCACCAACAAAACCCGCTCTCGGATCGCTGTCAAACTGAGGGATGAAAGGAGTTCACGTGCTTTCACTGAGTCACACGCAGATTGCTTCAAAGAAGATGGAGCAGTTTGGATTCCCAGGTCCTAAACAGCCGTGTGACCCCGGCCGAGAGCGTATTAACCTCATCGAGCTCCCGCCGAGCGGTTATTCTGATCCTCACAGTCCCAGAGGGGGAGCTGTGAAGTTTGCTGAAATTCATCTTTGAAAAGAATAACAGGAACCGATGACTCCGGACCCGTCGGGTAGGGAAAGCCCAAAGGCTGTGTCTCTTCTGAGCTGGGAGGTGCTCCATGCAGCAGCAGGCTGGCCGTGTGACCCCGCTGTTCTGCAGCCCCGGCTGAGAGCCCGTTAGTTAGTCAGCTGGGAATGACTGAGCTCGAGGCAGGGGTGAAATTTCGCAGCGTGTGGCAGACAGGAAGCCAGGCCGAGAGCTCGAACGTCCCTTTGTGCTCTGAAATTTCATTGTCTCTGGCTCATCGCAGAGAAAATGTGTCCTGGGGGCAGGCCCGGAGGAGTGACGGAGCTGCTGCCCCTGAAAGGAAGCAGCTTCTTCCCCTGGGTCTTCTGGCTCGCTGCTGGTGCCTGGAGATGTCCAAGGCCTCCAAAACAGGCACCTTGCCTCCCTGCTGTGCCTCAGCCCTGCCCCAGCACCGCTGCCACCAGAGGGCACGTTGCCACCAGCGTGCCCTTGGTCCCCAGAGGCTCGTTGGGGAGCCCCAAATTGCTAGCGCTCAGCTCATTTGGGCTCCTGCAGCCACCAGCTGTCAGGATGCCACCAGCAGCTTCCCGGCTGAAAAGCTGCCTCTGAAGCCCCCGACTCCTTGGCTGATGCTGTCTGAGGGTTTTTGTCCTGTGGTGTGACAGTGGCAAACACGTGGGACGCAGAGGAAGCTGCTGCTGGGCTGGGAAGGGATAAACTGCCCGTTTTTTGGCTTGTGCCTCGCAGAAATAGACCAAAATGCAGAGAGCTTGTGGCCACTGCTGCGGGTTTTTGTTATTTTTATTATTTACTCCTGTGACAAACGTTACCTGCTCGGTAGTGTTACTGTCCTCCTCTCTAAAACAGCGGTGGCGTTGGTGTTGGCAGCGCACTCGGGTGTTAATTAAAGCAGCTTGGGGCAATACCCTTGCAGATTTCCTGCCACCGTCATCTGGTGGAGGAGGCGTGGGGACGGGACGAGCCCTCTGTGGGGTCACACCTGGAATTTACCTTGCAAAAAGCTGCTGCTTGCACAGAAGGTGGGGAAGAGTTTCCAGAATGCAAAACACGCCTCACGGTGAGTGAGGTGTTCCAGCCACGGGGTTTCTTAGAGCGAAGCTCGTTTAGTCAGACCCGTAAACAGCCACCAGGGGAGAAGGTGTCTGGCGGGGGAGGGCTCTTTGATCTCACAGACTCATAACACGATCCAGGTGCTGGAAGCGCAGGTCAGCAGAGTCAGAGCAGGAAAGAAGATGTGTCTGCAGGGGAACGCAGTCAGGCTTCTCCGGGGCGCAGTGCGCTCCCAAACACTTCGAAGCTCTGCATCAAGGCTGACGCTGCCTAGAAGATAACGCTGCAGCTCGGCTGCAGGCTGCTGAGCTGGACACAGAAACGAGTTTTTGCTTTTTTTTATTTACAGCCAGCTCCTAAGCAGGCAGTTGGAGCGAGGTGCTGCTGTCCCTACAGGGGCTGTGCTGCATGGCAGACCCGTAGGGTCCCTGGCTCTCCTCCCCTGCCACCCCACCCTTACCATCGGGACTGCAGAGGTGAAGTGTCCCGGGTCTCTTTCCCCATATCCCGCTCCGTAAGGATGGGTCTGCCCTAGCGAGGAGGTCCCAGGAGCTCTGTTTGGCCAGGCTGGGATGTCTGAGCAGCATTACTGGTTCAAGCGGGCCTGGGGCGGCTGGTATTTGCTGGGCCTTCTATTTCAACACTGCTCAGCTGATGTAAAAACTGTTCCTTCCCTTTCTAGCAGCTCGTAGCTGTGTTTGAGTCAGCGCCGCGTCTAATCCACCAGGCATGTAAACCCACACCTCCGGGCCATCCGGAGCTCCTGATGCCAAGAACTCCTGCGGATCTCCGCTCAGCTCATCCCGCCTCATCAGTGACTCAGGGGACGCTCTCCGTGTTAATCCTCCTGCCTGCCTGAAGCTTTAGGGTCCAGAGGTGACGAGGAGATGGGCTGAGCTGGTTTCCAAGGAAGGACAGACCTTGGGGTGTGCTGAGAGCGGGTGGAGGAGCGGAGCCAGCTCCGGGTGATGTTCTCCAGCCCGGATTTGTACAGCCGATGCAGCTCGTCCTGCTCAGGGGATAAGTTTTGTGCCCAGCCCCGGCCGCACGTGGTGGTTCTGCCTCCCCATCCTTGCTGTGGGCGAGCTGCCTGAGGCTGCCTTGGACGTGCCGGGTGCTGGCTGCAGCCAACAAGGAGCCATCGGGGATGCTGGAAATCAGCAAATCCCCAGCAATGGATGGGGCGTGTTTGATAGAGCCACTGCTCACCTTGGGGCTTCAGCCTGCTCCCCGCCTCGAGTACCTGCCTGAGTCGGCCGTGTCCTCTTCCGAGCAGCGGGCTTTTGGGCTGCTGGGGAGGAAGGACTGCGCAGCAGGGTGGGCACCGACTCTGGCAGAGCAGATGTCAGCACTGAAGCTAGGCCAGGACAACCCGCGTGGTTTTTTTTTTTTTTTTGCATGCTTCCCTCTGTGGCTAACAGCTTGCCAGAGGAAGCCATCTCTGCCGTGAGCCAGAGCTGCGTTTCGTGTGCCTTTTTGATTTCTCTTTTGCAGCGAGCGAGGTGCTGCTGCCGGCCCCGCGGGGTGACAGCCTTACCCTGCAGCTCGGCTCCGAAGAGGCCGCTTACCACAGCCGGGTTTATTACTGCTGCCTTTGACAAATATCTCTGTCGGGTCAGGAAACCACACGGTGGGTGTTGCCCTTTCAGGGCATGGGTGGGGGAAGGAATCCTGCTTCCCCCCCCCGCAGAGGCGCAGGGATCCAGCCGGGGTGCTGGGATGCCCCTGCTCAGCCCCGGCAGGCTCTGGGTGCCTCCTCCAGCTGAACGGGGCAAAGCTGCCTGTGTCCCCCGCCCCGGGGCCGGGAATGTGCGGGCCCAGCATGAGTAATTCCTGCAGCAGGTTGTGGGCTGAGCTGTGTCAGAGCAGGAAGAAGGTGAAAGTTTGGAAAAATTCTTCTGGGGTTGCGTGAATTTGTCCCTGCTGTGCTCGGGGTCCATCTTTTGAACCCTGTGTTTCCGCAGCAGGACAGAGAAGCTGTTCGGGTGGGTTCTCAAGAGCCCACGTGCCTCAACGAGGTCTCAGGCGTGGCAGCTGCTGAAACTGTCCCGGGTTGGACCGAGGCTTCGCTGCCTTTTAGAGTTGCCTCCCCCAGTGATGGGTGACCCAGTGCAGGCTGTTCTGCGCCCTGCTGGGGTGCAGGGACTGTGGCGCTGCTGTGGCTGTGCTGTTGGTCTCGCTTTACACAGCAAGGCACTTCCCTTTCTGTGTTTCTTTAAAATGGAGGAAAAATAGCTGAAGAACCATCAGCGATTTGACTGGAAGAGTCGCAAAGCTGGGCAGCTGCGTGGTGGCACAGTGGGCGACGTTAATGGGGTTGAGAGGGATTTCTGTCACCTTAAATGCCCCTTAAGTCTTGTTTTAAGAATACTGGCAGTCCTTAGCAAAGCTCGTGAAGGAAATGTCTCTCTCTGTAAATTTGAGCTTGGAGTCTGATGAGAGTTGCTCTTTTTTTTCCCAGTGGGATCCTGGCAATCCAGAAGCAGTAGCAATGGGTGAAATGTAGGAGCTGCTGTGTACACATTGGACCTTCTCAACAGCTTCAAGCTGAGCTTAGAGCTTGGGTTTGGGCTCACCCTTGTCGGATCAAGTCCAGCTCCCCGTCCCCATTTCAGATGAAATTAGAGTTCTCATTATCAGGCACAAAGCCGATATGAGGTTCTCCCTCAGAACAAAACCTGAGTGACGCAGTGGCTCAAAAATCACATAAGCCCTTCACAGAACCTATTTTGCCGTAGCAGAGTGGAATCGCGTGCTGAGTGTCCTTGTGCAAAGGGGTGTGGGGAGAGACCCGTCTGGCCTCGGTCAGTGTCTGTCTGCATCATCTCCCTGGGGCCA
The DNA here is from genome assembly GCA_011075105.1 of Heteronetta atricapilla. Classification (NCBI taxonomy): domain Eukaryota; kingdom Metazoa; phylum Chordata; class Aves; order Anseriformes; family Anatidae; genus Heteronetta; species Heteronetta atricapilla. The sequence goes on along the minus strand of CM021756.1, from coordinate 3,292,157 downwards.
TGGCAGAACCCCCTTGGCCAGCCAGGAGCTGGGGCCAGGCCACCTGCACCCTGCCTGCTCCAGCTCCTTGATGTGTAAGAGGCTCCAGAACAAGTCCTGGAGTAAGCCTAAGCTGGGCAAACTTCCTTATTTTTTCCAGTTCACTCTTCCCACAGGAGCCTGATCCAAAGGCCGTTAGTCTCCTGAAGTCCTGAAGCAGCCCGACCTGCTGGGCACCCCAAACCGACCCCAGCAGACGTCCGCAGCCCTCTGTGCCCACGGTGTGATGCCGCCCTCAGCCCCTCTGTTAGCTGGGCACAGCAGCTTGTTCCTCTGGGGTTCCAGAAGCACCAGAGACAAGGGGTGAGGCAGAGATAGGGGGTGGCAGCAGCTGTTCAGGATGCGTTGCTGATTCCGGGACATCTCCCACCCTTTTTGGAAATCGAGGGCTTGGAGCAAGACAGAAAGAAAGACGAAACAGCCGCTGATAAAGCCTCGTGCCGCGGACGGCCCTGTTGTCAACGGGCTGCGACCCCCAGCCTGCCTCTGGGGATCGGCACCAGCTGGGAGGCAACGATAGGCTCCGCTGCTCCTCCTGCCTGTTCACCTCCCTGCTCTGGGCACGGGACGGATATCATCTCCCTTCCTTCCTCCTCCCTCCCTTCCTCCCTCCAGTCTCCGTCTCTTCCTCTCCGAGCCTGAAGCTCTCTCCGTAACCCCGGTTAACTCGCCCTGGCAGCGTTCCTGGCTGGGCTCTGCTCGCTGACCCGTGGCTGTGCACATCCCTCGGGACCCTCTGGTCCCCTCGGGGGTCCTGGCTTAGCGACAGTGGGCTGGGGAATCCCAGAGCGCTTTGAATTTCCGTATCCTAGCACAAAGAGGGGGGGAAAAAACAGTGAAGAAAATGTGGTTAGAGCCTGGTGACCCTGGACAACAGCTGGCAGTAGGGCACCTACGGGTGCATGGTGGGGAGGGCACTTGGTGGAGCCCAGGGGGACAAGGAGCACTGTTCTAGGGTGGATGTGGGACAAGTTTTGTGTGGCTGTGGAGCTGCCTGGTCTTGCTGGAGGGACGGGCATCTGGCAGGCTGAGGGGAGCAAGAGTTGTGCTGGTCCCTGGAGCTGGGGAACTCGGGGCCTGAGCTGGAAGGGGCTCCTTGGGCAAGGAGGGCCGAGACCTGTACCCCCTCTGCACAGCCTCAGAGCACGCATTTCCTCAGCCTCACCTACAGCAGGGTCTATTTTGGGGTAAATACTGAAGACTGAGTCTTTGAGGGCATAGTAAATCAAGTTCCCACACCTCAAGCAAAGGTCCTGCGGCTTCAGAGTATACGAAAAGCTGTAGGCCATGTTTCACGTGCAGGCAGCTGTCACCACATGCGACTTTTTTTTCTTCTTTTCTCTTTTCTTCTATAACAAAAAAATGGGGTCCCCGCATCTGGCTGTGGCGGTTAAACAGGCTCGATTTAATCGTAGGCTGCTACAGGGCACCGAGAGCAAGGAGGGGAGAGGGCTGAGAAGCACCCAGCACCTGCTTGCCCCGGGCTGCGCGCCCCGTGCCGGGTCGTGCTGCGTACGCGGGAGGGCCGGGAAATGCACGGCCCGTGGTGAGCATGCAGGGGAAAGTGAAGGGCCTGGGTCCTGGTGGAAGGTGCTCAGGACCTTTTGCGAAGGTTTTGGCGAGTTCCAGCAGGGGCAGAGTGGAAGCAGGATGAGGAAATTGCCAAGGGGCCTGGGTCAGGAGGGCTTGGGAGGATTCAGCGCGCAGCAGCAGGCTTCCAGAGCGGCTTCTGCAGCAGCACGATGCGTGCGTGGAGCTGAGACAAATCTGATGGCTCCCAGGAAAGGAGAAATCCCTTCTCCCTGGGAGCAGGTTGTTCCCTAACGGTGCTTTAGGGATTGCCTCCACTCGTTTAAGCAGGGCTTGAGGAATGGCACCCCATGGGCCTGTCATGTCCCAGCTGCTGCACTCAGCCTGCTTTGCTGTACCCAAAAGGCAAGCACGTCTTTCAATGCCAGGGCAGGAGACGGAGGGGAAAAACAGCTGAAAACTTTCCTCCAGCGTCATGTTCCATACCTCGCAGGAAGAACTGACTTCTAAAACCCAAGCCTAGGCCAAATCTCCTTTGTACAGTCTACAGAGAGCCACGGCAGTGCTGAGCATGCAGGAGCGGGACGCTGGGATGCTCTGGGTGTTAGCGGTACCCTGAGCACGGAGCAGTGGGCTCCCAGCTGGACGGCGTTTCTTTCACCAGCTCTGGAAGTGGCTGGCAGGCAGGAACTGGCCTCCTGGGTGGAAAACACAAGGCCCAACAGAGGTAAAACTCAGCTCTTCTATGAGAAATCCCTTGGAACTGGGAGTTTGGAGCCGGACCCCAGAGCTGGGAAAGGCTGTGAGATCACCGAGGAGCTGGGAGCCAAGGGTTTGGCTAAGAGGGAGGCTTTGCCATCCGACCTGGCGCTGGGTTTCTTCTCCCCCCTGCCCCGCTCCTCTCTGGCAGCGGGTTTGCACGTTAACTGAGCCAACAGTTTTTCCCTAACCCCCCCCCCTTTTCTTCCCTCCGCTCCATCCCCCAACCTGGTTATCGATGAAAGGAGATCTGACACGCGATAGATCCCCAGATAAAAGCAACGTTGTAAGAGAATGTGAGCGACAGCTCGGGAGGGGGGAAAAACAGAAAGCCCCCGAAGAGCTGGCAAGGCGCAGCCGGGGTATCTGGTGTCAGCTCCAGGTGCAGCTGGGAAGGGGCCTGCCCTCCGCAGAGGGTTAACGCCAGGACCGCTGCTAGGCTTCGGAGGCCTTCTGCCAGGGGTTTTGAAATCTGACTTTTTTTTCTTTCTGCAACCCGGTGAGGTTTTTGATCAACTTCCTATCTGAGAGCAGAAGTCAGAGCCGGTGCAGGAAGGCTGGTGCAGGAGCGCTGGCTCGAGTCCTCCTGCCCCGTGCCCTCGTGTCTGGTGGGGGTAGCCGGGGTGCTACGGGGGGATGAAGGGGAGGGGGCAGCCCTGCAGCTCGCTGGGTGCCCCGGGGGGTTCCCACATCGGAGCCCAGGCAGCCGGGCTGCACGTGGGACCTGCTCCTCGCTGGGTTCATCTCACCTACGTGCCGGCCTCGGCGGTCCATGGCTCTTGCGTGGAAGCTCCCCGCATGAAGCAGCAAAAAGCTGCGTGCGCCTCTGCCTGCCACGGATGGAAACCCGAGTGCTGAGACCTCCCTGGTGCCCCCAAACTCCCAAATCAGATGTCAGAAAGTCAGCTTTGTGGGCTTGTAGCCCACCGCCCCCCTGGGAGGCGAGGTGGACGTGGCTCCATGCTGCACCCCTCTCTGCAGCCGCCCCGGGGTTGTCCCTGAGGGGCGTTTTGGCAGCACGAGGAAGGCAGCGCAGGTCCCCACTCTCATGCAGATGTACCCAAATCCACTTGCTCTAACCCGGGAGTCATTTGCACAAACGCTTCTCGGTGTCCCTTTGCATATGCAGCTGGGGCTTTTTCTTGCAAGGACTTCCCACTTGAAAAGGGTCAGTCCTAAGCTGAAGTTTTTGGGGATTTGCTGTCTTTGGGAGGGCTCGGTTTCTATAAGCACGTGTTGTACGGAGGAGCTGGGCCTGGGCGAGCACAGATGGACTCCAGGCCTACGGAAAGTACCTTTCAAACCAGCCCTATTTAAATTTCTAGCCTGAGCCAGGAAAGAAAGAAAGAAAGAAAGATGGGAGGTTGTCTCTTTTTGCCTGATGTATTTCATTTCATTAACAGCCAGAGCCTGGGTCAGCTTCTCCATTGGAAATACCCCAAAAAGTCTCAGATTTTGCAGAGATTTCCCCAAATTCTTCAGCTGGGGCACGACGCTTCTCATCTTTAGCCAAAAACCATCTCAGCACTTCTCTGTCATCTTGCTCAGAGCCAGCCAGCGGCGGCTGCTCGGGTCACCTTTCCTGGTAGGACACGGGCATATATAGGTCGCTTGCTCTGCGTTACATAGCTTGATCAGCACAGGGAAGGATGCAACCCTGATTTATGATTAAATTAAATAATGGCTTGGGGTTTACAATGCCCCAGGTCACGAACACCAGGGCGTGGAGCTCAGCTGAGGGGAATCTTAGTTCTGCCCAGCATCTTGGCGCTGCCAGCACGCGTACTGGTGTGCGGGATCGGTAAAGACAGCAGCACAACTGGAAGGGTCTGGGGTGCTGGGGGTTGTGACAACCCAGGCAGGGAAACAACCGCTGAGATGCTTTGTGTAGCGTAGATGCTACTGTCTGTCTTCAAAGGTCCCGTGCCACATTTGTCTTCTGCCTCCCTTGCATCTGTTTTTTTTTTGTTGTTGTTGTTTTTAACTGCGATGCAACTGTTACGGCTCTTTGAAACTGTCAGCCTGCGCAGCTGAAGGGTTAAAGGCAGGACCCGGAGTGGGCCCGAGCACCGCGAGCTCCTTTGATGGCTGGGGACTGCCAGCACCCCAGCACCGTCTCTGCTGTCAAAGCGCTATTTTAGCTTAGCGCCTCCAAAGCGGTGGTTTGCAGGTTGAGCTCACCGAAGCGTCCACGTGCACAGCCAGACGCATCTTCACATCTTCCCTCAGCACCTCGCTGGGCCTGCAGGGGCTTGGCCGAGGCAGATCTGCAGGTGCAAGAAGTGGCAGGAGACAGGGACTGGAAAGCGGCCGGCCCTCAGGGCACCGGGGCAGCTTTGAGCTGTGCATCCAACCATCAACCTCTGCAGGTGAGCAGAGATCGTTGCTGAGCATCTATTTTCTCCTCGAGTTACACCGTGCAGGAAGTAAATAAACACTCAGGCGCGCTTTTAACGTATTTGTCAGCTAAATGGTGGAAAAAAAAAATGAGTTTGCATATTGTGGGGCCGAATGGGCTCGGGTCTGCACGTTGGGAGCCCGTTGAAATCGGTGGGGTCTCAAGGGTATAAAGCTGATGGCAAGCATCAGCCTTGTCCAAGCCTTTTTTATCTCGCCATCTCGGCTGCTGGCACACAGAGTGGTGCCCTGCAGCTCTGCCGGCCTTACTCACGGGCTGACCTTTCTGCTCTTGGGCACATGGGGACCAAGCTTGCTCACATCAGTGAAGGAACCTCCAAGGTTTGATGGTTATAACTGCAAAGACAGGAGTCCGGGCTTTATTTGGCAGTGCCTCCGAAACCCAGAGCCCTGCCAGGTTCCCAGCTACAAATGCAGAGTCCCTGGTTTACCATTTATTAGCTAATTAGGACCAACGGCAATCTCATGCCGTAGCTGCTTGAAAATGAGAGATCCCCAGCTTCCATGGACATCGCCTCGGTGTACGGAGCAGGGTACATCTCCTGAGCCAAGGAGGAGTTTCCAGGGCGTGCAGTTAGTTTCTGGTGTCTCTGCTTGATTGTTCGCAGCACTAGCTGACACTTAGATGAATGTGTCTCTCCTCTTTCAGATGCATCATAATCTCTGTCCTGAAACAGCTCATGCAGACACTTGGCATCGCTGCATAACAACCCGGTAGCGAGGGCTGGTGAGGCAGAGGAGAGCGGGGCTGGAGCTGGGGGGAGCTGCCCTGGCAGGAGGCTGAGGAGTCTCTGGAGAAAAAAAATCCCACAGTTTTACCCCGTGGAAGCACAACCGTGTGAATATTAATATTGGAGTTTATTATGAGTGACTTCTTTGGTGCAAAAGCCAGAGGCCCCACCAGCGTGGTTCTCTGAAGGACTGTACTTACATAGTAAGGCAGAATGCATTTGCTGGGGGAGCGTAGGGAGCCAAAGGGAAAGGTATCGTGTCCACCTCAAAGCACTGAGGCAGAGATTTCTCAATTTACACAGGCTTTAGGGCTTGAACGGGCTCTTCTGAGCCCCGCCTTTGGCTTGGGCACCTTTTCCTGGGGGCAGAAGGGGACTGGTATCTTGTTTCTGTAGGCGGTGTGAGTCCCATGTCTCCAGCAGCAGGGGTGCTCTGTGCAGGTAGGACGTTTCCCATCAGTGTTTTTCAGATGCTGAAAAAAAAAGGTGCAGATTTCCTCCCCTTCATTGTGCGTTACTTTGGATAAGGGAGATCTTAAACCTGCTCGGCGCCTGAAGTAAAAGCAGGGCCTGTGTTTCCTACTCACCTGGCACCTTTCCTCCTTCGCCAAATTCAGCTCAGCAGAAGGGAGAAGCGGCGTATTCAGCTCGTGCTGCTGAGAAAACTGTAGCAAGGGCAAAAAGAGGAGGTTGTCTAAGAGCTCCCAGCCATACCACACGAGATTTTGGATAGGAAGTGAAGAGCAACTTTTCCCATGGGAACTACAGGGGGAGGCAAGCCAGACTGAATGGAGGCCTCATAAATCAATGACACACACCTTCGACTTTGTGCTATAGCCTTGGGCAGCCGGAATTTATATGCCCAACCAATAATTAAGAAAAAAAAACCAAAGCAAGAAAATGCATCAGTTCTAAAAACGCTGAATTTTATGTGATAGTCTCTTTCCATCAGCCCCAAACCACCTCTGAAGGGGAAACTGAGGCACCGTGCGTGGGGTCTGCTTGCTGAGGGCCCTGCAGGGAAGGTGTGTGTCCGTCCCGTCCTGGAGGGCTGAGCTCAAACTGATGCAGCTGCTCTTGGCCAGTCCCGTTCCTCGCCTCCCCTCTGGGTGAGGGAGGAAGAGGTCAGGCAGCCCGACTGTAAGGGACACCTTCGTTTCATTCCACTTCTCAGCTAAATATGTATTCCATGTGTCTTTTTCGCCCAGAAGCAGCACAGTACTTGTGCTGCCTGCTGGACAAACGTGCGTTGTCAAAGCGCTTTTCAGGTGTTAACCAACTCGTCGGTGTTAAACAGCAACGTCAGGATTTTCCAGGGCTCTCTTTATCGACTGAAGCTGCAGCAGCTGCGATGGAAATAAAGTTAAGTACGCTGTAAAGCACACGGGCCCAGGGAGATGTGATTCAGGACGTATGATCTCACTTCTCCATGTGCCGTCATCAAGGTACCTTTGAATCTGTGGCTGGTTAAAGGCAGGCTGTTTGCACCCCGTCCAGTAACCGGTTCACAGACTCCCTCCGGTGCTATGACCCCAATATCTGCCCATCCTAAGCTCAGGGCTGATAACGAGTGATGGGTTTTTCTCTGTGCCTGAGCCTGGACACTAGCTAGGTGCTTGGAGTCCCTCCTTGGACAGAGCTTGTCCCTGTTCCCCATCCCCAGCCTGGAGTCTGGAGGGGCTTTGTGTGGCTCTCAGCACCCTCTCTAAATACTCTTATTCTTCATAGCCTTTCCTGCCAGCCTGCAGCAGTTCACGTGCACCAGCACAATGCACCTCTACCTCTCCCTCTACCTCAACTGGTGGGTTCCCTTGTGCCTGCGTGTATCTTCCCTGATCACCTCCTTGACCTGCAATTTCGATTGCAGAGCTACCTCTGAGAGTGCAGCCAGCTCTTCTGCTGCCTTGCTGCCCTGCTGCCCTCAGCCTTCTCCGTGGGTAGGAATTTCAGCCTGCCAACACCTTAGGGCAACCTCTCCCTCTCACCTGGGCACTAGCAGAGTGCCAGGGGCTAATGTGCAGCTGGTTTTTGCTGTTCTTTTGAGGGCAGCTAGCTTCTGAGAAACCCAGAGAGCGAGCACAAAGGGACCTTTTGCTTATCTCTGACCTTTCTGGCAGGGATGTGCCTCCGGGGCCCAGATAACGCAAAAGCTGGGATGCGTGATTAGGGATTGAGGCCCTGAGATGCCATCTGCAAAGGTCTGGTAAAGACCTGTGGGGTGGCAGCGAAGGGAGAAAAATGAAGTCCTGTCTGCCAAGAGGTGGTGAAAGGCCGCCCACCTTGGGCACAGGTCGAGAACTGTGGCGTGGAGGAAGCAAATCCTGGGTTAATTTGGGCTTTGTGCTCCTTGTCCTAGGTCACGTCACGATGCCTGGGGGCCCTCCAGACACCATTACCGGGAGCAGCAAAGCCAGGCTCTGCTGGTTTCCAGCAGAACTGAGGCTCCTGGTGTCTAAGAGCTGGTTTCCAACAGAACCGAAGCTTTTTCTGGTGTCTGCTGAGGAGTGCTTTTTCTTAGCAGAAGCGTGTTTTTGGGTCTGGTTTCTCCTGAGCTGCCTCCTTGTGGGAATGTAGCAGCGTTGGTACCTTTGCTGGGCCACATCTGTCCGACTCGGCTGGATTAAGAATTTATGGGAAAGGAAGGCCAGACGCGCACAGCGGGATTGCATGTGGCCTGTTTCTTTAGAAAACAAGACCAGAAGCTCGGCAAGGGCTCGGGTTCATCCTGCTGCAGGACAGGAAGATTTTTGTGGGATGGGAAAAATGTTTCCTGCCCAGCTCCGGTCCGTGCCGCAGTGCAGGGACACCCAGTGTGGTAAGCCCGGGCTGCAGCGGCGGGGCCTGGACAGACAGAGACAGGACCACAGGATGTGTTTATGTCCAGAAGCCTCAGGAAAAAATCCCCTTTCTGCCGTCGCAGCCAAAGCCTGCCTCATCCACCCCGCAAAGAACAGGCAGCACAGCACGAGGTGAGCGAGGAGAAGAGGGAATAACCGGGCAGAAAGCACAGAATAAATGCGTGGGTATTGATTTTCAGGTAGGAAATCAGACACCTTCCTAGCCTCGCTGCACAACAACATCCTCCGAAGCCTCTTGTTTTGCTGAGGCCTCTCAGAGCCGTTTCCAGCTGTGGCAGGACGCATCCCCGGTGCCGATGCTCGCGGCCCCACCCTGCCGCGAGGAGTTGCGCTTTCAGCAGCCCCGTACTGGGGTGACTGGGGCCAGCCGGGGTGTAGCCCGTGATACTTATCTTCCTGGGGCCTTGAGAATATTATTATTTTTTCCTCAGCTTGTTTTTCCCCCCCCCTTCTTCTGTGTTTAGGCTCCAGTGACCCAGCTCTGATTTCCTTTTTTAATTAATCGCAGCAGTCTTGGTTTCTGTGTTTCACGCAGTAACGAGCGTTTCCTTTGTCACTGCTGTCACTTACACACATCTGCCTGCTGCTGGGGCTCAGAAGGTGCAGCTCTGGTCCCTGCTTCATCAGAAATAGTTCCCGAGCCGTGGGACCTTTATCTGCCAGCACCCTTGAGCAGCAGAAGCCCTTAAATCCGCTCACACCGCCATGAGGTGCTTTTACATTCCCGAGGTTTTACCTGTATGCTAATTGAAATCGAGTTAAATGATTCGGCCACCACGATGCTCTTTGCATGGCGAAATGAGTAAAGATTTTCTCTGGGTGGAGGGAAGGGGGAAGCCCTCCCGGCTGCGAGATGAAGCTGATGAAGTCCATCCCTGCGTGGCTTTCCCGTCCGCGCTTGCCCGCTCCCTTAGGGGGGCACTGACGGCGAGGGCTCGCTGCGGGCGGCCGGATCCTGTCCCTGATCTGTCGGAAACCTCCCGTGGGAGCAGAGCGGACGGCTGGGCTCGAGGAAGGGACGCAGACTGGCAGCAGGAAGGGGAGCCCAGCTCCTTGGGCAGCAGCCTGGGCTTCGGGGCTTCTCCCAGGAAACCAGAGCCCGAATTGTCCTCGCTCCCCCCTCGGCAGCCAGTTTCTCATGGGACTCCTTTCTCTGCCTTATCTCGCCAGGTTGGCACCTCCTCAGGGTCTCCCTGAGCGTGCTGGGCGCAGAAAGGCTGGGGTCTGGGGGCGGGGGGGCTTTTGTGCCATTGTAAGGCAAATAATAGCTGCTGCTTCCCCAGACCGGGCGCTTGCAGCACTTGAAGCAGGCAGGCCACTTCAAAGTGCTTTCTGGGAGTTGTCACTACAAAAGCTAGCACTCGGCAATTAAAGCCTCTAAATCCTGATTGAAGCTGATTAATTTACACCAAGTTAATGACTAAGTCATTTCCAAGAGTCTGATACAAGTCATCCCATTGCACGATGTCATTTTCCGGGAGAATGAAACCCTTTGCTTACGCGTTTATGGAGCTGCTTCGAAGGCATCACCTTGTAACATCTTTAGCCTGGGAATTTTCTATTTCTTTCCATCTCGAAGGCTTTTAGCGCCGTTAATGAATGAACATCATTAATGATTAATCACCTAAATATGAATGGAGTAGGCTTAGTGCCAGGTAAAAGCAGAATAAAGGTGTTTGCCCGAGCTCCGCTTTGACACGTGTGCTCTGGAGCAGCTGGCAGCGGCTCCTCCGGATCCAGCGGCAGTGCTGCACCTCCGTGGTCTCGTTTGGCCGAAGGGAAACTGAGGCATGAAGGAATGAGTGGTCTGTCCACGCTAACGAGCAAGGCAGGAAAGAGCTGGGAAAATAACCCCAAAGCCCTGACGTTTCCCGGCTCTTTCCGCTAGGTACTTTTTCTCTTTACATTTTCATTGTATATCACATCGACTCGGTGAGAGGGATAACGTTCCTTGTTCCCTCTGGGAAAATTAAGTTACTAGAAAATAGAAATTGCTGCTGAGAGCTGAGGCTCATTTAGCAGTCTCGTCTGTCCGAGACTCAGAGCAAGACAGAAGATCCCCTATAAGAAGAGTAGGGACAATTTGCTAGAGCCGTTATTGGTGCTGACTCTGAAGCATGTGGCTTAGCGTCTCCTGTCGTTCTTTTTATAATACAAGACAGCCTTGATATCCAAAGAGTATCCGAGCCCTTTCTTGCTTGTAATCTTGCTCAGGAATCGCCAGGAGTTGGCACCGTAGGCTCCAAAGGAAGTGGCAGGAGCCAGGACTGGTTGTTAGCTGTCAAACCCCGAAAGGTCACGCTTAGGCTGGGGCGCTGAGAGGAACGAGGTAGGAGTGCTGGTGCAAAGGGAAAACATTTCCCTGCGCTGCACTGTTGTCTCTAGGAAACCTTTCAAGCACTCCCAGACCCGGCAGTTCACTGCGAAGACCCAGATCTCATTCCTTTCACTGCAGTTGCCAGCAGAAAAGGGTGATTTTTTTTTCTTCTTTTTTTTTATTTTTTTCCGAGTAGAATCTGCTCCTGGCTCCGCTGGAGCCGGTCACAGTTTTTGTTCCCAATGCAAGCCCTTCCGTATTCAGCTGTGCTTTCGGCGCTAACACATCGCCTGATCCTCGCGTGGGCACCAGGGAGCTGCCTGCCGACCCTGCCTGTGCGGCCGGGGATCCACCGGTACCCCCGGGTGACCCCGCAGCTGCATCTGGAGCCGGGCGGTTGCTGCAGACGTGCGCGGGGCCTTTCTGCCCTGGAGCGTGACCGCAGGAAAGGGGCTCTGTCCAAAATAGCGGGCGATGCTCTGGGGCACTTCACCAGGCGAGCCAACGGATTTCGGGGGGAGCCTTCGGCCTCGGTGGCAGCAGGGGCTGGGGGGGCTCCCGGAGCTTCCTTGCGGCTTGGGTGTTTGCCGCGCGCGGGCAGAGCCGATGAAACGCCTTTCCCACGCGGGTGCTGGAGGAGGGTCTTGCTTTCCCTTCTCTCGTGGCCCAGGGAGCAACCCCGGCTGCTCCCAGCATCGGGCAGGGAGGTGAATCCTCTCTTTTTTTGGAGCTGTTTTCTCCAAGGGACTCAAAGGACCTGGAGCTGCTCCAGTTCCCTTGGCCAAAGCCCTCGAATTACAGGGTATGCAAGAGCTTTAAGGAGCAGTGAGGTCTCTCTAACTGTCATCTCCCACCGCTTCCAACCGCTTTTATTCCTCCAGGGCCTCCTGTTCTTTCCTCCCCTGTAGCAATTAAGAGTTCATCCAGTTCCCAGCTGACCTGGGCTCTTTTGGGAACTTTTGGAGGCAGCTGCAGACCGACTGCGCTCCCCAGCCTGGCTGGGGTCAGGACGGGAGCTGAACTCATCGGTCATCGCCGTGCTGTGTCTGATTTTCTCCTGAGTTTTCAGACCATGGGTGGAAGGCTGGCTCAGCCACCCCCGTGTCTTTCTCCTTCCATTCTGCGCTACGAGGACTGCAGCTGCCAAACTGGGCGAGACCAGCACGAAACTGGACCACCAGAGCACGTCACTGGACCACGACAACGTGTAACCGAGAGGCTGGATCCTGCAGAAAGCGTTGGCCAAATCATTTCAGAGCGCTCGGGGCCTGGCATCCATCCCCAGATGGCTGCTTCTAAGCGATTCTCTCAAAGCGTCTGCTCAGACAGCCGGCGCTGCTCGCTGCAGCAATGACCACGGGATCACACCTCTAAATCAAACGGCTCCGTCTCTGTGAAATCCTCAGCTCAGATGTGGGATGGGAGGGGGCAGGTTGCTAATAAAGCTCAGCTGTCTCCAAGAATAATCCAGACCCTGTTCTTCCACCACTGCCTTGAGAACAAAAAGACTTGCTGGCTGCTGAGCGCCTTTGAAAACTCAGCCCTTGATCTAGCTTTTATTTCTCTCTCCTTGTCCTCCCTTTTCTTTCCCTTTCTGGCTCTCCTAGCATGCATCTTCCCAGCTTCTGTCTCTGCTGAGAAGTCCCAGCCTCGTGCCAGTTTGACGTTTGCCTCTGCTGAACGCGAGAAACCCCTGGAGCTCAGGTGGGAGGAGAAGCGAGTCGCTACTTTCCATCACGCGTGCCACTCGGAGCTCGGCCTGGGGAACAAAAGCTCCTTGGCTGGGCCTGGTGGGGCCATTTCTTGCCAGATGGGCCTCACACATTTGTCGCAGGACGAGCAGAGCGATGCTGTTCATCTGCCTTGCTTCGCCCACTTCTCCGCGTGCTTCTTCCACTTGCTGCTCACGGCTCTCGACCCGCTCGGTTCCCTCCTGCCTGCCCTGCGGTGCCGGGTGGCAGCGAGGTGTCTCTCCTTTTCTTCTCTCTAGGGTCACGCTAACAAGTTCAGGTTGGCCGGGGGAGCAAAGCTGGTCCAAAACGCAGGAGGAGAAGCCAGCTGAGAGGCTCTCCAGAGATCGCCGTTGTGAAGTCACGCTTGCAGAACAAAGGCAGGGCCATTCCAGGTCAAGGAACAGCAAAGCTCGCCCGCCGCTGCGCCCGCCGGGCTGTGACGACCCGCGTGTCTTTGTCCCCGCGTTCCTCGTGTGTTTGTCCAGGCCGCGTGCTCCTCTGACTCTCCCCCAGGTTTTTAGCAGGCCGAGCATTGCTTCCCAGAGAGGTGACGTCCCCTGGCACTGCTCCATCACCCCTGCAGCCCCCTGACAGCCACTTACCTGGCTCTGCGACACCTCCTGGCTCCAAACCAGCATCTCCAGCTGCTCTAAAGCTGCTGCGCCAGCATCTTCCTGCTGCTTCCAGCGGGCTTTGGCTCAAGGACACGAGGAAGAAGGAGACGTTTTTATGGCACTGACAGTTCCTGGTAGGCCTGGCAAGCCCCGCGCTCCCTGCCGCCTGTCCCAGGCTGTGCAGATAACCGGGGGTGGCTCTGAGGCTGGGGCTGGGCAGTGGTTCTGCACTTATCGCTGCTCTGAGCCTGGACCGGGCCTGGCACGACAGCCCTGGGGCAGGGAGTCTCAGCCACCAAGAGGTGAAGAGGAGCCAAGAGCAGCTGCAGGGTCTCCTTGTGTGCTGGGCTATGGGAAATCACCCAGAGGAGTTTGCAGCCCTCAGAGCAGTGGAAAAGACGTGCGAATGTGTGCCCTACGGATCAGCGCCCAGGGGAAGGGGGCTGTGTCACCAACACCGAGCACGCAGGAGTGTGAGCAGAACTCGGTGGTGTGCCTTCCACCGATCTGACTGTGGTGGGGAGAGCTCCGAGCCCTGGCTTGGGCAGAGGGAGCACCGGGCTGGGCCGTGGGGATCGCAGGCTCCCTGTCTGGGTCTGGTGTGTGTCTGCTGGGAACGGCAAAGCCTTGCGGCGCCCCGTGCTCCGGGATCCTCGTCGGTAGCTGGGGATGCTCCCGCATTCCTCTGCAGGTCTAAGCATCCCCTCATCTTCATCCCTCCTTCCCCAGCTGCTGCTGTTGTGCAGTTTCAAAATATCAGCAGCAATTTGGAGTTCTTCAGCCTGGACCAGACCCCAAGGACCGATCCTGGTGCCGGGGCGTGCCCAGCCTGCCTTCAGCTCCTCTGCTCCTTGGGAAGCACCAGCAGCAGGCAGCTCCCCAGCCCGGTGTTAGCGCTTGTTTTGGGGCCATGCTCTGCCAGCTCACCTTTTAAATAACGCCAAAGAGCTACAGAAATAACCTCAGAGGCGCTCACGCCTGATTGCAGGAACCGATTTGTTTGTCAGTTCGCAGTGGGAAGGAAGTTCATCTTTGAATTGCTACAGACAGGATCCTGGTAGGAGCCTGGTGCTGCTGCAGTGCCGCGGTACATCCGATTCCCTTCTGCCTCGGCTCTCGGGCTGACCCGAGAGTGCCGGTACTTCTGCTCACACGGACTGGGAGGACTTATTTTAGGCTAGTTGGGTGGCTGTAGGACACCGTACCAATTTTTCCAGCTCAGCACAGCCATAGAGACCACCACAGATTTCTGCTCATGGTGGCACGGGAGGCAAAAAAGCATCTTTTTCCCTGCTAGGAGAGGGCAGGGAGCGCAGGCAGGAGCTGTGCTGCAAGGCTCGGAGCAAATGCAAAGTAGCAGGTTGGTGCTGGAAGCAACGGTCAATGTGTCGGGCTGCTGCTGGAATCCCTCCACCAGGGATCTGCCCGAGTGCAGCGGGAACGCTGCTTGCTCGGTGATGTGTGTGCACTCACAGAGCGTGCCTCATTAGCATGTTGTTAATGTCAGTAATTATTGATGCTGTGAGTGCAGGAGCGTACGCAGATAATATCCAGCTACCCGAAGCGCTGGGAGGAATGCACTCGCCTGTTATTATGGGTATCAGCATCTCAGTCTTAGATCTGTTGCGACGTGCAGAGGTGCCGGGGTGTCACGAGAAGTACAGTGACATCTGTGCCTCCTGGGACGGGTGTTCTGGGAGCACGGCATGACACCCAGAGAAGGAGGCTGCAAGGCTGCAGGTTGGCTTCTGAACGACGCCTTGTGCTGCTGCGTGGATTGTTTCATTTCCATTTATTAACACAGGGCTGGGACGTTTCCCTTTGCCCGAAATGAATCCCTGTGGCATGTGAATCCTCAAAATTTTCCTCCGCTGACAGCAGTTTGATCTGGAAGGAGGAGCGTGCTCCTTCCTGCCGGGACGGGGAGCACGCCAACCCTTTGCACACGTTGGCTCAGTGTGGCGAGGCAGGTTGGCAGCAAGGGTGGGGGGCTTTGGGGCTTTTTTGGGGCAGGGGGCTGCCACGCACGGATGCAGCTGTGGTGCTGGGCAGGAGGGCAGCTCAGCTCGGTGCCCGCTGGCTCTGAAGGCATTTCACACTGAGGCAGCGTTGGTGCAAGACGTTTCCTTTCGGTTACACCGAGGGTGAGCCCAGTGTGGCCAGCACGCTCGTGGCGAAGGCTTCTCAGCTGCAAGGTCTGCCTCCAGCTCCAAGCTCCTGTAGCACGCTCGGCCCGTGCTGGAAGGGAGCAGCAAGGCAGGTGCACCCCCAGTGGGAGCAGTCGGGGGTATCAATCCTTTTCTGTCTTCCCCCCAAAACACTCATGGGCACATGGCATTGTCCTCCCTGCCAGGAACCAGCTCTAGCTCGGACCCTGCTGATCTGACATCCCTGCCCCAACGCGGGCACCGCCACGTCTCCAATGCAGCGCCAGCAGCGGGGGAGCCGCTGTGAGCCCACCTTCCCTGTGCGGGATCCTCTCTGCTCTAACAGGGAACAGGGCGCACCCTCCTGCCCCACTCTGCACGGACCTGCCCTGTCTCTCTTCTTGTTTTCCACCCAGCCAAGCCAAGGTTCAAATCCAGCCCTCCCGACAGCCGGACCGGTGCTCAGCGCATCGCACTGCGCTGCCCCCAGCCCTGCTGCTGTGCCTCTGCTGCCTGCTTCGCTGCGCTGGGGTCCTGCAAAACTCAGCTGGGTGCTACCACACGGGGAATGGCTGAGCTGCAGGCTCGAGGCGCTGCAAACAGCCCCATCCCACAGCAGCCCCAGCTCCCTGCAGCAGCACCGAGCCCAGCTTTCGAGGACTTTTCCCCTCTCCCTACTCCAGCTGGCCCAGTCCCCGCTCCTCATCCCTCCAGCCAGGACCGACCCTTTCTCCATCACAGCCCCCTCTCTTCGCCGTGGCAAATTCCCCTCCTGCCCGCGCTGCTAAGAAGCTTTTGAGCTGCCTCTGCCTGGCAGTTTGCGTTGGCAAAGAGGCGCGAGGCACCGGCTTTGCCACATCAAATGAAAAAATATCATGCAACCAAAAATTCTTAGAAAAACCCAAACGCATCTAATCTGCCGAATGGGGCACGCGAGACGTAGACAACAAGATCAGGGCAGGGCAGGAAAGGGCAGGAAGGATGGACAAAGGAAGGGTGTTGTAAAAAAGATCTATTTTATATGTAAAATGTCAGGGTAGTATTTTTTAACAATTTGCATAATTGGCTACCACAGATAATCCCCTGAAATGAACTAAATATATCACAACTGGGGGCTTTCCAAGCCCAGCTTGCTTTCTGAAATTGATTGGTTTCAGCTTTGCATTTTTTTTTCTGCGCTCTTTCTTTCTATCTTTACCAGCTGAGTTTGGCCGGTTTCTGAAATGCCTGCTTTGGGAGCAAAACCAAACATTCACCTGGGGATGGCTTACTATGGTACGAGTTTGAGTCAATGAAAATGTGACTTAATTTTAGATTTCGTTAGGAAAAGGGAACTAAGGCAGAAGACAGCTGCTGCAGTGGCAGATGAAGACCGATTTGTTCTGATGCTTTTCGTAAAAAGCCAGGTGAGGCGGCGTTTAAAGCTCTGCTGGCCTGAGGAGGTATCTGGGGCAAACTGGCCGGGTGCCCCTGGAGTCCAGTCTAGCCCAGCTGCTCACAGAGATGCTCCAAAGCCTCTTCTGGAAATGTTCTCCTGAACGAGTTGCCAAATGATGTAGTGAATGCTTGCTAAGAGCTTGGGTATAAACACGTCTCTTCGTCTGTTTGTGACCCTTTCCAGTCCCTTTTTTTGTCCTGTTCTGGGAGCCACTTCAGCAAAGGGGTTCAGGTCCAACTGTTTTCACCTCTATCGGTCTTGGTTAAAAAAATAACATCATTAAACTGAGACATATCCCAGCAACAGGCACGTGCAGGTATAGAAGTGATGGGTATGGCATAAACCCAAAGAGTACCCACAAGCACAGTTTTATTGCCATTGAAATAGAGATTCGGTCCAAGCCGTAGCAAAGGCTGCTCGAAAAAGGGGATTGAAGTGGACAGAAAGTTGTATTTTGACCTTAGAAGCATCGGGCTTTCTTCAGAAGGCTCGTGTATATCATAACTGCTGATGTGTCTAAGCGCCGCCGAGATTTGGTGTTGAGATGATATCACTGAGCTAATTAGCTGTACTCCAACGTCTGACCAAGTCAGGGGAAAGGGAATGCTGTGGTTGCCAGTAATGGGAAAGATATTAGGAAACACGTCCCGCGGGCCAAATCCTGCAACGTCAAACTTGTGCTCGAGCACGCTGCCCTTCGATTCAGTGAAAGCATTCCTCTGAAGTTAAGAATGAATAAGATACGAGAAAGGAGAGAGAGCCAGCTACGGGGGGAAACGGCTGTGTTGTGTTAGAGCACGGGACCGAGACCAGGAAATCCTCCGCTCCCCTGCCCCCTGAGCCAGGGAACGGCTGAGTGAGCTGCGAAGGTGCCCCCGTCCCCGCGGGCTCCCGTCCGTGTGCACCAGGGCAGGAGGCGACGTGCCGTGTCCCTGCCGCGTCCCTGACCCCGCTGCTGTGTCCTCACCCCGCTGCCGTGTCGGCAGGTGGAGCTGAGCACCCCACGGCCTGACCCACGCTGCTCCTGATCCATTTTATCGGCAGTTCGAGCGCAAACGACGGGCTGTGGACTGGGCTGGTTCCTTCTAACGCAGCGGGGACTGCTGGCAAGCCCGCGGGCTGTGACGCCAAACCGCCACGGCACGATTTGCTAGCCCCTTGTGTGCCACAGCCCTCATCCTTTCCTGGGAATGCTTACCGTATCTCACTGCTTTAGGGAAAACTGGGTGGGAAATGTAACAGATTAAGGGGATTGAAGTGCTTTGAGATCCTCTGACCAGAAAAAGTGAAACGCTGTCTTCGCTCTTCCTCTTACCCGTACAAAATGGTACCTGTTTTTCATTTTATTCGGGGGATTTCCTACAGCAAATGGTATAGTTATTCGCTCATTGGATTTGGTTTTCAAGCCCTTCGTGTGTACCTTAGGCAGTTTCATTTTGATGTCACCGATGACGGTGTGGTTGCGGCATGCCCGAGGACGAAGATGGCACAGCGCGTGGCGGCTCCAGATCGGAAGGGGGCAGCTGGGAAAGGCGAGGCAGAAAGCAGTGGGGAAAAGGAAGGGATCGCGTTCAGTGACAGCCCGTGGGCTGATGCAAAGCCGGGTAGCTGAAAGCTTTCTGCAGAGAAGAGCTTTCAGCAATGCCCTCCTGAACGGCCATCCCGAAAAAATGCTTTAGCCTTGATCTGAGGCCACGCGTGGCACCAGCTGCCCGTCGCAATCAGACCTCCACCTCGCTCCTTTAAAAGCCCCAGCTGCCGGTCAGCCTTCCCGGTTCATCATCAGCATACCAACAAAATGAGCCTCCTTCATGATTCAGCAAAGAATAACATTGCTGGTTCGAGATCCTGGAAGTCTGGAGGCCATCAGGTTTTTAATTTTTACTCTGCAGGAATTTCCTTTTTTTTCATAGTGCTGTGCTCTCTTGCCAAAGCCAGGAAGCTGACTATCTATGGACAACAGTGACCAAAATTTGGTTTTCCTGGAATTTTCTCTTTTCCCTCCGCACACCCACACAATAGGCTTTTTAGGACACCCGCAGCCTGTAATTTGCCTTTCTAGCCTGATAATGTGGCTCGCGGAGGCATCAGTTTTGTCAAGTCATCATCTGGAAGGAACACTTGCTTATGCAACGGGCTTCGTTTTCCCCCCTCCGTGCCCGATGGCCCACGGTTGCCACCGAGCCCGGCTCCAGCCTTAGGGGCTGTGTCCGAAGCTCCCCGCAGACGCTGGGAACCAGGAGCAACACCAGGAAGTCTGGGAAAGGGCCCGAAACTTTCAATTTCAAAAGGCACAGCCCAGAAACCAGAAGGACCAAGAACCCAATGCTGTGGTTTCCCTTCGCCTGACTAGAGAAAATAGCTGCTGTCTATTTTTACTAAAAATGTGGGACGTGGGGCCCTTCTCTTCCCCTGCACAACTGGGGGATGCTGCTCACAATGCAAGAGGGGGGGAGTGGAGCAAGGGGGTCGTCCCGGATTAAAACCAGCTGACTGGTCCGCAGAAATCTCTCCCATAGATTCCTCAAATATTTCTTGCCCACACCGCCAGAAGATTTATTCGGAAGGTAAAAGAAAGTTAGCTGGGAGAGGGGTTGGGGAATCTCATAGCACCTACAAGTCCTCCTTCTCATTTTAAGGCAGGGATGGGATCGGTCCAAGTGTCCCCGCTCTTCCTTTCTTTTCTCCAGCTCCGTATCGCCGTGCTAGGCGGTATTCTGAGGGCACGCGTCGCAGCAAATCGACGCCGATAGCATCATTAAAGCGTTGGCAATGTATCGGCTACCTTGCAGAAAATGAAAGCCATCTGTCCAAGCGCAGAAATGGGATTCCAGCGTGTGAAATGTATCGCGTGTGTTACGTGTGTGACCTGCGTTCACTGTCATGAGGAGCACTGGGAACCTCTGAACCTCTGATCAAAAAGATGTTTTTCATTTTCAACGTTAAAAAAAAAAAAAGTCCCCCCCAAAAAGTCCTGAGCAGAGAGAACAAAGCCTTGAGTCTTGTTTTACATAACACTTATTAACTTCGTATGTTTGCTCTTCATTAAGAGACTCTTTTTAGATGGCTGAAAATACAAAAAAAAAAGTCCTAAATGTGTCAAAATGGCACACACAGAAATGACTCGCTGGGGGGGAGTAGCTGTTGTGGCAAATCACTCCACTGCTGAGTCCTTCAGTTCTTTGCTCCTTATCCTAAAAGTACATGCAAGTGTACATGCTAAGGAATAACTCCAGCTGAACAGGTCAGAGGTGTTCCCGTTTCTCTTTATATGACACTGCATCCCCCAAATCCTTGGTTTCTATGAATTCCATTGCTCCGTTCCCCCCTGAGCACAAGCAGCTACCTTCCCAGGATCGCAGATGCAGATTACTGCTGTGGGTTGAATTTGGGCTCATTTCCCTCCTCTTCCATCTGCCATTCCTCAGTACAGCCGGAATGCCTTCAGCCCAGCCGTGCTGCCCTGTAAAATTGAACCACGCAGCCCTGTGCAGAGGTGTGTTGCAGGAATGTATCTCCGAGGTGCTTCGTTTCAGAACAAAGCAGGGAACAAAGCGGTCTAGCAGAGAGAGAGACACTGGTGCTCTGGAATGTGCTTCCCACCTCTAACATTTGCAATTGTAATTAATCATTCGGTTGCAACTGAGGCAGCAACGCCACATTGCAGCACCATCACAGTTGTGAAAAGGGTTATACGGGCAGGCCATCCCCTTCGGGCACATTCCCTTCACAGCCAGTATGGGAAAGTTTCATAGAAATGGACCTCCTGAGCTGAATTCTCTCAACTCAGTGAGGAGCTTTTAATTTTCAAGCTCAAAGACAATCTGTTCCCTTGGTATTCCAGCTACAGAATCTGTTGTACATTTTATAGGCAGTTTCCTGGCACTTCGCGTTGGCAGCAGCGAAGTCGAGACATCTCAGTTTTTGTAGACAGTGACAAACATTAGGGAGAGATGTGGCCAAAACTGTATCCCGTTGCCTTCAGCTTCCCATGCCACCAAGCAATTACTGCTGGGTCAACTGCAAGCAGACCGAGGTACCACTGCAGAGCAAACCCCACGCTGCAGGAGGCACAGTGCAAGCGTACTTGGAAGGCTTTCATTTCCCTGAAGATTCCTAAACAAGTTGCTCGGGGTACAATTTGCAAAGGTATTTCCAAACCATTGTTAATTGTTCTGAAAACAAAACAAAAAACCAGCAGAGCCTGACAAGCCCTTATCTCTGCAGACACTGGGGTTGCTATCTGCTGTGGAGCTGCACCAGTGGCAATATGAGGATAACTTCTGGAAGACAGCATGCTCAGCGCGGGCTGGCCCGCTGTATGTACACAGCTGATTATTTCTGTAGCTTTGAAGGGCTCCAGCCACAAAAATGGAGGGAAAAAACAAAAAGGGAGGGGGAAAAGGGGGGGGGGGAAGGATAAACAAAAAAAAAGGAGGGAAAAAAGAAATAGGGAGGGAAAAGGAGGGGGATGAAAAGGGGGGAAAAAAGGAAAGGAAAAAACGAAAAGGGAGGGTAAAAGAATGACTAGGACTAAATGCTGAAAATGCACTGTAGGAATTGTGACCATGGGGTTGATGATGGGGTTGATGAGCATTCCCGGGCGACTCCGGGACTGCTCCCTTAGAGCCTGCCCGGCCGCGGGGGCAGCTCGGCGTGGCCCCTGCAACCCCACGGGGCACCGTCCCCTACAACCCCACCGGTCCCCGACCCCCGACCGCCCCCGGGGCCGGGCGCGACCGCTGCCGGCCTCCCCCCAACATGGCAGCGGCTCCCGCGGCCGCCCCACGTGCTGTCAGCCCGCCGGCGCGCCGCAAGCCACGCCCCCGGGAGGGGCGTGTCCACCGCCGGGTTTCGGCGCGCCGCGGCGGCAGCGGCGCCTCCGATTGGCTGAGGGCCCTCCGGCCCCGCCTCCCGGCGCGCCGAGGCCCCGCCTCCCGGCGCGCCGCCCGCTCCCCGCGTCCCGCGGCCGCCGCAGCGGAGCCGGCGCTGCCCGCCCAGCGCCCATGGAGCTGCTGTGCGTGGAAGCCGTGCCCCGAGCCCCCCGCGCCGGGCGGGACCCGCAGCTGCTGGGGGACCGGCGGGTGCTGCAAAACCTGCTGAGCCAAGAGGAGCGCTACAGCCCCCGCGTCTCCTACTTCCAGTGCGTGCAGCAAGAGATCAAGCCGTACATGCGGAAAATGCTGGCGTTTTGGATGCTGGAGGTACGGCCTCAAATCCTCTTCCTCCTCCTCCTCCTCCTCCTCCTCCTCCTCTCCTCGGTCTCCAGCTCCTTGCCCGGACGCCCAAGTTTTTTTTTGCTTTTTCGCGCCCCGCCGTCCGTGCTTGCAAAGCGTGCGCGCCCCGGAACGGAGCTGGCGGCAAAGGGGGAAGGCAGCGGCCGCCCCCCGTGCACCCGCCGGGGTCCCTCCTGCTGGGTGTGGGAGCAGCCCCGGGGCACGGGGGAGCCTCTGGGGTCCGTGCGAGCCGCAGCTCCGGTCCCCCGCATGGAGGAGGCTGTGTCCTAGGGAAGAAAGGGGGCGGCGGGTGGGCAAGGTGGTCTGCGGTGGGGCAGAGCACGGGCGAGGGGTGGTTGAGCCAGGAGAAGTGCTGACCCCATGCAGCAGGAGCAACCCCCCCGAACCCCCGGCCCGTGCCCCCTTTTCCCCCCGGTAGTATCCTGCCACGCTGCTCTCAGGCCCCCATTCATTCCCCTGCTCCCCAAAATCCTGGCCCCAAATCCTCCCCTGTGCAGCCGGCAGCCCAGAGGCTTGCACGCCCTGCACAGGGCTAAGAATGCCTCGCTAAAAGGAGAAAATAATGCTGCTGCCATTTACTTCCCTAAATTAAAATGAACGAGGCTGTCTGCGGGATGCAGCTCGGTGGGGAGACCTCAGGGGCCTCTTTATGGGATGGTCAGAGCAAAAGGTCTCAGCAGAGAAAGAAAAGGCAAGAGACAAGTGACGTGGGGACCCAGCCTGCCCGCTCAGCACCGCAGCCACCCTTGCAAGAAGCTGCCTGCCTCTGTCAAAAGAAATGGGAGAGCGCTTTGCTTTTAAAAAGTGTTTTTTTTGTTGTTTGTTTTTTTTTTTTCTTTTTCCTGTTTGCATTGTTCTGTTGCTGCAAGCCTCTGTCTGAGGAGGCTCGTTAGATAAATGCTGCTGTGGAGCTCTGAGGACGGTCCAAAAGTGGGTGACACTTGGGGGCTGTCGTGGCTGGGCGCGGGCAGGGCTGCGTCCCGGCGCTGGCAGCCCGTGCAGGGGGGGCATCGCTGCTGGGGGAAAAAGGGGGGGTGCTGGCTGCTGCTGGAGGAGAAACCTCGATAATTTTCTGGCCGCGTTGGTCACGTCCACTTCCTTCTTTCAGCGTTGTGATGTTGGTCGCAAGGTTAGAGCGGAGGGCTGAAATTCGGAGCTCTGGGATTCTGCTCGTGGCCGTGGCGCGAGTGTGGCTGGGGGGGGAGGGAGGAAGACTCCCGGAGCCAGGCAGGGCTCTGCCGTCGAGCCTTCCCCTGCCCCTGGGCCACTGAGGGTGGAATTGGCAGGAGCGGCTGTGGGTCCTGCACCAGTGGGTCTCCAGCTGGAGGCTGCTGGAGTTGCTGATTTTTCCCTGAGCTCCTGAGACCTCCCAGAACAGAAAACGGGCAGCTTGGGCAGCCGGCTGCGGGCATCCCTGAGGGCAGTGAAAAAGGCAGTGGAGGGGTCGCAAATAAAGGATTTGGGGTCTTCAAGTCTCCGTGGGCTCTTTCTAACTACGTTTAAGCTCTTCTGCTTTGCACGGGAAGATGGATGGAGCCATGCAGCATTTGTTGGTAGTGTAACCCCGCTGCAGCTGTAGGTTTACACCTGTAGCTGCCTTACTCCTTAGCCCCGTGGAGCTGTCAGAGCCCTGCAGATAAAGGTGCAGCACCACCACCGCCAGAAGCTTTGAAGCTGCGGTGTGCAGGCAGGATCCGGAGAGTCCGGTGCCGATTAAAACTTCCTTTTTTTTAAAAAAATTTGTTTTGTTTGCTTGGGTTTTGTCAGGTGTGCGAGGAGCAGAAATGCGAAGAAGAGGTCTTCCCCTTGGCCATGAACTACGTGGATCGCTACCTGTCCTCAGTCCCCGTGCGGAAAAACCACTTGCAGCTCCTGGGGGCGGTCTGCATGCTGCTGGCTTCCAAGCTGCGAGAAACCATGCCCCTTACGGTGGAGAAACTCTGCATTTACACAGACAACTCCATCACGCCTCAGCAGCTCCTGGTAATCGCTCGCCCCTATCTCAGAGAGCCCTCCAGCCCCTCCCCAGCCCTTATCTCCTGCACGCTGCTGCTTGGCACCGTACCTGCCCCTGGGTCTCCTCCTCCTGTTGTTTTTTTTTCTTTTTCCCTGTTTCTCCACCTTCCTCCGTGTTCCCCAGCCAACCTCCTCACCCCCTCTGTTGGTGGAGCCCTTTCCATCTTGGCTCGTTCCCTGCTGTGTGGGGCAGGATTGTCACCTCCATTGTCACCTCCAAATTCCAGAGACCGTCCCCTGAGCCTGAAGTGCTCACTGGCAGCACTGAGCTTGCTCCTTGGGCTGCTTCGCTCTCGGGTGACAGCTCTGGGGAACAAAGGCACCTGCACGGTGCAGAGCAGGAGGAGGGGAAGCATGAAGTGGGGAGCTTCCAGCAAAACGGGCTGGAGCTTCTGTGATCTGGGACCTGGGCTGTGCCTTCCAGGCTGACGCCGCTGCCAGGGGAAGGGGCGATGGAAATGCTTGGAGCTTGCTCCGAGTTAAAGCAGGGCTGCTCTGCCTGGCCCGTCAGACACTTGGGTGGCAGCTGCGTAGGCTCTGAAGGCAGAGCTTTTTGTCTGATAAAAGCTGTTCAAAGCAAAGATCCAAACCTCTGAGCTCAGCGTTGCCAGCGGGGGAAGGACGCTGGAGAACCCCTTTTCTCGGGGGCCCTCTGTGCTGTCAGTTCAGAGCCCTCGGGAGGAAACGGCCACCCCGGCTCGAGTGACAAACATCCCTGGAGACGGTTTGCCTATGAGAATTTCTCGGGGTTAGTCATCGCCTTATTAAATGTCTGGTTTTTTTTTCTGGGCTGGGGGTGGGTGAGACGATCTCAGCGTGTCCCCAGGGTGGGGAGCGAGCCCACAAAACTTTCAGGTGTGAGTCGGAAGGCAGTTCTGGTAACGGGAGCTCTGCTCTGAACGTGGTTTTTCCAAGCGCTGGTGAAGGTCGGGGAAAACCCCCTCACCTCCATGCCCTCTCCCTGCAGTTTTTTGGGGGTGGCTGCTGCCATACGTAGCCCTCGTGGAAAAAGCATGTGGATCGTTACCA
The DNA here is from genome assembly GCA_011075105.1 of Heteronetta atricapilla. NCBI lineage: Eukaryota > Metazoa > Chordata > Aves > Anseriformes > Anatidae > Heteronetta > Heteronetta atricapilla. The sequence continues at coordinate 3,267,291 of CM021756.1, read as the reverse complement.
CAAATAATGGTGAGGGATGGAAGCGAGAAGGAAATGCAGGTTTTTGTAGCTTCTCTGGATGCTGGGCTGTGGTCGTGCCGTAGCACCTTGCTGCTGGGGCTGCCCCAAAAACTGTGAGCAAAGGTTTTGTCCAGCTGTCAGTGACGTTTCATCCCTGGGAGCAGTTTCTCACCCATCAGTATTCCCGGCACTGGGTTCGTCACGTGAAGCTAATCGCAGCCTGTACCAGAAGGGTTCCTCTTGGCCCTGGGGTAATGACTTGCTCCCCTGCTTCACCTCTGTCTTCCTCTCCGATGCAGACTCTGAGGGCAGTCCCGCTGCCATCAGCCCTGCGGGATAAGGGACACCACCACGGCGATTTTAGCCATTTCTGCAGCACGGATCGTGGGCCACGAGGAGCTGGACTCAGCAGGCACCTTGTGCAGGGCTGCCACGGGTCCCAGATGCGTCTTCCTCTTTGATTTCTTTTTGGTGAAGGTTTGCTTTTTTTGGACAAATTTAAGCTTTGCTTGTAGCAGGCTCCTTCCAGAGAACAGGTGGGTGGTGGGCAGAGGACGTGCTGACACGCAGCAAGAAGCACCAGCCTGGAGGCTTTCCTTCGCTCTGCTGCAGTGCTGCCTCCTCCCTTGGAGCCTTTTCTCCTTCCCCCAGGGGTTTGGCAGCAGGAAGCTGTGGCTAAGCAGTGCCACAATATTCATCTTTCCTCCTCCAGCCAGCGTTGGGGTGGAGATGGAGGAGTAAAACGCTGCTTGCTGCTCCCTCCTGACGGTGCAGGGCTCCGTACTGCAGCTCTATTTTGTACTTTCCCCACTAAAACACCGGGATGCTCAGCGCAGGGCACAGCTGAACACCAGCCTGGATCTCTCACCAGGGTGCTCCAGCATCACAGTGCGCTTGGGATGCTCAGAAGTGGCTTCACCGGGCGTGCTTTTGGTAGATGCTGCTTGTCTGGAGCAGATCCCGCTCGGGTTTCCCTTTGCTCTCTGTAGAGGTGGAGCGGAGGTAAGGGCTGCAGCTCCGCCAGGGGTTTGGCTTCGCCCCGAGACCTGACAAGAGTTAATGCCCTGATTACAAAACCAGGGTGAGCTGCTCTTTTCCTCCTCTGTGCTAATCGTGGCGATGTCGCCTCTCTTTCACAATCGTTCGGTGGAAGAGGGTGGGGAGGGGAAGGGGAGCTTCTTCATCAGGGTTTGGACAATGGCGCATCCTGGCCTCCTCTCGTGGAGCCGTGCCATTTCGGCTTCCACCGCGTCCTCCCAGGGCCCTCGGAGGAAGCTGGCTCACTTTCCCACTTGGTTTGCTTCCTTCTCTTGCAGGGATGCTTGGCACCAGCTCAGCGGTTTAGAAAGGACACATCTGAAACAAAATCTTGATGAAGTTATTCTAGGGAGAAGGAAATGATGCAACAAGGGACTTGTCCACTTGGAGGAAGTTGGATTTCCGTCGAGGGCGTTATCTAACCTACCTTGCTTGTCTTTTTTTTTTTTTCTTAAAGACCTTTCTGGGCTGTGCAAGCGAGCGCTCAGCTGCCTGAGGGCTGGGGAGAGCAGCTGTGGGTCACCTTTGTCCGTGGCTTGGGGGCATCTGCCCGGTTTGCCCCTACCACGTTGACTTGCCTCCGAGATCATTGATGTGAGGTCAATTCTTCAAATTCCAGGTATTTCCTAGCAAAGACCTCAGGCAGGGCGGAGCCACCGGGCGATGAAGGAAGCAGCAGTGACAACAGATGAGGAGGAGTGAAAACAGGAGAAAGGGGTCACAGCTGAGTAGGAAGGGTTGCTCACTCGTGCTAAGCATCAACCTTCCAGGGTGCAGCCTTGTGGTCCCCCTCCTGCGTGTTTCATGCGTGGAGTGGATGCGGCAGCTCCCGCACCTGAAGTCGGCACCTTGACCCTCGGCATCCAGCCTTTGGGTGTGCTCCGGGGATGGAAACAAACGTTTCCCCCACGTTTCCTATTTGCAGCTGGACTTTCGTGGCTTCTCATTTCTGTAGCTGTTGGGGAGGGTGGGTGGCCAACAGCGACAGCTCTTTCCACCCTCCTTTTGAGTCAGCTCGCGAGCACATCAGAGCGCAGCCTGCTCCCGCTCTGCTGGCGGCTCATCGAGGCAGTGATAATGAGAAATGGCACCTTATCAACCCGAGTGACAAAATCGACTTCCTTTCTCCTGCGGGCAGGGCTGCTGCACAGAAGGAGCTGGGCTCTGCTCCCTGCGCTGCCTTGCCAGCAGCGTTTTACGCAGGCTCCTCGCGGGCACGCCGCGCGTGGGTGCCGGTGAGGGTAGAGCGTGGTCTGCAGGGTGGCTGTCACCACACAACGGGGAGAGGAGGTGGCGCGGCTGGCACATCCCAGCCTGAGTCCTCAGAGCTGCAAATGAGGAAAACTCCCTGCTTGTGTCTTCAGATCCCGCCCCGTGAGGGTGCGGAGGCAGCAGCGTGGGGCTCGAGGCTGGGTCACCGCAACAGGACTGCGAAATCTTGTCAGAGCAGGGGAGGCGATGGGCAATGCTAGCTGCTTTCCTTCCTTCTCTCTTTTTTTTTTCTTTTGCGGGATGCAGCCAGGAGAGATGAAGGCTGCAAAGCCTGCAGAGGCAGAGCCCAGCTGCCGGGCACTTTCCAGCCCTGCAGGCACTGGCCGAGCCTGGGGAGCTCTTGCAGGAAGGTGCCGGGTGCAGCCCCGGCGATGGGATGCTCGGTGGGCAGCGTTGGCAGCCTGCAGCCCTTCCACGGGGAGGTTGGACCGGAGAAACAAAGGAACATTTTCCACTTTCTTCCTCTCTTTCATTAGCCAGGCAGAGACCGATTCAATTAGGTGCAAAACAAAATGCCAGGAAAAGGATGTTTGCTGCGCAGAGCGGCGCTGCCGTCGCAAAGCTGCTTGCCTATCTCTTGGAGCCTTTTGTTTTGCTTCTTCCACAGTTAAAGTGATTCAAAGATTCTGCCACGTTGCTCCGAGAGTGGGAAATCCGAGGGGTTAGCGGGAGAGAAGCGAGGAGCAGGGCGTTTTGGCCAGAGAGCGGCTTCCCCTACCTAAATCCTGTGAGCCGGTGACAATCCTCGGCGCCTGTCGCCTTGGGCTGGCCTCTCGAGTGCCAGCTGAGCCTCAGGATCAGGCCCCTTGTACCAACGAGGTTTTCAAGAAGCTGGAAAACCTTTTTCTTAGCTGGAAAAGAGCCAGCCGGGCTGGTGTGCTGGGCCAGCTCCAGCGTGGCAGGAGCCAGGGTGCCCCAGGTGAGCTCTCGCCGCTGATCTGCGCCCTGCATCTTCTCCTGGAGGTGAAATGTGTCCCAGCGGGGCCGGGCTTTCTGCCACACCAGCGTGAATGCCACGTGCCCCTGCCAGGAGCTGGCTTGTGGCTCTGGGAAGAGACAAGGAGCAAGGGCCCGGCAGATGCTGGGCTCCCTTCATGCAGCGATCCGCTCGGGGCTGGCTCCGAGAGCCGCGATCTCCGGCTCCTTTTTGGGACCTCAGCCCTGGGTCTGCACAAGGGCCGTGCTCCCCCCATGTGCACAGGTCAGGCTGGGGCTGCTCGGCCCTCACCCTCGTGGCAGGATCCCCCGGAGGTGCCACTGGTGTCCCGGCTTCCCAGGGGGCCGGGCTGATGCTCAGCCAAGCAGTTGGCTTTCCTAGCGAGGCTGCTGGCCCTTGGTGGCTTCCAGCTGAGTGACAGCAGGGACAACACAGAGCTCCATCTCTCACAGCTCTTTCCCTGTGTCACCTTGCTGTGGGGCTGCAGTTCAACCAGCAGCCAGCACTCTCCTTTCTTTTCTTCTTCCATGAAGCCTGGTCTCCCCCTTTTCTGCCATCCCTTCGTTGAACCAGGCACCCTCAAAGACTTGTGCTGCGGTCCTGAGGCTCTGGAGCTCATCGCTAGGTTCCTTCTTGCTTTTATTCTGCGGATTTGGCTTAAAAATGCAGAAAGCCTGGCAGGCTGGCCATCCATATGGGAGCCCAGTGAGCGTGTTCCAGCGAGGCACCGCTTTCTGGTTGGAAAAGCACGGGCTGCGAAGCGGCAAATAGCGCGTTTGGGCTAGCGGGGGACTCGGAGCAGGTTGAGCAACGCTGCTCATTTCAGCAACTCAGAACTGGTATTGTTGTGTAAGGGGAAGAGTGGGTTTAGAAAAAAAAAAAAAGAAAGAAAACGGAGATCGGCCTTTGTGGAAAAAAAACTCTCACTTCTTCAAATCCATCTGTTCTGGCGGTCCTGCGGGCAGCGCCGACCTTGTAATCTTAGAGCGCTTGGAAGAGAATAGATGCTCTGCTGGCTGGGGCTGGGCCCCAAAACGGAGACACCTGATCCAAATCCCAGCTCAGCTCCGTCCTTCCAAGCCCAGAGCCCAGGCGTGCTCGGCTCCTGCTGTGATTTCTTTCCCCTGCATGTTTGTAGGGCTGCTGTTCCCCCCGTGATCGGGGAGGAGGGACACGGGAGCATCTTCTGCGCCGCTTCTGGCGTGCCTGGAGCCTTTTGCCAGACCCAGATCTGCTGCTGACCCGGAGGGTGAGGGCAGAGAGAAGTGGGAAGCCACGTGCATGGGATCCGGAGGCTTCCATCGCGTCTCGTGGGGGAGTCGGGACCGTCAGAGAGGCTCAGGGCGGCTGGGTGCAGGCTGCTGGGGACATTCCTGCATGGGTGGGAAGGGAAGTGATCTCAGGAAGATGCTGCTGTTGCTTCTCCTGAGACTGGTGTAGCCATGGCCAGGCAAGCATCAGAGCTGCCCAGTGTAGCGAGCCCAGGGCACGCGTGGCCTCCGGGTGGGTTTGGTCAGCCCCTGCCCCAGCTGAGCCTGAGGGCTGGACGTCTGCTGTCCTTGCAGGAGCAGGAAGAAGGGAGCGCTGTGCCTCCTGCCCCTTGCTCTTTTTATTATGTGTGCTGCCGCTGCTGCAGCCTTGCAGAGCAAAGGAGCGCCCGGAGGAGTGCCTGCAGAGCAGAGGGCTGATCCGACTGCACCTGGGGAAGAAGAAGGCAGACTTATCGCTTCCTCTTCTGATCTTTGCTCCAGGCCTTGCAGCAGCTCACGGCTGGCATCGTGCCATGGTGGCAGAGCGGGGATGTTCCCTCTTTTTTTTTTTTTTTTTTTTTCCTTATCTGATGGATTGTGCTGTTTAACTGCCCTTCCCCAGGCTCTGGGCTTACCCACCCATGGTTCAGGTGGGAGTTTCTCAAAACCCCGCTGAGTAACGTGCTCTCTGTCTCTGTGCAGGACTGGGAGGTTCTAGTCCTGGAGAAGCTAAAGTGGGACCTGGTCTCGGTGATAGCGAACGATTTCCTGGCTCACATCCTCCATCACCTCCCGCTTCCTAAGGACAAGATGGAGCTGGTGAAGAAACACGCGCAGACCTTCATTGCCCTGTGTGCCACAGGTGGGTGCCTGCTCCCGCTGGAGCCATCCGCCGGGGTGCCGGGGGGGTGGGCAGTGGTCCCGGGGGGCAGCCTGGGCTTAGTCAGGCTCGCTGGGTGCCCTGGGGTGCTAGATGCCCACCTGCACTCGATTCGGAGCACTTTGCTGCTCAGCGACTTGCTTTCTGTCCCTGAGAAGTAGCTGAAGGAAGCTGCTGCGATGCTCCACCTGTTTTCCGTGGCTCCGATCCTATTTCTCCCCGCTGAGCTGGAGACACCCCTCTGCCTGCCCCTCGCTGGTTTTCCAGGGAAATCACCGTCCCGAGAACTCGCAGCTCGCGCACGCCCTTGCTAACAGCTGCTTTTTGTCCCTCTCCTGGCTCCAGACTACACTTTCGTCATGTACCCGCCCTCCATGATCGCGACGGGCAGCATCGGCGCGGCGATGCACGGCCTGACGCTCTCCGTCAACGACTTCAGCGGCGAGGCCGTCACCGAGCTGCTGGCCGGCATCACCGGCACGGAGGTGGTGAGTGTTGGCCGGGGGTCTGCCGCTGGAAACCCTTCCTCTTCCTGCAGCTTGCTTTTGAGGGGGGAAATAAGGTGTCCGTAACGATGCTGACCGTGGCTTGAAGAGCTCCTAGAGGTTAGGGAGCATCTCCAGATGCCGTGCCCTTGGTCAGGGCCATGGTTGTGGTCGGCTCCTGGCCCCCAGGCGCCATCTGCGCGGAGCAGGGCGAGCTGGGGAGCCTTTGATGAGCGGCACAAAGGGCAGCGTCTGTTCCCCGCGCAGCCAGGTGTCGGCAGGATCGGGTTGACGGGGTGGGATGGGGCAGGGGGAGAAGCCGGGCTCGGCATCTGCTCACCTCCACGGTGTCTGGTTGCAGGTGCCCAGCCCGGGGTGGGAAGGGGGCTGGGGGCACGGAGCCATTTGGGATGCTGGCACTGGGGGTGCTGGGGGGCACCCGCCTGCCCCTCTGCTGCCCTTTGAACGGGGAAGGGGGACCCGTCGGGCTCCCTGTGCGTCCTGCTCCTGCTGCAGTGAAGCAATCGGGAGTTTTTATTCTTTATTTATTTATCTTTTGATCCTTTTCTTCTGCCCGAGCGCCGGTGCTGGCAGCCGGGCCGGGTTGGTTTCAGTCCCCTGACGGCAGTGCCGCGGCTTGGGAGAGGGCGGGAGGCTGCAGCCGGGCTTTGTGTGGGCACGGGGGACGGGGCAGGAGGACGTCTTGCTTTCTTGGTGTGGTTTTGTTTTTTTTATTTTTATTTTTTTTTTGTTGTTTGCGGGAGCCCTTTTTGGAAGAGTCAATCAGTGCAGCCAGCTGCTCTCAAGCTGCTGCAGTGAATGGGGCAGGAGCTGAAACCCGCCCAGGGTCAGGGCTGCTGGGGGGAACAGGTGGGAAGCAGGGAGAGCACCGCAGAGGGAGGGGACCCGAAAGGGCTGGGGACGGCTCTGCTGCCCTCCAGCCGGGTGCTGGGTGCTGCACAGACAGCCCCTGCCCGGCTCCTGCGATGCGGCTGCAGCACCGCCGGGCTCCCTGGGGAAGCTCCTGGGCTGTGACTCGGTTTCCCCGTTGGCTTTGGAGCTTCGGTTGTGCCTCGGAGCTGCCCTGTCCTTGCAGAGCAGGATGAGGCCCCGTTGGCTTCCCAACGTGCCCCTGAGCTGGAGCAGCCCCACAACTCAGCTGCCCTGCGGGGTCGGGCCGAGCCGAGCCGCCTCCTGGGCAGCCCCAGGCTTCGCTCGCAGCCTGGCTGCACGCAGCTGAGCCACGCAAATCTGGCATCTCCGCCAAAATTCCCTACGGAGAGCCCAGCTGCAGCTCCCGAGATGCTCCTCAGCCTCCGGCCCTCCCTGCGGAGAGGCCTTAAGGTGGTGGCAGCTCCCGTTAAACCCCGCGGGACCCCGGATCCCCCCTGCCCCACGCAGCGGGAGCGGGGCTGGCCCAGCAGCGAGCCGGGCCGCGGGCGGGCCGGAGGCCGCGCTTACTGGAAGCAGCGTGGGGAAGGGGAGGTGGGCGTTGCTATTTTTGCTCGCCACATCCTCTGTCAGTTTCTAAGAACCGGCGGTGGATTCCTGGTAAGAGATTTCGGTGTGTGACAATATCCAGCGAGCACGCGCGGCCCCGCGGCGGGGCAGCTCGGCTCCGGCCTGGAGGTGCGAAATGTCACCTCGTGCCCCGCGGTGACAGCAGAGCCGCGGGGTGGGAGCTGGGCCTTTCGGGACTCGCCTCGGTGTCACAGCGCTCTCGTCTCGAGGGAGAGGAGTTTCCTCATCTGGTCACAGCTTCTGGGGGAGAAGAAAGGGGTTTACCCTCGCTATAAGCGATACGCCGCTGCTTGCTGTCCCCTGCGCCTTCCTGTTCGTGGGGCTGGCGCGTCCCCCGCCACCGGGCTCCCTGGGGAGGCTCGGGTGAGTCAGGCAGGCTCCCGAGGGAGGAGCAGGGGGGTGAGAGCCCTGGGAGAAGCTGCGTGGCCACAGCATCACTCCTGTAACAGCATTGATGGCGTGTGGCGTGTGGGGCTGGGGCTGCTCCCCCTGCGTCAGGAGGCTCCTGGTGGGTGGGCGGCCGTGGAGATGCACGGTGAGCTCCGAGAGACCTCGTGTGTAGGGCCCGGGGGAGGCAGGAGGGTCTCCGACGTCTCTGAGGTCTCCGTGCGTGCCCTTGCCTGTGTTTGGACCTGGGAATTCGGTCGCGGGGTGGGTCCCGGCCAGCCCAGCGATGTTGGGCTCTGTCCCTCCGGTTACCGCTGGCAGCTGAGTGCCGCGAGGCCGAAATCGGGTGCTGCGTGCCGTGAGCTCTGCTGCTGGAGGTCTGCAGGGTCCTGATGGGCAGCGGCGTCTCCTCCACGGGAACGTGGCTGAGGGGAGAGAAGGCAACCAGAGTGTCAGACTTCTGGGGCACAAAGCACAGGCAAGCTGGAGATGCCTGGAGGAAAAAGGCTGCTTCTGTGTGCTTAGATGCTCCAGGGGCCAAGGAGATGGTCCAGCAGCTGCTCAGAGCTATCTTAAGGCCTTCACCTGTGAACAGCAGAGAACTGAGGCCTCTTTTTCCCATTCCTTCTCCCGCAGGACTGCCTGAAAGCCTGTCAGGAGCAGATCGAGGCAGCCTTAGCCGAGAGCCTGAAGCAAGCGTCCCAAAGCCAGCAGGAATACAGCACCGCCAAGACTGCCGCCTACCCGGCCAGCCAGCCCACCAGCACGCCCACAGACGTCACGGACATCAACCTGTGACCAGCCTCCCCTTCCCAAGAGCCGCCCAGCCCCGTGACAACAGGACCTGGCCCCGGACACCCAAATGTCACTGCGTCCCTCCTCCCCACCCAAAGCACGCTGAGGATTCGCTCCGCTTGCTGGCTGCGCGGCGAGGGCTCCGCGCTCGCCCATCTCCCCTCCTCGAGCGCCGGAGGGGGGCAGGAGGAAGGCGCTTGGGGGGCTCCGACGATGGCCATCGGGGCTGGCAGGGCTCACCGCTGCTTGGACTCTGCTCGCTGGCTTCTGCAGGAGGCAGGGGTGAAGCGACCCTCCTCGTGGTGGTGGGGCGCAGGAGTAGTCGGGGAGGGGAGCAGGATCCAAAACGAAGCTGTAGAACGTTCCCCAGCTCGCGTTCCTCATAGCCTGGGTGCCAATGTCTGCTCTCTCCTCGGGTACGTTGACCCTGATGACTTCCAGCCCCACGTAGGCCATCGATCGTGCACAGCCAGCCTCGTATCCGGGCCTACGTGACCAAAACGATGGTAGCCCCCCACCTCCTTCCCCAGGCCGGGGCACTGCCGGCCCGCTGGGCACGCGAGGAACAAGCATCCAGGAGGAGAGGAGGGTGCTCGTGGATCCCTGGGTCCTGATCGCTTCGTGCTGGGTTAGTTGTGGCTCCTGGGGGGCTGGCGTGGCTGCTTCTGCTTGGGGATGTGTGTGTGGCTTGATTCTTGTTGCCATTAGATTTGGGATTTGCGGGTTTTTGGCTTGCTTTGGGGAAGTGCTCCTTTTCCACGTGGACAGCACAAGTCCTCGTCCCCGGGGAGCAACCTCTTGGGTGAGGTTTGGGCGCGCGCGGAGCGGGGACGGCGCTGCCCAAACGCGGATCTTCACAAATCACCTTGGCTTTGTGCTGCCCCACTGAGGCTGCTTAATTTATTGTTAACTGCTCAAAAAAAGGGAGGGAATAAGACCTGCTGTCCCTTGCTGTGGGGCCTGGGTGCTGGTCTCCCCTCCTTCCTAAAGTGCCTTTATCCCTTTGTCCCCTTCCTTAGCTCCCTGAGCACTGGGAGACTCTCTCACTTTGGAAGCTGGGTGGTTTTTAGGAAGCTCAGACGTCAGACTAGATTTTAAGAAATCCATATGAATGTGCTGCTATAGTCTGAAATGCATCTTCACTCCTCCAAGGCAGGGATCTCGGGTGATGTTCAGGAGGGGGCTGTTTTCAATCAATACCTTCACGGGGGTCCGCGTTGTGTCCTCACAGGGTGGAATATTCGCTGCGCACTTGATTTGAGAAGTGATTGCATTTTTGTTTCGTTGTTGTTGTTGATCCTGTCTGTTAGTTTTTATATATATAAAAAAAAGTGTTTTTTTAAAAAAAATAATGCTGCTTTTCTAAGAGAACTATTACATGGTAGAATTGTATTAACTAGGAGAAGCCAGAGAGACTCTGCAGGGATGGGAGGCAGAATGCTGCTGCTCGGTGACCGCCGGCCACGTGGATCTGTGGCTGTTGTCCTCCTGGGGGGGATGTGGGGAAGGATGTGGAAATCTTCCGTTTATGGTGCCGCTAGAAACAAAAGTCTTATCAGGTGGAAAAAGATGGGGCTGCTGTTCTTCCCCCAGCCCGAGTTGTCGCGAGGAGCCATCTGCCACTGACTCCTGCTAGCAGGACGGGCGGGGGGCGTGCAGGGCCTGTCTGTACAAGAGGAAATTTTTTTATATATAAATGAGTTTTTAATTTAAGAGTAAACTGGTTTGGTGTTCACACGCGAGAATCCCACTGCTGGGAAAATCAGAGGATCTTATGATGTTACAATAAAGTATTTTAAACGAGAAATGACCGTGTCGAGGGTTTTCCCTTTGCTACCTGCCCCCACCCAGCTCTGCCTCTGCCTCAAATCGGGCTTGGGGGAGATCCCCCAGCCCAGGGGCTGCTCCTGAAGGGCCCCCAGCCTTGCATTTCCTGAGCAGGATGAAATAGGAAGGGGCAGGCAGGGCACCGTCAGCACCAACCCTGCAGGGAGATGGAGGTGAGCGAGCCTGGGGCGATGGCACGGCGCCTGCCCCCCGCTTTGCACAGCCACGGGATGGGGAGCAGCACCCCGGGGTGGCTCGGGGCTGGATGAACACGGACAAGGTGCTCTGGGGAAGCGCTGCAGCGAGCCTTCCTGCGGGCACGGTGCCCGTGCTGAGCAGTTTTGCAGCTGCTGGAAGGCAGCGACTTCACACCCCGGCACCTTCGAAGCCTCCCTCCTGCAGGTCGGTGCTGCAGCAGCTCGGGCTGCGCTGCAGAGAGCAGGCTGGGGTGCGTGGTGTGAGCCCGGGTATCGCCCTCACTCATCAGCTTCTGGCTTCTTGAAAGGAGATAAAAATCAGGAAGCCAAGGAAAACGTGCTGCGGTGCGCAGGCGGCCCGGGTGTTGCATGCTGATCTTCTTCGCGTGGCTTCTGCTGCTGCCACCGCTGTGTCACCGGGGAAGGTGCCAGCTTGGGGCAAAGCGAAGGTGGCAGGCGGCTGAGCTCGGCACAGCAACACGCTGCCAAAGGGGCTTTTCCCCCGGGCTGTGCCAGACTCGGTGCTGCTTTCAGGGGCAAGGCTGGATGGAGGAAAAGCCCCCGGTGGGCTTTCCAGCAGAGGGGATACGTGTGTGTGGGCAATCTGCCGTGTGCAGCCTCGCTGGCTGGCCGAGGCCAGCAGCCCCGGGGTGCTGGGGCTGCTCCAGCCTTGCTGAGCCGAGGCAAACCCAAGGGGGCAGCCAGGAAGCGTTTGGGAGCTCCTTGGAGAAGGGGCTGGAGGAAGGATGCGGGTGCCGATGGTACCAGGCAGCAAGGAGGCCCAGGCCACAGGATCGCCTAAGGGAGTGGTGCAGGAATGGGGTAATCAGAGGCTGCCCCCATCCCAGCCCACTGGCAGCCCTGTGAGGACAGGGGGCTCTTACTGGAGGATTTCCCCTCTGCTCCTGGCTGCTCTGGCCCTGCACAGGCTCCCTCGGGTGGCCCAGGTCGGGTGCTGCCCCCTGCCTCTGCCTGGTGACAGCCAAGCTCAGGAACAATCGAGCACCAAAAGGAGCACTTATTTTTCCCTTAGAACAGTTTGCGGCTCCAGAAACAGTCTGGGGGGTGGGGGGGAGCTCAGCCCTGTGCCCCCACCCTTCACACCCCAACCTTTATCCAATAGTGCAGCGACTGCTCTGCAGCCCCGCTCCCCCTTCGCTCAGGACAGCACCTGCAGTGCAGGCTCAGATCTGCAGCTCCACAAGGGGCCTGGGGCTGGTGGCTTCGCTCTGCCACCTGCTGGGGACAAGGCAAGGCGGGGAGGGGACAGGGCAGGAGGATGGAGCCAAGAGAGGTGCGGCTGCGGGGCAGAACCACCCTGGGACTGAAGGACCTGGCTTCGGCTTTATTTTCCGATACGGGAAGAGGAGAAACCCAACTGGTGGCACGGGGCTGCCCTGCCCCGTGGTGAGCAGCGCAGGGAGCGGGTCCGGCTGCGTGGGCAGAGCCTGCTCCATTTGGAGCAGCAGGATCCCGGGGATGCAGGGTCCTGCACGCCTCCTGGACGCTTCACGCCCAGCGGGCTCCCAACTGCATCCAGCACGTCCCGGGAGCAGCTCAGGCTGCGGCTTTCCCCTGCTTTTTTCTGCTCACTCCATGGCTGCGGGCGGCTGCCCCTCCACGTCCCGCGTCTTGGAGTTCACCAGCTCCCTGCGGATCTCCAGCGAGATCTGCGGGTGGCTGTGGAACTTGAGCAGCTCGAGCAACGCCTCCTTCTGCTCCGAGGACAGGTCCTCCTTGTAGCGCTGGGCGAAGGCCAGGAAGCACTGGTGCCACAGCACGGGCAGGACGCGCTGGTCGGTGCGGAAGGCCAGGAAGTGGAAGACGAGGGCATCCACCACGCGGAAGGGCAGCGCGTACTTCTTGTCGATGAGCAGCCGGAGGAAGATGCTGTTGGCACCGCTGTACTGCATCTCGGCGATCTTCAGCATGGCCGCGCTGCGGGGACAGAGGGAGCGCACAGCTCAGGGCAGGCCCAGCACGAGCCAGACGCTAAAGGGACAGAGCCGGTGCTGCAGCCTTCAGCCTCAACCCTGGACAAAGCCGAGGAAAGCTCCCCAAGGCTGAGATGCTGAGGGATGGATCCGTGGCACTGCACTGCTGTCCCCGAAGGAGAGCTGCGTCGTCTCCCCCCCCCCCCAGCAACCCGGCCCCGCTGCGTTACCTGGAGTGGAGGACGGGGATGGAGCACTTGGTGAGGATGCTGCCGATGATGATGGCCTCCCGCAGCGTGCAGGTCCCCGACTCGCACAGGGGAATGAGGATGCCTGCGGAGGGGGAAGAGTGAGGCACCGCCGGCCTTAACCACAGCAAGGGGAGCTGCAGGACGCGAGGTTCAGCCCCTTCTCCTGCCTCAGGACACAGCTGACCCTACAGAATAACAGCTCCTCCACCAGCTGTCACGGGGCTGCAGCATCTCTCTGCCGTGCGTCCAGCTCCAAACACCCGCAGGTTGTTGGACAAGGCAGAGATCAGGCCCAAGACAGCTCACAGCCTCCAAAAGATCCCACATGTCTGGCAGTATCTGCATAGCCCTACAGTGCCAACGGGCCCCCAGGGGGCTTGGGAGCTGCCTTGCCCACCAAGGGGGCTCCCCGCATCTCTCTGATGTCTTCACCCTCCTCCTCCTCCCCTGAGCCCCCACAGCCACGACGGGAGCGATCTGCAGAGGCAGGGGTGTGCAACACGTGGCCCTGCTGAGCTTCCCAGCTGCTGCAGACAGCAAAAGGCTCCCGCGTACGAAGCGCAGCCCTGCAGGGAGTCCCTACCTTTGAACCAGGCTCCCGGCTTGAACAGAGCCTTCTTCAGAGCCATGTAGAGGTGAAAGTTGAGGCGCTTATACTCGGCAATGTCATCCCTGACCCGTGGCAACAGCACCAGGTTGTAGAACCTCTGGGCCATCCTCTCCTTCAGGTTGGATGAAAATATCCTGGGGAAAGCAAAGCACAAAGCGAGGGGTGAGCTGAGGCTCGGGAACCAGGTCCTGGGAGCAGGTGACTGCAGGAAACTCTTACAGGACATCTGAGCCGGGGCATTGGGATCCCCTGCGACTCCCTCCACTCCACAGGAGGAGGGAGGCAAGAGCAGGACACAGGTTGGTGTTTTGTATGTCTTGTTCCACTTAGAAAGCAAAAAACCAAGGTCAGCAGTTCCCAGAGATGATCTTACCTGGTGGCTTGGTACATGGCAGCGGCCGTCCACGTCTCCGGATCTGTAATGTAGAGGATCTGCTCCCAGTTGGACAAGGCAGGAATGATTTTAAACGCCTTGGGGAGTTTCCCACTCCTGTATTTGGAGAGCACCTTAAAAAAAAGGAAAGAAATGGATGCAGGCCTGACAGCGACACACAGGCACTGACAGCAGGGCTGTGGGACTTGGTAGGATTTGTCTTAGGACCGTAAGAAAGCCGCCCCTTCCCTTCACATCTCCACTAGGAAAGGACAGTCCCGGGTCCCTGCTCAATGCACAGTGCCCAGGGAATTCCTTCATTGCCCCGAACGTCCCCATCGCTCTGCCTGCTGCCAGCAGACACGTGGGAAGGGAGGGCCCTGCCTCACTGCTGGCAGCCGTGGCACAGACCCTGTGCAGGGTGAGGATGGGGACAGCCACCCTGCGGGCCAGCAGGGGTGGCAGCCACGGGGCGGAGCTGTTTGGTCTTTACCTCTCTGACTCCCTTGTAGACCTCCAGGACGCGGGGGTCGAGCTGGGGCATGGGGCAGCCCGATATCTCCGAGAGCGCCGTCTCCACCTCCGTCTGCTTCTCCGTGATCTTCTCCATGATGATGTCGGCCAGCGTGCGCCTGGGGTGAAAGCAGGGGGGAATGGGCGGGGGGCACAGCACTGGGGAACGGTGGGCACTGCCTGGAGCCCCGTGACCCCTCCATCCCCATCCCTGCCATCCCAGTCCCCTCGGTCCCTCCATCCCCAGTTCCTGGATCCCCATCCCCTTTGGCCCTTCCAACCCCATCCCCTTTGGCCCTTCCATCCCCATCCCCTTTGGCCCTTCCAACCCCATCCCCTCGCCCCCCCTACCCCCGTCCCACCTCAGCGGCGGGTTCTTGTTCATGAACATCTCGATGGCCTTCTCATCCTCGGGGTCCACCACCACCTCCCCGCTCCGCGCCGCCGCCTGCTGCAGCGAGGGCCACTCTTCATCCTCCTCCTCCTCCTCCTCAGACCCTGAGCCGCTCAGCACCGGACCTGCGGGGACCAAACCCTTGCCTGAGCCCAGATCCCAGAACTCGGATCCCGGGGGGGGATCCAGGGGGGCATGGAGGGGGGGGTCTTACCCAGCGCCCTGCTCCTGTGCCGGGGGACCGCGGGCGCTCCGGGGCCGTGCTCGGCCTCCAGCTCCTCCTGCTGCCGCCGTGCCTGCTGCAGGATGCGCCGGGAGAGCCGGGCGTCCACGTAGCCTTGGCAGCCCTGCTCTTCATCCTCCTCCTCTTCCTCGGCCCGGCCGCGCCGTGCCCGTGCCCGGGGGGCCGCGTCCCGCAGGAGCTGCTCGGGCAGCGGCAACGCGCGATCGGCTCCGGCCTCGGAGCCCCGGGCCCGCCGCACCTTGGGCATGGTGGGGGAGGCTCCGAGGGGCTTCGGTGCCGCTGCTGAGGTCGGCGCTGGGTCCCCCTGCCCCGTGTGCTCCACGCGAAGCGGCCCCACGCGAGGTCCCCTCCCCGCCCTCTCCAAGCGGCTCCGCGCCCGGCCCCTTCCGCCGCGCCCGGCCCCTTCCGCCGCCGCCGCTTCCTCCTGCGCCGGGAGAGCTGGGAGGGATGGGGGTCACCTGGTGAGGGGGGGATTCTGGGGGGTTCCCCAGCCGGCCCCCTGCTTCTTCCCGTCCCCCGTGGGGCTGTCACGAGGGGGAGGTATCGGGGGGTGTCGTGGAGAGGGTGCGGGGGGGTCTCCTGAGCTGGGGGGTGCTGGAGATGCGCTGCGCATCCAGTACAGCTTTGGGGAGACCCCGTGTGTGTGTGTGTGTCCCCTGGGAACCCACGCGTGACACCCCCTTGAACCCACCCGTGTTCCCCCCTTGAGCCCATGCATGACTCCTTTGAGCCCACCCATATCCCCCCTTGAGCCCACCTGCGTCCCCCCCGACCCCACGCTTGTCCCCTCTCGCACCCACGCGTGTCCCCTCCGTGAGCCCACGGGTGTCCCCTCCTTGCTCCCACCCGTGTCCCCACCACCCAGGTGCTGCGGGGGGGGGGTCTCTAAGCCTTTTTATCCCCCCTCCCCATGCACCCAGCGTGACGCAGGTGCCCGTGGCCGAGGGCAAGAGCGTGCAGCAGACGGTGGAGATGCTGACGCGCAAGCTGGAGCTGCTGGGGGCCGAGAAGCAAGGCACCTTCTGCGTCGACTGCGAGACCTACCACACCGCCGCCTCCACCATGAGCAACCAAGGTGGGCCTCGGCCCCGCGACGGGGGGGACACCGGGAGGGTCTGGGAGCCCCCAGCTGGCTCACCCCAAAAGGAAAAGGGGGCGTTTGGTGGCACCCAGCAGCAGCCCGGAGGCTTCGCTTCTCCCCGCAGCGCTCCGTGGTTTTCCCTTTGAGCTCGCACGTGGCGTGCTGCTGAAATCGTGGCCGCGTCTGGAGCTCGGCTGCGGGTTTGGGACACTTTTCTGCCAGTCAGGATTGTTTTATTCATTACGCTGAGCTCTCGTGGGGAACGAGCAGCTGGCTAGCACGCTGCCTGCAGGATATCTTCTCTGCCGTGGAAAACGCGTGCTGCGGTTCTGTCTGTCCTCGCTGTGTTCCCTTCGCGTGCACGCCCCACGGTTGCCTCCGTTCCCAGGGGTGGCTGCGTTGCGCGGTGAGCCCCGTCCTCGGGATCCCTGCTCGAACGTTTGCACCTCAGCCAGGCATCGTTGCCGTCAGCCTGTTTTTTTCCCCCCAAGCTCCTTAAGACGCCGCTCTCGTCGGCGCGGTTTTGCAGGCTGCCTTTTGCGCTGCGGAGGGTGAGGGTGCTGGCAGCGCCTGGCCGCTGCTGTGCCCTCCTCTCGAGGGCGAGCAGCCTGCAAGCTGCAGGACGTAGGGCAGAGCTCCCAGGGCAGTGGGCAGCAGCTCTTGGGGAACGTGAGGTGCGTGACGTGACCCGCTTGTTTCCAGGGCTGTGCCCAGAAGACCCCAGGTTCCCTCTTTTCATAGCAGGACCTAAAACGACAGCTCCAAGGAACAGCTCGGCCCGCTCGCCTCGGGCCTCCTGTGCCCTCTCTGTCCCTCCTGCGCTCTCGGGTTTTCACCCAGGTTTTAAAAACGCTTCGTGAGCGTCGCTCCGGTGGCTCTGCGGCTGCAGAGGTCAGCACTGAGCCCTGGCAGGCTCTCGGCAGCGTGCCTGCACACGGATCCATTTGCAGGCACGAGAGCGGCTTTTTGCCTCTTTCCCCGCAGCTGGAGCTTGCGCAGCCGAGTCCGGAAAGGGTTTTTGTAACCCAGGCGGATAAACGAGAATCAGTTCCCGCTATTAAAGCTCGGTACGAGCCAGGCATGGCCCTTCTGGGTACCCCACGGTCCAGAGTGAGCCAGGCACGCGCTTCCCCCATCAGCTCCTTGGGGCTGGTGAGAAGAAGAAGAGGCAAAGCCCAGCCCTCGGTTACCGCGGGGCGGAGTGTTGGGTGCTCGGCCCTCTGCTCGGGATCTGGGGGGTGCTCTTTGCCGAACCCCCGTGTGCTGGGGGTCACCCGCTGGCATTTGAGTTGTGCTGTGATCCCCTTGGCCAAGGGGTGGCTGCGTAAGATTTTTTTTCCCCTTTAAATCTTACGAAGTAAATGTAACCTGTTCACTGAGCCGCAGGATAAAGTGTGCGTGAATAGCTTAAAGATCTTGGAGTTAAGGCGGCAAGGAGGACAAATCCAGTGAATTCTTTCTTCGGATCCCACACCAGTGCAGGACTGTTGGTTTTACAGCCCAAACACCGTCGCTCTTATTGCAGGGCAGACAGGCAAGCTGATGTACGTGATGCACAACTCCGAATACCCCCTCAGCTGCTTCGCCCTCTTTGAGAACGGTCCCTGCCTCATAGCGGACGCCAACTTCGACACCCTGATGGTGAAACTGAAAGGCTTCTTCCAGAACGCCAAGGCGAACAAAATAGAGAGCCGGGGCACCCGCTACCAGTACTGTGACTTCTTGGTGAAGGTGGGCACGGTGACGATGGGTCCCAGCGCCCGCGGGATATCCGTGGAGGTAAGAATCCTCTCTGAAAGGGAACGAAATACAGCTCCGGGTGGGGAAACCTCACGCTGGAGGCTTGACCAGCAATCCTGAGTCCCCGCCGCTTGTGTGCGTGGGTTGTGCTCCTCGTTTGTACTCGGTGTGTGTGGCAGGCAGAGCGTTTGTCTCCTTTTCGCAACAAGGTTTAATTCAGGCAGGTACTTCAGGGCTCAGCTGTGCCTACGGAAGAGCCTGCCATTGAAGTGCCAATAAGCAGACCCCTGAAGGGACGCCATCAAACTAAAAAGCTGCTTAAAGACCCGACGCGCAGCGCTGGTAGAGCACTTCTGGTTCATAAACACAGCGAGGCGGGGAAAGCAGCCTCTTCAGCTGCTCATTTAATGCTGATTTGGGTTTGGCTTCCTTTCCCAATCCCAAGCGGACAACGGCTGGGCCGAGCAGCCCTGGGGGAGAGCTTGCGCCCTCCCGGCCTCGGTTCCGCTCCCGCGGTGTAAGGCTGCTCCCTCCTCAGCAGCGAGCTCTGCGTTGCAGGCGTCAGTCCTGCCCCGGGGGGTGCTGACCTGGCTTGCTGCGCCGCGGGGCGCTAACGTGGGCTCCGAGGCTGCCATCAAACGGCTTCCGCTCCCTCCGCGCAGCGCTGTGACTGCTGATGAGGCTCGAGAGCATCCGTGCAGCGTGCCAGCTGCTGGCGGGTGGTGCACGGGGTGGGAGCTGGGCTGCAGCGAGCCTGGAAATCGAAAGGGAGACGCTTCAGGTCGGGGGAGGATCTGGGAAGGCGTTTGGGGAGGCGTTTGGCTGAATGCAAGCGTGAGTCAAAGGCTCACGAGCTGTGGACAAGCCTCAGCTGGGCTTTAAAACATCTCAGGTTATGGCAAGGAGCTGGGCTGGGCTACCAGGGGAAGGGCAAAGCAGAGGAGGTCGGAGTCCAGACATCGACGTACGTTGGTGCCTGGCAGTCTTTGAGATAGCTGAGAATTAGATGTTTAAAGGTCTTTCAGAATCAGAGCGTATGTTTTTCTAAACACACAAGTGCTATTATCTGCTCCGTAATTAATAATCCCACCACATCTCCCCAGGCAGGTGTTCCTAGCCAGCAGGGATGGGGATTGAGAAATGGCTCGTTTCTTCTCCGCTGCAATAAACACAGATGTTGTAGTGGCATCAGCCCTGCTGCTGACCTGGGGTTAAACAGAAGCTTGTTCTACCCGAAACATGAGTTCAGGACCAGATTTGCCAGGTGGCCTGGTTGCTTCTGGTTTGCTTTAGCAGGTTTTTTTTCAGGGTTTGCGTTAGGAGATGCTCCTGCTCTGGGGCTGCAAGCCCTAAAATCCCAGTGCTTTCCCAGCGCACACCTGAGAGATGTCACAGCCAAACAAGCTGGCAGCTTAGCAGCTCGTGGGAAGGAAGTTTGCTTTTGGACGGGGTAAAGTTAATGTAACATTTGAACCAACGTCCCAGGACTTCCACCACTGGGGATTTAATAAGAGCAATGAACTTGCAGGGTGTATTCTTCCCTTCCTTAACTTCCCTTTTGAAGGGATTGCTTGCACGTTCCCGGCATATCCTGTTTATGTTTGTCCATCCTGCTTAGATTTGCTAAACGTTCTCTTCTTAGCGAAGAAACAAGCGGTGTGTATCCCTCTGCAACCACAGCACTGAGAAGTTGGTCTCTGACTTCAAACCCTCGACTAAAGACGTGTCCCAGAGTTAAAGCTCGCGGCAGCGAGGCGGAGAGGAGCACGAGGAGCACGAGTTGTCTCCTGCGTGGTTACTGCCCCTGCTGTGCGCTTCAGGGCCACGGTTTCTGTTGGCAGGTGGAGTACTGCCCCTGCGTGATAGCCAACGACTGCTGGAACCTGCTGATGGAGTTCATGCAGAGCTTCATGGGGAACCACACTCCTGGCGTCCCGTCCGTGTTCGGCACCAAGCACGACAGCGTCTACAGCCCGGCGGACACGGTGGTTCAGTACATGGAGCTGTTCAACAAGATCCGCAAGCAGCAGCAGGTGCCTGTAGCAGGAATGAGATGAAAGGGCTCCCCGGAGCTCGGTGCAGAGCGACCGCATCCTCTTTTTGCTGCCTGCCGTGTGGATCAGGAGGCCCTCCAGAAAGGTTTTGAATGCTGTGCGCATTTCTTGTTGTCCTTTGTAGTTTTTTTTTGGGGGGGGGGGATTGTTTGCGGGCAGGCCTATGGCTGCGATGGTTGTTTCACGCGGGGGATTACAGATTGTCCGCAGGGGGAGGGCAAGGAGAAATTCCAGCCAAGTGCATGCAAGGGCAGAATTTTCCTTGAATGCAAACAGCTACAGGAGAGAGGGTGGTTTTTTATTGTTACTTTCTTAAGATACCCACATGAAAGTGTCATGGTTTTTTTTTTTCATCGAAATAAAAAGCTGTATTTTTGTGAGGAGATGGAGCCTTTCTGCCCAGCAAGCGTTGCGCTGGTTTGTCTTGTTTATTTACAGCTCTTGAAAATTTCCGTTGCGTGGAGACTGTTCTTTAGCTGAGTTTTCTCTTTGATTTGGTTCAAGAGCTTTATACCCCTGAAGCAAACTAATTTCCCCGTGGCAAAATCTCCAGGAATTCTCGCCTTCCTATTTACGGGTATGTTCTTAGCTTGCCTTCATCTTTTATACCTGATGGGAGTATTAAAATCTTTTCCACCTCTCAGATGCTACCCGCGAAGCCCGGTGCTAAATAAATAAATAAGTCTGGCAGGAAGCCTCTCATGCGCTGAAGAAGAATGCCAACTGCTTTATCTCATTGTTTGAAAGGCCTGTAATAAACGTCCCGTCCCTGCACACCATTTCTCACTTGAGAAATCCTGGTGACTTCAGCAGATTTACAGGAGTAAGGAAGGATTTGGGGAGCAAGAGCCAAAAATTTATTGTGAGGCTTAACTACATGATATCACTTGAATATTTTTCAGTGGTGATTTATTTTTACAGCAGGAAAACCAGAGAAATTAGATCCCTTTTGAGCTATCTGTCCCCCCGGTTTTACATATTCAGCATCTGTCTGGCTTGTAGCGGTAATTTCTCCCTCTCTCCCCCCTGCTCTGCCCCCTGCTCGCTCTCAGAATCAGCAGAAACACCCGCATGCAGCAACCAACCTTTGTGCTGAACTTCCTTCGTGGTTCCTGGGAAGGCTGTGCTCAGCAGGGGTCCGACCCGGCAGCCCACGTCCTGGATAGGAAGAGAAGGGCGCAGGGAAGGGACGAGGATTGTGTTGGGAAGGGGGACAGGGTTTCCTGGTGAAGAAGCAGTGTGCATCTTCCTTTCAAAAAATATTTGTTGGTTTCTTGCCAATACGCGGGCCTGAAGAGCAAGTAAAACGGAAACAGATTTCTCCTAAATAGATTTTTCCCTTCTGAAGCAGTAGGCAATAAAGAAGCTGTTTTGTTACTTGATTTGCTGGCTGGTGGAGAACTAATTATTTAGAAATGGCTTCTTTTTGATGATCACTTCTACCTGTAAACCTAATTAACTCTTAGAGCGCTGTGGGCGTTTAATAAATTTAATCAGCCCTGGGTTTGGAAAGATCTGGTTGATAAACTGTAATAAACGGCACAAAGCACCACAAGCACCCGAGAAATTCCAAGGTGCTGAAACTGAGTGCTTGCTCAGGTTCACAACTTGTGTGCTGACTTCAGCGGGACTATTAATTGTCAAGGGGTGGTTGGAGAACCTGACCTGCTGTCGATCCATGCGGCTAAGGGTGGCTCGGAAGACTAGATGGTATTTTTTTTTTTTTTACAGATAGTTAATTTGAGTCCTCTGCCCCTTTTAAAATCTTGAGGTTAAAAAAATAAATAAATTCCTTTTAACGAGCAGATTAGTCATGCCGAACGTTGCCAATTCCCAAACGATGGTCTTAAAAAATGTAAAACGTGTGCTGGAATCTCTGGGGACTTCTGTTCTTATTAAGACATTGGACTGCTGCTAGGGTAATAAAACGGGACCCCTTGAGCTACGCTCTGCCTTCAATTATACCATTACAGCCATTGACGTCAGCAGGTTTCCACGCGGGTGAGGACGGCAAGGATTTGGCCCTTCGTACCTCAGCAAAAACGCCCGCTGCTGTAACTGCATTCCGTAAACAAGGGGATCAGCTGCCCCACGAGGGGCTGCTTTTCCTCTGGGGCTTTTTACTTTCTTGATGGACAAAATAACTGTGTTTCCCCCCCCCCCCCCCCAATCTTATTAGCTGCAGTAATCCTCCTCATTCTGCCCCCCCTACCCCCCCAGCATCAATACGGCAGGTTAACGTGGCTTCGAACACGCTAGTCTGCATCTTAACAAGTCTTCAGGGGGCTTTCAATTGTGTTACGTTAATGGATCGAGCCAGTGTAATTGAAAACCACCCTAATTTTGCCTGTCAAGGCATGGTCTGGAAGGTTGTTTTCCTGCTGCTCTCCAGTGTTTTCTCAGTGAATGTAAAATCTAGAGGGAGAGGCTGCCAAGCTCTGTTCCCGTAGCCTCGTGGATCCTTTTCTTTCTGCTTCTGCACCTCTCAAAATCGCGACCAGTGCTGTTGCTTGTAGTCAGTTGAAGGCTGACCTGGAGGGGATTGGGGATCCTGGGGATGTGGGTCTCACCCTCGTATCCACACAGCCCCTGCTCTGCCAGGAGGGGGAAAGCTAAGTGATGTTACCGGGGTCACTGACACTCCAGTGGTAGAGACAGAGCCCGAGTCGCAGTGCTGCTCTGGGGATCCTGTAGGGTTTTGCTTTGTTTCATGCTGTGGCATTTTTTACGAGGAAGCACTTACATAGCAGCTGCACCCTGCTAGGCTTTACAAAGGGAGTGAGGACATAAAGGCCTCGTTAATCTTCAGTTTTAATTCTTAGCAGGCACTGCAGAATAAGGGCTCGTTCCAGCGGAGAGCCGTTGTTCAGAAGTGCGTGACTGTGGATTTCTTTGCAGGTACGGTTCAAAGCAGAGCAGGCACTGCTCAGAAAGGGAAGGTGTTGAGAAAGGATGACAATGCTCTAAGGAAGTGGAACTTGTGGGAAGGCTGCCTGGTGAAGGAGCTCACGAGGAGGCTGTGGAGTGTCCTTGTGCCACGGCAGAAGCCAGCAGGCTCCCACCTGTCACAGTAAATTGCAGTGCTTTGCCTCAGCACTTACTGGGACGGGACTGGGTTTGGGAAGAATGCTTTGTCTCTGTGCAAAGGAATTAACTGCGTTTCATTTTTTTCTGGACTGTCATCTTGATCTCAGCACACAAGAAGAAGCAGCGTCCTCCCGCTGCCATGCCTTGGCAGGGGTTAGGTGTTCTTTCAGCCAAAAGCCTGTTGCAGCAGCTGCTGCACAGATTTCTGGTGACGTGCCTCAGGCGTTCTCTGGGACAGGGGTGGGCACTGTGACACCACTGACCTGTGGGTTCCTATCAGGGCCACCTCCACGACTGCTCGCGTGCAGCATTGCCCCAGCTCGGTGCTGCCCTCAGATCCTCAGCAGTTACCTCCTTCAGGCTGCAAAAAAAAAGTGAGTTGTGCCCATGGGTGACACCAAAGTGTGGCTGTCCCCAGCAGGGGACAGCCTTTGCTCCTGGCCTCAATGCTGGCGTCCCTCTGTCCCTGATAAACCAGGTCGCCGTTCCCTTGGGGATGGAGTGTGTGATCTGGGGGCTTCTGGGTGACCTCAGGCCAGGGCCAGCGTGGCTTGTGGGACAACAGTGTGTGTGTGACAGCAGTTTCTGGGTGACAACGGTGTGTGGGACAGGGCTTTCTGCGGGCCTTCTGGGCTGCCTCACCCCACTGGGCCCTGGGGGGAGGGCACCTCCCAGAGACCTCCCCCCATCACCTCAGCGCCCTGTCAGCCTCTGGGCTGGGGGGGGGGGGCAGGACACCCCCTTGTCATCTGAGGTGATGGGGGGGGCTGTCACCCCTGCAGCCTGTGGGGAGATGCCCCCCAGAGTCCACCCATCACCTCAGGGCCCTGTCAGCCTCTGGGCTGGGGGGGGGCACCCCCTTGTCGTCATCGCCTCCCTCTGGGGTGATGGGGGGCCCTCTGACCCCCCTCCCACATTACCTCAGGACCCTGTCACCCCCTGCACCTCATCAGGGGACACCCCATTGTCCCCCCCCCCATCACCTCAAGGTCCTGTCATCCCCTGGAATCCATGGGGGACATCCCCAAAGACCCCCCCATCACCTCAGGAGCCCTGTCGCTCCCTGGGCCTTTGGGGGTGACACCCCCTTGTGTCCCTCCACCATCACCTCAGGACCCTGTCGCCCCCCCCCCTGCACCGCGCTGCCCCTTTAAGAGTCCCTTTGTCTGCGGCACATCCTTATTTACCCTCGTGCGCCTCAACCAAACTTCAGCCCGCGATTCACAAAGCCCGGTACGTCACCGCCCGGGGCCGGGCCCAGGCACTCTCCGCCCCCCCAGCGCTGCCTTCCCGCTACGCCGCCGTAAGCCATTGAAGGGCTCTCCCTAGCGGCTGCGCAAAGCGCGTAAGCACCGCCACAACTCCCCGTGCCGCGGCGCGGGCTACGCAAGCAGCGTCCGGCCGCGCCGTTAGCGCTAACCACGGCGGCGGCTTCCGCTGCGCGCGCCCTCTTACGGAATCGGCGTACGAGGCGGTCGTGAATAGGGGAGGGAAGGGGGGGAGGGAGAGGCAGAGCGCGGTGTGTGGCGTGCTCGCCGGCCAATGGCGGCGCGGGGCGGGGCGCGGCGGGCGGCCAATGGGCGGGGAGGGGGCGTGTCCGGCGGCGGTCGGGGTGTCTCGCGCTGGGTGACAGCTCGCGCGTGCTGATGATGGCGGTAAATAAAGGGGGGGGGGGAGAGGGGCGCGACCCCCCC
>CM021756.1:3189695-3242327 GCA_011075105.1 Heteronetta atricapilla | reverse complement strand
AGGGCGAAACTGGCCCCGAGTGGAGTAAATGTGGAGTAAATTTCCCCTCGGATTGGATGAGCGTAGCCGGAGGGTTGGAATCGGCCCCGGGGGCAGGCGGCAGCGCGGTGCTGGTGTCCTGGGTTCCTGCTGCCCTGCCAAACCTGGGGGTGCTGCTCCTGAAGAGTCGATAAATATATTGGTGTAATTCCTTTTATATAAAAAAAAGGGGCTTAACAAAAGCGTTTGATGATGGTTTTAATTGCTTTGAAAGCAGGAGAGGTGCAAACATTGGGAAGTTACGCGCCCAACGTGAGTAGTGCTTGGTGTCTGTGAGCCAGGTGTGCTTTCAAACGCAGCGCTGCAGCCTGGAAATGCTCGTTTATTCTCCCCCTAATCATTTTTCCTATTAATACGAGCGAGTTCGTGTGAGAAGGGTGCTTGGAAACTGGCAGCTTTTCAGGGCTGGAATAGTCGCCGCTCTTGCGCAAGTTGCGTTTGTTACAAAGAATTTTGTTGGTTTGGGTTTTTTGTTTTTTTTTTCTGTTTTATTCAGGAACAATGCCTAGCCATAGTCACATCCGCAGTGGTTTACAGGGAACCGCGACGAGCGAGTTAAAATCGGGGGCTGGATTTTAGCTGCCGTGCGTCCAGAGGTTGTTGCTGAAGAATCCGCGGCCGCAGCTCTTGCGGAGGTTCAGATTACGCGGGGCGCGAAGCCCTGCGGTTGACGAGACGTGCCGGAGGCCCGTAAGGACGGAGGAGCGGGTGAATAAACCTCGTGTGCTGCGGCTTGCGAAACGCCCCGACGCCTGGGCTGGTCGCTGGCCGCCTCGGCGAGCTCCGGGCGAGCTGCCTGCGCGGAGCATCTGCCCTCTGGGTGCTGTAGGAGGGCCGCTGGGGGGAAAGAAGTCGCATCGAGCTTGGTGCGTCGCCGTTCTGCGGCTGGACGTGAAGTCCCGAGCTGCAGGGGATTCCTCGCAGCTCCTCGTAGCTTCCGTTGGGTGCTTGCTGGCAGTTCTCTGCCCCGCGTCAGCCCTTCCAGTTTGTTTTCCCCAGTGCTAACTGCGCGTACTGGTTAATAGTTCCCTTCAAATAATCGCTGCGTGGTTCTCGGCACCAAAGAGTGAGCCACGAGAAGTGCTTTCCCCCGTGATGAACGTGGTGTAAATTAAGGGATACGTATTTAAAGACCTTATTTTAACTTTTTTCCCCCCCCCCCTCTCGTTAGCTATTGCTTCACTGAAGTTTCTTAGGACTTCTGCTAGGACTCACAAAGCGAAACTTAGCTGTCCTCGGCCAGCAGAAGCTGTTAGCTGGTAGGTTTAGACTAGCCAGGAAATGGAAATGCTTCAAAACTCAGCTTCTCTCTTACAAGGTACGTGTGGATTCTTTCACACCCGTTTTTGATTTGCAGAAGTGTGAAAGGGTTTCTGAAGCTGACCTCAGCTCTGAGTCAAAACAGAACTAAGGGGTTTTGGCTTCAAGCTGTTCGAAGTGAACGGGGAGATCCGAAGCTCGCTTGCTTGAAAACCTTGATGCCTGTAACTTCATACAGGAATTCGGATCGAGCGGGAGAAAGGGAAGATTTATCAGCTCTGCAGCAACGGCTCCTTGGAGCCGTGCTGTGAAAGATCGTCCACCTGATGCTTCAACGCCGAGAGTAAATTCGGTGCAAGAATCCTCTCTAGTGGTTGAGGCACAAAGTGCAAAACTTCTCCTGCAACAACCTTTGCGGTTTTCGTCTTGAATATTTCATCAAGGCTTTTGGTTGTTGTTTTATTTTTTTTTCCCCCCTGTGGGGAATGAAACCTTCGGAGATGTGCTCGGCTCAGCAGCCTGTTGTTAATTGCTCTGTGTATAAACACTTCACCTTCCCCTAAACTCTTAATGGCAGCGAGCAGGCTGCTAGCTATCGGCGTGCTGTACAGAAAGAAGCCCCCGCTGCCCTCTGCAGTGTGAGGGACTGGAAAACCATCCTCGCTGGTGTGAAATCCTTCAGGAATTACTGCTCGGGAGCGCGTTGAGCTGCAACAAGCAAAATTCAACAAATTACTTGCCAGAAACCAATACGTTCGTAAAATCTTATTTCTAGATGAGGACATCCTGGTCGCTTGCTCCTATTTTTGTGTGCTAACACTCTGCACTTTGCTTTTTATTAGAGTTAAGATCAAAGGTGGCTCAGGCAGGGCCGTTGAGTCGCGTGTAGCTTGCAAGCTGTGCAGTGCCAGCCCCGGCACGCAGGGTTCGTCCTGCGGTGGGCTTCAGAGCTGCGGGGCTGGAACAAAACACCTTAACGAGGGACTGAGGGGAGAGAGAGCACATAAAAACAGGTGTGGCGGCTCTGTCCTTTGCCGGCATCGCAGGGAGGTAATTGCTAGAGCTACTTTGCATATTTTCAATAATTTATATCGCAGAATATCGAGCAAAATGCAGATCTGAATGCCTTCTGTTACCCTACTTCGGGCTGTTTTTGCAGGCTATCCCCCCGACTTCTTGCTCCGGCGTTAAGAAGTGATTTAGTACCTTGAGTGGGCTTCAGATAAGTAAACTTGGCTGCTTTGTGCTAAGTGTTAATTAGCTTTCTGTTGCATGATGGTAATGAGCTTACGTTAACTGTTACACCTCCAACGCGGTGCAAAGATCGGGATGAAATCTCCGAGAAAACGGCGAACTCGTTGGGGCTTAGCTTGAGAGTAAAAGAGATTTTAAAGGAGGCTCGCTAGCTAGGTTCCCCTAATTGGGTGCTTACGGTGTGATTCACTGAGAATTCTGTCTTTTAAGAACTTTACTGAGAAAGCAGAAGAAAATATAGGCAGCGATTTGGAAGACGGAAGCTCTTTCCTCCCCCCCGCTGCAGACGAACGCCTGCTCTCTTTTTCTTGCCGCTTTGGCTGGGTAATTCAGCCGCGTTTTCAAATGAAGAAGAAAATTGAAATCCGTCGATCTGACAGCCCAAAGGTACCGTGAGTGCGTTTGAAATGTATCTTTTGTAACGTGTCATTCGTGAGTAATGTACTCTTAAAAAAAAACCACCTGACTAAGGAGATTTTTTTCCCCCAGTTTTGTACCTTTCTTAACTGAAGTGCAGAAGGGTGCTTTAGCCAAAGGGAAAAAGCACATCTTCAGACACAGGAATCCCTGCAGAAGACTGGAGTTACTAAGTAACGTGCTCCACCTCAGCCTTTAAAAGGAAGCTTGATCTATTACGGTATACCTCGGTGTGCAGTATCTATATCACAAACACTTTTACGCTCAACCCCTAACCAAGCGTGCTGAAAAAATCAACTTTTTCTTTTTTTTTTTTCCCTCCGGGTGAACCCGGCGGCGGTTTTGAAAGACCCAATTTAACAGAGAAAAGCTTTAGTGCATTTACGTCCTTTTCAGCCTTTTCAGTCCAACCATGGAAGATCAAGTCAAGAGTTATGGGCCACAGCTGTGTTCTTCCATTGAGACCTTCTATAGGACATCAGCTGAGCTGACTAAGAAATGGTGACCACAGCTACGTTCCCTTATTCACTCTGAAAGGCAAATCCGTCCACTTGATTGAGAAGCTTTGCCTTGCAACCATATTTTCCCATTCGCTTTCAGTGGGCGGCTCAGATTTGATGAAGAAATACTGGCCTGTAATTACACTCGGTCTCTCTCTCATGCTTTGAAAAGCCTCTGAAGACAATTCAAGGGTTTGAGCTTGAAATAAAAATGGTACGGAAGAGGGATCTTTGCAGCCTGCCTAGGTGGATATGCAGATGAAGCGATAAGTAGGTTTTAGCTAGAAATACTAAAAGAGTATCTTGAGAAGGGCAGTCAGTGCTGGCTCGTGTTTCTGTCCTGCTCCTGCTTTGTTCCCCAGTTTCCTGGAAGGGATCAGTGGCTCTAAGCTTGATTCCGTTCCAATAAGTTCACGACAAACGCGCTTTCCTTTTATTCGGATAGCAAAACCGTATTTTATATTAAATCCTTTCATTCTTTTGGGGTGATGGGGCCAGCCTTGTCTCCTGCCCGGTGCCGGATCTAACTTTACCAACTCGTTTTAGGTAGTTTAGAATTTCACGTTACGTTGTATGTTAAATGTGTTCCAGCTGAATAACAAGTGCCCTGGGTATTAAGAAAATTGCATAGATTTGTGGCTGGCTTCTAGCTTGGGCATTATCTGCATAAATATTGAACTGTAGGCTATCAGAACAAATAATTTTTTCATACATTGCACTTCAGCAAAAGCAATTTGTCATGAGCGCCTTGTTCCCCTCTGCGTGCAGATGCGTGTAACTCAGTCCAACGAGGAGCTAATGGCTCCTTTGACTAATCAGGATTTGCGTTTTTCTTCGCTGTGTGTTTTTTTTATAGCTGGTGATAGTTGGTGGGCGGAGGGAGAGGGGTAAGAATTGTCTGAAGCAGGCTGCAGGTCTCTGGTTTTGTGTCTGCAGACACGATGCTAGAACAGGGAGGCGCTGGCTGCCTTTGGGCGCTGAGGGTTGCGGTTTGGGGTCTTTTCTCCTCCACTCAGTAATGAATGAAGTGACAAATGATACCTCCTAACTCCAAGATCGTGGCAGCTTTAGCGTGAGCCAGGCGGGTGCTTAACGATGAATTAACCGAAACTTGGCTTGTCTGTTAGTTAACCAAAAAGAAAACCCCGTCATCGGTCGGGGATGCAGATCAGTGGTTGGCTGCTGGGGCAGGGAACCTGTTGGCTGTAGCTCATCGGGGTGCAACGAGACCATATAATTACGGCATCACGCTCGTGGAGGAGCGACGCCTCCAGCTTTTTCACCCAGTGACCTTCAGTAGTAGTTACGGGGTTGATTTCCTTTTGGTTCTTAGGGGAAACTTTCTCTCTCCTCCCTATCCCATCCAAATCTCACATACTAGAAGGCAAAAGCGATGAGTTAAGGCAGCTCGTTGAACCAAGCTGGCTCCCATTCTAATTAAACGAAGGGACCGATGGCTGCATCTCTCCACCCTCTCCCAGGAAACAAAAGTATGGGGAGACGGCTCTTCACTTTCCTTACAAATATTGCCGGAGGGAATGTCAGGAGGGTGAGGAAGCTGAAGGCAAGACCCTGTTTAGATACCGACTAAGTCCTTTCTTCTGCCCTGTGTTGTTGGTGTGTAGTGAAGCCGTTTGCTGGTGGCACGGAAATCTGAGGCATCGCATTTGGAGTATTTCACATGAAAATAAGCAGTGTTTAAATCCGTGCTTGATGTCTTCGGCAGAGAGGAGTCATTAGCTTGTTGCCGTATGCGAGCGCCTCGCTTCCAGTCTCCGTAGGATTGGCCGTGTCTTCTGCAGCTAGAGGAATAAACGTGAAGGGAACAAAAGCATCGTGCTGAGTACAAAGGAGCAGGTTGGTCTGGGTAGCTCTTTCTCCCCGAGGAGAACAAAGTTTTTTGTTTCTGAGCTCAGAAAACACACAAACGGGGAAAATCTGTTTTAATTTTCGGGACAAGTATTCTAGACTTACAATAGCATTCATTATTCTGGAGAAAAAACAAAACATGTAGAACTCCGCTGTTCTTTTAAAAGAAAAAGCACAAAAGAAATAGTCACATCAGCTAACTGTGTATTCACTGAAGTTGTGAGAAAGAGCCCTTAGCTCGGCTTTAATGATGTTTAATCATTCCTTCAAAAATACAAAAGAGGTACTAAAAGCTGTTCAGCTAAGCTTTAAAGAACTAATAGCTATAACTCAGATTCAAAAGTGATTTAGTTCCAGAGGTAAGTCCATAATCCGACCAGCCACGAGTTAATCTGTCATCAGACTAAGACTGGAAGCAAATCTGTTTAACTAAGAATAGTTAATTCACCTGAATGCGAGCGGCGATGAGGATCCTCCTCACAAATGTGACTTTGTTTTGAGAAAATGGAACATTCATGGCAGAGGATGAAGTCAGTGGTTTTCGAAGATGGGCTGAAAAATTCTGTTTCAGTTTCTCTGAACTTTTCAGGGTGATTTGGTAGCGTGGCTCCCTGACCCGTCATTTTGGATGCTAGAAATGAATGAATCCCTGAATAAGAACAATGATTTCCTGCACTTCGTATAATTGGAAGGTTTTAGGAGCAGCTTTTTGAGCCGTAGCGCTGTGACATCAGAACCTAGCTCACCTCTCCCTCTTTCCTTTTCCCCTTGTCCTTTTGTCGTTTCATGTCAAGACAAATTGATGTGACAAACCCTGACCTTTTAGTACGATCATTTATTAAAATAACAGATGCTGTAGAATCGGGCCTTGGTTGATTAACAATCTGATATCTCGCAAATCAGGTTCCCATTTCCTATCTTGTTCTGCTAGGTCGGCGTGGGGAGGACGACAGCATTACCCCTCAGACGCTGCCTGTGACCTACAGAAAAGGATTTCAGCCAAACAAGATTCCTAACAAGCAAATTAGGAATAATTCGTTAAGGGGGGTTGAAGCGAAATGTTTCCGTATGTACCAGAAAAGAGAGGCTCAAAACTTGCGTGCCTGCTGGCGGGCTGGGTGTGTGGAAAAACGAGACAAAAACCTTTCTTGGTTTCGTTGGTGCCTCTCCCCGTCTCCTTCTGCACACCTGGGAAGGGGCGCGCTGCCCGTAGAGATTTTCCCAGGCACGTTACAGGCACGTCGGCTGAGCAGAGGCCGTGTAAATCTCCCCCATTCTTTGTTGACACGAAAACGGAGGAGACCTTGGGCCGAGGCCAGGTCAGGTCGGCAGCTTCTGGAGGCGAGGGGCAGCAGCACCTCCCCTGTCCGCCTGTGGGCACCCTGCAAACGGGTGCTGGTGCTCATTGAGCAGCCCGGCCTGATTTTATCGCTCAGGCAAATGAAAGCCGAGCGCAAGTCGTTGCCTTTGGATCAATCGGTCGCCGTGATTTACTCCGCTTACCAGTTAATGGCATTCCTTAAAATCCATAGAAAATTTTCTAGCTGCTGTTCCATTTCGCTCGCTGAGGATTTTCCAAGACTTAAGAGCAGTTGGGTGGCAAGGGAGGGGAGAGGAAATGATGGAGAGAGGTGTCGAAACACTTCGTTATTTTTGCCTTGCTTTAACCTCCCTTCATCAGACGCATCGAAGACACCTTTTGGGCTTCCAGCACAGCGAAATGCGACCGTGGGCTGCCGTACTTATATTTAATACTATTTGCCTATTCATTATGGCTGGGGAGATAATAAGCCCCAGCCTGCCGGGGTTGTCTTGTTCTTTATTGCTTCAGTAGATGGCACTGACATGTTCGTTTGACTGATTGCTTTATGTGTTGTATCAGCTGCGATGTTGTTTTAGATTAGTTAATAGTCTGCCGAAGATTTTGCCCAGATGAATATGAATTGAAATGGGGGAGGAAGAGCAGCGGAGGACTACCCATAACTTACCAAGTATTCACTCCCTGGTATAATCCGTCTTTGTGTCTATCACAAAGAGATTCTCGAAGAGACCGTTAGCCTGCTTCTGAATACGAGGGCTGTTAAATTGATCTCTGCTGCAGCCATCGGGTTTGTGTGCGAGCAGTGCCAGGAGAATTCTCTGACGTGCTGGAGCTATAAAACTTGGTCTCGTACCTGTGAGCTGGAAGGGCTTGGGGTTTGGGTTGGTTTGTTAAAATTGTGTTTTGCTACAGCAGCAGGAAGCGATTACCGGTTTTTGCAAAAAGATGGGGGGGACGGAGCAAGACACTACAGGTCAAAACCTTGCTCTGTACCTTGCTAAAGAAGCTCTTTGCAGGCAGGGGGAAATTGCGTTTGATTTTGGTGCTGGTGCTGTGAAGGTGGCTAGGAACTGTGCGGAATTCTCGCTCTAAAAGGTCGAGGGTGATTTCGGAGTGTTTTTAATATACGATGCCTCAGCTATTGCTGTCAGCCTCAACTCTGAATGCTTTGTTTACGTGGGAATCGGTGATCAATGTGATAAGTACTGAATATGAAAACCAGTGGTTAAAGATTACGGTCAAAAGAAATGGTGCTTTCTGCATGCTGACAAAAATCGGCTTTTTGGCCACATCGCAGCCAGGCCATGATGAAAAGGAATGATGAGGTAGGGGAAGCGGGGCCACGGGAGGAGGGCTGCGTATCTCCTCTATTCCTGCTTTGTTAGGCCACCTTGAAATCTAACGTGGCTCGTTTTGTTGAGCTTGTGCCTTGTTAATTATTCTTAATCTGCCTTGTTCACTCGTGCACAGGTCCTGACCCATGAATACGTAAGCACGTACTCCATCCGTCTGAGCAGCCTCGCTGAACTTGAATACTTGCCGAATTGGTCAGTGGTAAGTGTGGAAGGAAACAAAAAAGGCATCGCTTTGGGTAGGAATCCTGAGACTTTGGGGCTGGTGGGGAGTACAAGCTGTAGCCTGAATTTCCGAAGAGGGAAAATGGGTGTAGCTCTGTTCACTTGGCTTCAGCAGCGCTGATTTTACGT
Organism: Heteronetta atricapilla; assembly: GCA_011075105.1. Taxonomy (NCBI): domain Eukaryota; kingdom Metazoa; phylum Chordata; class Aves; order Anseriformes; family Anatidae; genus Heteronetta; species Heteronetta atricapilla. Next base: position 3,233,961 of record CM021756.1, on the reverse strand, counting down.
CCATTACAGCTCTGTTATTGTCTGCTCTGGCAGAGAGAGAGGGTTTTTTTCATGAGTGATGTTCGGGGGAAACACGTACCAAACTTTAAAACGCTGTGGCATGCCACTCTGATGTTGTCACAATTATGGAAATAGAATTCATTGTGAATTCATGGATTCTATAAAGCTGCTTGCTTGACTCATAAAGTGAAATTATGATTTTATATTGGGCAGTTAGCATCTCCTTGCAGACTGTTCTAATGCAAAACATTTTTTCATGTTTTATTCTGATAATTCAAATTGTATGTGTTTGCTGTAATTGCTTCAGGCTTATACAGATGTAACTACCAGAGGAAGGGCTGCACTGACTCTTTCCCTTTTGGACTGGTTCACTAGGGCTAAAGGAAATATCGTGAACTGTTTTAATGCCTCGGTTATACAGGGTATCTGTAGCGTGTTTCCCAGCTTATTAACACTTCAAAAAGCCAAACCAAAAATAAGACCTCAGAAGCCCATGGAAGGAAAGGGGAGATTTTATGTATCGCAATAAATGAAGAAACATTAACTTCCAGAACACCACGAACGAAGAAGTATATAGCATTTTAATAATGCTTTTTAACATCCGCAGCCGTTCTGTAGCAAGTTCACATAGTTTCAGAGAGCTGTAGGACGCGGATCCTTTTTTCCTGTTTGTTTTAAGGTGACCCCAAAGAATAAATATCTTAAATGTAAATTTGAAAGGCGATCTTACCATTCTTTTTATTCATCTCTTGTACTTGGACAAGAAACGGTGTGGGTTTGCCTTAATAAGAATATTCATTTTTCATCTTTTTAATATCGCCACTTGAATATTCATCTTGAAAATCTTTTAATTTTTAAGAACTTTCAGTCATAAACTCGTACGGCTGGGGAATTTGAAAAGCTGTGCGAATTGGCGAGCTTCTAGGGAGGGCTGTACTGAAACGCTCTGCGAGCTGAAGAAACTCCCCTTGCCCTTCTGTGATTATTGTCAAACCAAAAACTGCCAGATCTCTTCCTAGAGGATGCGGAACCGTCTCTAGCTTAAGAGAATCTTCATCAGGAAGGAATGTAGATAGAAGAGACGTGCACATTTGAAACTATTTGTTGGCCTGTGTAAAATGTGAATGATTGGTGTTTGAGGACGCAGGCAGCGTGCGTTCTGCTGGCTTAGCTGGAAATTTCTTCTAGCCAAGGAAAAGTTTTGGCGTCTTTCTAACATCCGAGAGTTTGTCAGCAAGGGAAGTTTGTATCTGCAGAAATGGTGGTTGGGCTGGTATGGCCAAAGCAGCTCACCAAGCACAGTAAAAAATATAGAGAGAATATTTTAAGAAATACATAAAATATAGAAAGATATAGGGAGCAAAAAAGGCAGGGTGAGGTTCTTGTAGCTTCTCCAAGCATTGCCTTGCTTTAGGGGCTGGGGAACGTTGTACTTGCTGTTCAGCGTAGGCACGTTAGCAGAAAATTTCAGTTTATTTGAGGCTGTAGTTTTCCGAATGCCAGGCATGTTTAAACCAGTCTGTGGGACGTGAAAACTTTTCGTGGAGTACACAAAATTCCAGCGTTTTAGGAAAAAGAGCATGTCTTCCCATCACTGCATCTGAGCGCTGCATTGGGCACAGCCTTAACGATTTCTGTGGTACTTGGTGCTTGGATTGGACCTGTAAATGTTATGTTTTCTGCAGCCTCGGTGAGCTGAATTTGGGGTAAATGGGGAGAGGATGGGTGGGTTCTGCTTCTGCCTGGTGTCGGACGGGTTTTATATCCAGGGTGCTGTGGGACTGGGATCTCAGTGCCTCCGGTTTGGTACCTTTGGGCCGCTTCCATCCGCCAGCTGATGGAAGTGTGAGCCAGTTGGTGTCGTCTTTGCCGGTTATCCCCTTAAAACTATGTGAACTTTCTAGGGAGGATGACCGGTTTTTGCAGGTGGGCTGGCAACAGGGACAAACTGGGGCCCCTTGAGCCTTGTTCTTTTTGTTGTGGAGTAAGAAATATTAGAAGATAACTGTGTGGTTCACTGTGGTGTGTGTGTGCTCTTCCTAGTACTCAAAAATCAGGTGTGGGCCAGCATCCACCAGCCTGAGCTTCCCCAGGGTGCTTCAGAGAACCAAGTCCTGCAGAAATCGCATTTATTCCCACCAAAGACATAGCAGCAAATAGGATTTCCTCAATCCCCATGCTTTTGAGTAAGTTTTTTTTTCTCTTTTTGAAGATTTCTTTGAAAACTGATTCCCCAGATCCTGGGTTCGAGCCTGCAGCCAAGCGTGAACTCTCCAAAGCGGTTTAACGTTGACATAATTATAATTAACTTAAAGGAGTGAATAGAACTTGCCATGGAATTTGGCAGTAAAGTCATGTTTTAGTCGAGCTCCCTTGTGGTTACAGCTTCGAACTGTAGCTGCAGGCGTGGTGCCGTGTGTTGGGCACGCGGTGTCCAACACAAAATCCTCTGGGGCTGCGATGACATGTGGGGGACACTGGCCACCTGCCCGATGGGGACGTGAGATCTTCCAGAACCCCATAAACCTGGGGTTTGGACGGAGGAGTTCACATTCAGGGCTCCGGGAGGTTGCTGAGCTGCTGCCCTTGCAGCTGATGGCCCACAGAAATAAAACCTGTGGGGTTTGTGGCCAGCTCGGGGTGAGCGCCCATCCTGCTTGTGGTGATCGCAGCCAGGACGGGAGGGAGGTGAGGCCGGTGACTGCTTTTGCTGTCACAGCTGAAGGCTCCTGTCACAGCTAGTCAGAGCCCTTATTTGTCTGCGTGTCTCTTAAGTTGTGGTTTATTCATGTATTCACAGGAGCTATTTAATTCATTGCTTTGCTTGCCTTTTCAAAGAAACCCCGGATACCTAATCAGCTGTAAATTTGCCGAGCATTACTTCTTTTTTTTTTTGTCAGTTGGGTTAATTTGCCTGTAACTAACTTGATAGTGTGTCGTCTTGGATAGAGAGAAGCCAGCCACTGTAGGATATAAAGCTGACAATTTTTAATAAAAGGTGCTTTCGGTATAATTGAAAAAAAAAATCTCTAGGGCTGCTGTTCATCTTTGGAGGCGCAATCTGAAAGCCTGCAACCAGCAGGGCTTGGACTGGAGGAGTAAAGGGAGAAGCCCAAACCCATTCTTGCTCTGCCAAGAGGACGGCTCTTGGGAGAAGAATTGGAGGGAGAGCTTGTGGAGTGTTTTCTGCTGTGCTGCCCGAGCTTGTGGCTGTGGACCGTGCCCGACTTTGTAAGGACAGACAGCACCTGCCCAGGTGATGCGGTTGTGATGCTCGCTCCTTGTTCTAGCTCTTCCTTTTCTCTAAAGGAATACCAATTGCACGATATTTCAGTTTGCAAGGTGCCCTTTCTTGGCTCCCACAGGCTTGGGGAACCGAACACAGGGTGCGAGCTCTGCTGTGAGCACGAGGAAGGCTTCTGCTGGCGGAGGAGCGTGGCTGTCTTCAGCAGGGAGTTTTTTTCGCCAGCTCCCGAGCAGCTCAGATTACATGTTTTCATTAGACATCTGGTTGAATAATTGGTTCTTCACAAATGGGTAGGTTAAAATAATCAGAGGAATAAAGTTTTCGAGTAATTGTATGCAATTTTTAGCTATATGTTCTCTCTGATATCTCCTTAATTTGCATTTTCGAGTATTTGCAGCAGGCTACAAGTTCCACTCTACAGTTGTTTGGAGAAAATGGTTTGGGGGCAGGGGTGCCTGGAAGGTTCTTGATTTTGGCATCAAAGATTTTTATACCTCAGCGATGAAATGCCGTGTATTTGTGCGGGATATCTAGTTCTGGTGGGAACCAAGAATATCTCAGGATGCTTTTCCTGCAGTGTTTTAAAACAAAATGAGAATCGCCAAAAAGGCAGGCGTGTTTTATTTAATGCAATAGCAATTCCCCGCGGAGCGCTGAAATGCTGCTGTGTTTCACTATTGCCACTCCCGGGAGAGGGATAAATGAATGAAAGAATCATTCAGTCTCAGCTTCCCACCTGTCTTTTAAAGATGACTTCCAGATTGCAGCTGAAGGATTTTGTGCCGGTATTCCGGGCTCTGATTTGTTCTGGAGCCAGCCCTTGAACAAATAGGAAGTGCACCACCTAGTTTCCAAGGCTAAGCATCCAGCGCCGTTCCTGATCCATAAACTTTTAGTTTTTTTTTAACTTCACGGACATTTATTTAGAAAAAGAAAGTAGCAAATGTCAACAGATCTGCGCAGATGTCTTTAATCAGCTTCCAAATGTGCAACAATGGTACAAAGGAATATAACAGAGTCAGGTGTTTTATTTTAACGCTCTTTTTTGGTGTTAAGTTTTTCTGCCGCATTTGGTCCTTGAAGCTGTTGCAGGATCTTGCAATAAGCTTTCCAGGATTATGAGCCATGCAGGTAAAGAAAGCAGGGTCTGACCTTGTGTTTAAATGCTCTGAGTGATTTGCAAGGTGAGAATATTTCAGATTGTCTCTGGAACATTCCTGGAAGTCCAAGAAGAGCTGGCTAGTTGTAATACAGCTCCACGCTCTTCGGGTACCACTGCTTCACGGAAATCAATTAAATTGTTCCTCCTGCCCCCTTCTCGTTCCCCCCACCTGGAAGAGGTCCAGGCAGGCAGGACGGGACAGTTACAGCCATCTAGGTGTCTCTTCAAATGAGATCCACCTTGATGGAAGAAATCGTAAAACCCAGAAATAAATAATTATATTTTATTACTGCGATGTTATTTTGTGATTGCCAGGAGAGGAGTTCTTTCAGTTTCTTTCCAAGACCTTAAAATGCAAGATGTTAATTTGCCATTATTACACCGGCTGCTTGCTCATGGCTTATCCTAGACTGTCACATCAACCACAGAAACTCGTCTTCGGTTGCTGCTCTGTCTTAAATGGCTCCAACTCTGTAATCTTGGCAGGGTTCCCCCCTCCCTGCCTTGTGCGACTGTACAGGTTCTGACTCATCTTTGTGTTTGCCTTTAATCAGGGCTTTTTAATTTCTCCTGCTAGCGCAATGTTTTTATCCTTTCCAGGAGGTTGTGGCAAGCTGTTTGTTTACCTACATAAAACAGAGGAACAAATTTTGGTCTTAATCATGTGCATGTGTCTTTCCCTGACTTATTTAGTAATCAGTTTGCGTGTGGGGTGGCAAGGCTGAACCTGCAGACGCTCCAGCTGCCATCAGTACGTGTTGTGCAATGCCGGAGAGCCTCTTTTCATTTATTTTTTTTCATGGAAGGAGTCAAAAAACGTGAGTTGGTAACGTGCATCCGTAATGTGAAGGAGAAAATCTTACATGTGGAGCGTGGCAGGGGCTCAGCGAGCAGCACGGTGCTCGGGCAGGCTGGCCGGGCAGGCTGCTCTCCCTGCACAGCTTTGGCATCAAAACCACACCAAGGAAAAGTAAAGGATCTTATCCGACTACAGCCTTGGGAGGGGAAGTGGGAAAGATGTGTAATTTAAGTCATTTGGGTTAAACGAGCAGCATTTACGTCTAACTCGCAGAGCAGCCCAGTGGATGTGGGATTTTTTAATAGCGCTTAGGTTTGCGAGGGAAGTGTTCGTAGATACCTAAAGAGAAACAGGTGGGGAACATCACAGGCAGTATCAAAGATGCTTTTGTCCTGAGAATAACTCAGCTAAGGTGCAACAAAGCTGCCTTGTTAACCCACCAGAGTTGTTAAAATATCCATCCTTTTTTAAACAGGAAACCTCGCTGGCCCACACAGGAAAAGCAAAAGCAGTTGACAAAAGGCTTGTAATTTATATACTGACAGCCCAGTTCATTGTTAAACATGATTCTTTAATGCGCTGTATCTGGCGTGTGATTGATTTCCTCGTAGCCTGTTACCCAGCTGAAAGCAGCGTTATTTCTTTGTTTTCTTGGAAATTGAGGATAAATTCAGTGCTCTTTGGGAAATATTGTGTCCCGAGACCTCGCGGAGCTGGTGAGTGACTGCGCTGGGCAGCTGTTTAATCCATCTCTAGGAAATAATACTCAGCAGGCCCCGGTTTTTGTTTGGTGGAACAAATATCGGATGTGCCTGCGAGACTCAAGGGTTAAATTCCCAACACTGTCGCATATGGCAGTGAGCAGAATCACAGATGTTGATGATACAACATAATTAGTATTCTTTTATGTAAATGAAGGCTGTCAATGTTACCATAGTGTCTATACTCTTTCAAGCTGGAATCTCTGCCACTTGGTCTCACCAAGGCTAGACAGGATTATTCCACAATTTTTCTCTCAAGACCTGAGCAGGAAAATAAAGAAGAAGGGGGGAAAAGAGGTCCGGGAGGAAGGGGAGAGAAAGGTGAGAAGGAACGCTTCCAACTCGCAAGGAGGAGACCGAACCCATCCTTTGTTTCCTGGTAGCATTTCTAAAAGTCTTTCCAGGTCCTAGGATTTCTGAGTGGATGAACACTGTCCAAGTGAGAGGTGTAGCAGTTTTTAACTATTGTGAATAAACAACTGCTAGGGTTATTTAGGCACTGGAGAATCGCCGTATTAAGATGAATCCTGAAGTGGCCACTTGAGCTTTAATCTGAAGACGAGGAGAGTTAAAGAACAGAAAAGCTTTGATTATATATATAATTTATTTTTTTATATATATATATATATATATATATTCTTTACAGATTTCATCTTTAGCAGCGATATCAGTGCAAAGAGTTAGCAATTGAGGTAAATTTGCATCATTTTAGGACCATTAAAAATAAGTTTCCTTAGCCTGGTCAGACAGGTTTCTGTATACCATTCAGAGGCAGTTCAATCTCTGTCCTGAAGCTTTCGGAAGGTGTGCTGTTGCCTTTGTTATGCTAAATTCTGTCCCTTGTAAAGTGGTTTTCTTAACAAATTATTTTAAATGCCTGATCTGGCACCCTCTGTGACATCTGTAGCCACTGTGTGCGTATCATTGCTGTCCCCTGTATCACTTGGTATTGTACTGGAGTAGTGTAGCCAGAGATATGTAAGCAAATTAATTTATTCCTTCTTGGGTTGTTACAATGGATACCTTTTTACAGTCTTTTTACCTTTGGCAAAATGCAGGTTTTTCCTATTTTTCTTCCCTCTATAGTTCTTATTTAATCGCACTTTGCTCCTGACCACCATTCTTTTCTTCATTTCTGTTGTTTGAAAAATCATTTAGAAATAACATTTAACTCAGGACAGATTTTTTTCATCTCCTCCCCCCTTCTTTCACCAAGTTACCGAAGCAGCCAAAATTGCAGTGATCACAGGAGGTGCACGTTTTTACTCGGTTCCTTTGCTCGCATTTTTTCCCTGCCATATGTTGGGTCATCCACTACAAAAGACTTAGGATGAAGAGGCTACGTGTGATCAGCAGATTTATGGGTTATCAGAAATGAAAGCAGAAAAATGGAATTCCGAATGCATCCTCCCTGTGATTTTTTTTTTTAACGTCTAAGTATTTGGGTTCCTCAGTGCATTCGTGCTTTGACTTTGAGGTAATTCTGTTCCCTGGAATAATTGTGTTTTCCACAGTAGCTCTTGCACTGAGGGGACTAATTGTGTTCAAAAGCAACCTTGTTTGCTTTCTTAGTTTATGTGCATCACAAGAATACTTTCTCTCCAGGGTTTTGAAGCTGTGCTGCCTTACAATGAAGACTTAAGTAGTAATTAAATTCTCAAAGAACCACCAAGACTCCTTTGGATGAAATGAGGATGTTCCAAGCTCTGGAAGTTGTGTCGTGAAGGAAAGAATGTTTAGACATGACTCAGTGAGTAACGGGTGCGTGTGGGTGGGCCTGGGTGCTGTTTTGGTGCCCTGATCGCTTTCACTTGTATCACGACTGCACAAAAGACACCGCTGCTGGCACAAGGAGTGGTGCTTTAGTTGTTCTCCTTGTGCAACTCAATATTTTTTACAAAACACATGGATGTAGGACATGGAGTGAAAGCTTTTTTTGCACTCCAACCATGTTTGTAGTATCTCGCTTTGATTTCTCTGCAGGTACAAGGTAGTAATTTGGTAAATCAGCTTTTTCTGTTGACGTGCGTTCATGCAAACAAGTACGCATGCAGGCGTTCCGTTAGGTTTACTCTAACAAGGTGTTACACGTTTCATTTTTATCCCCGCTGGTTTTTAAATATTAAAATGTTTGGGAGGGTGAGGGAAATCTGAGAATTTGAGGGTAAAACATAAAGCCTGCGGAGCTGAGATTGCACATAGACCAGTTCTGCTTATGACGATTATCTGGTATTTTTGTGGCTTCTGTGAAAAGTTGCTAACCTCAGTCTAGTTCCTAATGACATGCATTCCAATTCCAAATTCATTTTGTATGTATCAATTTCAAGAGGGCAGCTAAAGATCAAACGTGTGGACTGAATTAATGTTTTTCTCTCTGGAAGCGAGCCATTCGGGTTGGGTAGGGCACGCTGGCAGATGTCTGGGCCATCCGCAGTAGACGGATAGACAGTTCTGTTCTGCAGAGCTTGTCAATCCAATCTCTTTTGCTGGTACTAAAACCTGCTTTTAAAAATATCGTGCACAGAAATGATGTAGTCGGTTGAAGGCAAACTGCAATTGGAATCGATGTGACACAGCATCTGTATTCTTATAGGTCTTTACATCTGCTGCAAAAGGAGATCACTTTAAAAATGTAAGTGGGTCTAAGATTTATATCTTTTCTTTTTGCCTTCCAAGGTCAAAGCAGCGAAGACTTCTGTAAGAGATGGATAGATGCAAACATGTTGGGCGGCTACGACTCGCCCAGGACCATTCTATCCTGAACCCGCAGAAGTGGCACTGCATGGACTGCCAGACAACCGAATCTATCTGGGCTTGTCTGAAATGCTCCCATGTAGCCTGTGGGAGGTACATCGAGGAGCATGCACTTAAACACTTTGAAGAAACCAGACATCCGTTGGCGATGGAAGTTAACGATCTGTATGTATTTTGTTACCTTTGTGAAGATTATGTCTTGAATGATAACCCCGAGGGTGATTTGAAACTGCTAAGAAGTTCTCTGTCAGCAATTAAAAGTCAAAAACATGATCCGTCGACAAGAAGTGGCAGGACTTTGCGATCCATGGCTTTGGGAGAGGACATGTGCAACCATCAAAGGACCCTTCAGGGACAGTCTCAGATGCTTACAGCTCTCTGGCACAGGCGCCAATCCTTGCTTACAAAGGCGCTGCGGACTTGGTTTGATAAGAGCTCCAGAGGCCAGCTAAAATTACAGCAGAAGAAACAAATGGAGGAGTTGGAGAGGAAGAAGGAGGCAGCTAGGCAGCGGCGGCAGGAAATGAAGAGACAGCTTCTGGAGGAGCTGGCAAACACTCCTCCAAGGAAGAGTGCGAGGCTGTTGTCCCATGTGCACAGAGAGAACTTGATTCCAAGGAAGTTCAGGGAGGTGGCGACCGCTTCCCCTACCTCAAGGCAGATGCAGAGCAGCAGGTTCAATCAGTTTTATTCCATCCGGCGTAAGCCTCTGATGACTCCCGGGGTCACGGGTCTAAGGAACCTGGGCAACACATGTTACATGAATTCTATTCTGCAAGTGCTAAGTCACCTCCAGAAATTTCGAGAATGTTTTTTGACGCTTGATCTCTGTGAAACAGAAGAACTCTTAGCCAAAACTGTGAACGGGAAGTCTAGGATGCCTGGCAAATTGGCAAATGGATCCGCTGCTAATGAGTCAGGGAAGACCGACAAAGTGGGATCATATGGCACGCAGAGCTTGCCAGCTGGCTTAAATGGTGGCTCCTCGATAAGCAGGAGTTTAGAACTGATACAACCCAAGGAACCAAGTTCAAAGCACATCTCCCTCTGTCACGAATTGCACACCCTCTTCAGAGTGATGTGGTCTGGCAAGTGGGCGCTCGTGTCCCCGTTTGCCATGCTGCACTCTGTGTGGAGCCTGATCCCAGCGTTTCGGGGTTACGACCAGCAGGACGCTCAGGAATTTCTATGCGAGTTGTTGGATAAAGTACAGCAGGAGCTGGAGTCGGAAGGAACGAAGCGCAGGATCCTCATCCCTTTCTCTCAGAGGAAGCTCACCAAGCAGGTCCTGAAGGTGGTGAACACCATTTTTCATGGGCAGTTGCTAAGTCAGGTACGCACCTGGTTTTGCACAGAAACTGGGAGCTGTTAGCAGCGAGAAGCAAAGGCTTTGTTTCTTGAGGAACCACCAGCTGCTTAGGGGGAATTGCTTAGGAGTGCCTCCGGAGAATGAAAACTGATTGCTGCTCAGGTTGTCAGCGTTTTCAATGCTTTTCATGTCTATTGTAAATTTAGTGGACGTTTGCCACTTGAGAATGACATCTGCACCAGCACAGTAGTTCTGAGCCCCTAGTTTTAAGTTTTTATTGTGTTTTTAAAGTGTCTTTGTAGTTCTTGTCCCTTTATGGTTTTATTTCTGTGACTAGAAAGAATACGATGAAGGACAGAGAGGGCAGTCAGCCTGTGCTATAAAGAATAAGCTGTCTGTGACACTTCTTATTTGCAGGCCTTTGAAAGTCATCTTGAGATGCTGAGCATGCTTAACATATGTTTCTGTAGGAGCTGAACGTGCCTGCCCTGTCACGCTGCTTGGTCTTTTATTCCTGTGCTGTTCCCTTGTCTGAAACGCATTACTCCCCACAAGGCTGACCCTGAAAGCACAGCGTGTTTGAAAGTCCTCGACTGCCTTTGCTGTCCAGGAGAAATGAATGCACACATAACTTGACACTTCAGGGCTTCCACGATCAGCCCCCGAGGCATGCGATGTGTGCGCATCCCCATTTGTCTCTACGTGGTCTGTCTCAGTGCCTACCACTCCTAAGAACTTCCACGTGCATTAAATACTGAAAGGTGTATTTTTTGAGCTAAAGCTTTTGGCTTTCCAGAGGAGGCATGCTTGAAATCACGGTTCGTTGGAATTGTCCCTGCGTTGTATGAATTTCTTGCGTGCCGCTTAACTAAATGCTTTTTGTTCAGTTGGCTCTGGAAGGCGGTGTGTTGTGGCTAAGGTCAGTGTGCTAGGTAGGCCTGTCACCAGCATGAAGAGGTTCACAGATCAGTGTAAGTTATCGGTTGTTACGATATATTATAAATAACTTGTCAAGCTGTTTATTCTCCCTGTATACCTTGTGTACAGAGACTGTGTTGAATTTTAAACCTCTCGGAGCACAGAGGACCTCCTTCCCTATCCACTAACTACACGAGGTACCTCGTGAAGCTACTGCTGCCGTCAGAGGATGGAGGTGGATGGCTGGAAAGCCAGCGCAAAGTTGGAAGCTGGTTTTCTGCTGGAGGGTTTTCACAAGAGTGCAAAGTCTGGATCTGGTTTTGTTACCTCTTCATCTGCTCGCTTGCTGCCTCTGAGATTAATTGAAAACTTTTCTGCTGTTCATATTTATAACACTCCAAAAAGACAGGAGAAGTGCATTTTAAATTTGTCCTTTCATGCTCCATTCATGAATAATTCTTACACAGTTAGCAGATGAAACAGGGGAGGAATAATAGAAAGGAAAATAGAGAAACTAGGGAAGGAAGATTGTGTGATAATTGCCAACTCATACTGCTTGTAGTAGAAAACAGAGTGCTTATTACCCACCCGTGAAGTAGTATTACACCTGTAGTATCTCCTTCTGAGGAAGTGAATCCCATAAAGGTGAATACTGTCTCTCTCCATTTCCAAAAAATTGAGAAAAGCAATCTACGTTATTTGCTCAAGACATTTCTGGTCTTGAAAACTACATCTAAGAAGGATTTTCTTGACCAGCTAGCTGGCCACTTGTCTGTCTGCGAGGCTGTGCTGCTTCTTGGGCAGGAACTTGCTATTTAGATGTGAATGTAAACGCCTGTCTGAGGCGTACGTAACTTTGTGTATCACCATTTCGTTCCCAGGTCACCTGCATAACGTGCAACTACAAATCCAACACTGTTGAGCCCTTCTGGGATCTTTCCCTGGAATTTCCTGAGCGCTATCACTCCATTGAGAAAGGGATCGTCCCCGTTAGCCAGACGGAGTGCATGCTGACGGAAATGTTGGCCAAGTTCACAGAGACTGAAGCTCTGGAAGGGAGGATATATGCATGCGACCAATGCAACAGTAAGTCTGCTGCTGTCTCTGATTAGAAGCCCTGTGGTTTTTTTTCCTGAGAGGTTCCTGATGTATGTTTGGTGCCTGAAAACCTGCTGTGACTGATACATAGCCCTCCCTTGCATTGGAGGGGAAGGAGAAGGAAACTTTGAGCTGGGGGGGGATTGGATTTGGAGACAAGGATAAAACCATAAGGAGTAATAGTCCTTACCTGCTGCATGGCAGGCAGGCTTTTATTACAGGTTGTCTATCTGCTGTCTGTTCTTGATTGAATTCTTTAATGAGAAATCACAACTGCAGAGTTCTCATGGCCTGCCACCAGGTTAGAGTTTGTCTCTTCGTAGGCATTTTGTCAAAATGCAGTGAAGTGACATTATTCTGTGAGTCTCGGGTTAAGATATTACGTTATGTGAATGCATGTATTTTGCTGTGCTCAGCTAGAAGATGACTTCTGTAGCAGGTCTGAATGTAAGGTCATTATATTTCTGAATATAATTTTAGCCTCGTGTATAATCACGCAGCTCAGCTACTCTCAGAAGCTGCGTTTAATTTTTTTTCATGTAGGTATTTATGGCAAATGTTTATTCCCTTGGGATGAAAATGGCAGTAGTTTGACTTGCATTGCAACTAGGCAGCTGAAATAGCAACTGTTTGTGGAGATCTCTACGCTATCAACTTGTGAATCAGTTACCAAACATCTTCCCAAAACGTTAGGAAATAACCATTGACTTAGATGTCCTTGAAATAAAGCCAAATATAAATTGGACAGATTCTGATTCACAAATAATGTTCGCAAAGCGTCAATGTGAACGAGCACTGCTTTTGTCTTAACTCAGTCTTCTGGGATTTTTGGTGGAAGCCCAAATTTTAACAGTTACTTCAGAGTTAAACAGCTAAAGAAACATTAACCAGCTGAAAAAAAAATCAGGGAAAGGCAAATAAATAGCCTGCATCTAGGTGCCAAGAACTATTGGGGGCACTGCTTGTCAGACGCGATAGAGGAGGAGCAACCCATCTGTTCTGAGCTGGTGCAGCGAGGTGCAGAAATCTAATTACCAGGTACATTTCTTATTGGAAGCTCTGCAAGCCACCTGTCTTCCTGGTGTGGTGGTACATTCAGTGTCCTGGAAAGAGTAATCACTGGGAAGAGGAACCTTTTTTCCCCTTTTCTCTAGTTTATGTTCAGCAGTTCCTTTTGCTTTGTGAGCGGGCAGAACTCCTGGAGGTGGAACCTTGCTGGAAGCATTTTCCTCTGACTTGTATTAATATCCTGGAGCTAAGTTTGCTAGCGTAAGCTTTGTTGTAGTGGTCTAAGAAATGGATCAAAGTCGTGTTTTAAAAGAACACAATGTCAAGTAGTGTTATTTGTATGCTGGTAGCTCACCTGCTGAAACTGCTGCAACCCTAGATGTCTAAAACTTTGTTTTTAAGCATGGATTTTGATACAGGAAAGTTGCTTATCAGTGAAGGGATACCTAAGAAATGTTTACTTGTGTTTCCACCCTATGAGTGCATGTGAGATGGACTAGTGCTGCTGGAAGTAGTTCATAATGGGCTCTCTTTCCTTCTCAATATAATTACATCTTTCCTTGATATGTATTTCCTTCTTTCGTAGGCAAACGGCGAAAGTCTTCTCCTAAACCTCTTGTTCTGAGTGAAGCTAAAAAGCAGTTAATGATCTACAGGCTACCTCAGGTCCTCCGACTGCACCTTAAACGATTCAGGTGAGTGGGGCGTGCTGCACCGTGGTGTCCTTTTGGGAGGGAAGTAGGAAGTTGGGTCCAGCAACTTCTCTCACTTTCTTGGAAATGCATGTCTGTCGTTGTTTTACCCAGAGCAGATGTGGAATGCTTGCTACTAACTCTAAAACCTGTAAATAATAATAAAAAAAACGCTATTTGTAGTGTGTTTTCTGTTACATGCAATGTAATGTGTTGAGAATTGTACTTAATGGCATTTGTCTGATCTTGGAGACAACTTGAAGCAGTGGCTGTGAGATGGATGAACTCATCTGTTGAGTGAAGGATTTGCTGAAGCTGGAGCCTTTGTGACAGTTCAATATCTGTATTATGTTAAATAAAACATAGCAGGCAAAGCTCAAAACGCGAACTCTCTAAAATGGTTAGCGCAGGCAATTACGAGAAGCGACGTTTTTGTATTTCTATAACTGAGCATTTTAAATGGCATTTGGTTGTCACAGTAGATGTTCTGTTTTCTTTGCTTGGCTGTTACAAATCTCAACAATGCTGTAATGGCAGCCAGTGGGCATCAGTGACTGAGTCAGATTTATGCACAAGATGACTGCAGTAGATGTTAAAGTGAAAACACAAGGAAAAAAAAATCATGATGCCCACTTGAAGGAAAGCTCTTTAAGCTGTTCAGCAGTGGCTGTCGTTGAGTGCATCTTCCATTCCTACAGCCCCTCTGCTGCTGCCCGGAAAGGTGCTGAGCCCTTGATTGTGCCCTTGTGTTTGCAGGTGGTCTGAACGCAATCACCGTGAGAAGATTGGGGTCCATGTCCTCTTTGACCAGGTACTAAACATGGAACCTTACTGCTGCAGGGACTCTCTCTCCTCTCTTGACAAAGAGACCTTTGTCTATGACCTCTCCGCTGTGGTGATGCATCATGGTAAAGGGTTTGGCTCAGGACACTACACAGCATATTGCTACAACACGGAGGGAGGTGCGTGTGCCTTATTTTGGGGGAAACAAATTCAAGAATCTCGTTCTTTTTTATTCCATAGACATAGTGCATAGTAAAGCTTCACGATCAGGGTTGTTTGGAATCAAGTTTCCTGCCGTTCAGTAGTTTGTTTCCCAGAATGTATTGCTAGTAGCATGTTTTTTTGTGTGTGTAAAGACCACAGATTGCTGCTCTTTGCTTTGTGGCACTTCGGGATGCCTTTTATTGCTCGCTGTTAACAGCATGAATGCTTCATTTTCTCACGGGATGTAACTCTCTGGAGCTGCTCCAGCTGGGTGTCTTTTCTCGGTATCCTTGGGATGATGAGATAAACAGAAAGTGTTTTGAAACTGGACAGGGGCTATTCATGAATAACATCCGCAGGGTTTTTGTGAATTTCTAGCAGTCTTTCTGCAGCTGAATCAGCATTGATTCTGCCTTTTAACTGATGCAGAAAGAGGTACAAATTGTCTGTCTCCGGGGGATTCTTATTTTCCTAACTGAGTTTTTGGGCTATAATATGCAATTGGTTAAATTATGATTCAATATTTCTGAACTGTGTTAACAGCACAGAAGTGGTAAAAATGTTTCCCATTTTAGAAACTCCTTTCTAAAGTATCTGTAGGGGAAAACGTAGAGATGCCTTTTGTCCTACGTGACCCTTTTTCTCTGTGGATGTCTCCTGTGAACAGTTCCAAAGTGCAATCAGAAGAAATGATGCCTCCCTTACTAATGTCCTCTTTCTCGCTTTGATTCCTAGGTTTTTGGGTCCACTGCAATGACTCCAAACTGAATGTATGTAGCGTGGAGGAGGTGTGCAAAACCCAGGCCTACATTCTCTTTTACACTCAAAGAACAGTGCAGGACAAAGCAAGAATCTCAGAAAAACAACTCCAAGCTCAGGTGCTGTCCAAAAATAGTGATAAAGACAGAAGACTGACGTTCCCGTGATGGGAAGTTCTATAACTCAATCAACGGTCTCAGTTGTTTTTTGTTTTGTTTTAAACCATTGGTGTTCACATCTTTCCTCTTCGCAGGAAAAAAGGCTCGCTGCAGGAAGGGGATCAGATCGTGGCGTTTGCCACCCAGGGGCTGGAGAAGTGTATCAAGCTGTGCAATTCTGATGCGTGAGATTGTAGTCAGAATCTTGGTTTTTAATGAATATTGTTGTTAACTTACGCTCACAAAACAAAAAGGGAGGGTTTGATGCTTTGTATCATTAGTCTCATATCGAAATGGATTTGAGTAACATGTGACAAATGAGCACAACCAGGAAACAGAAGCATTCAGCTGGCTCCCAAACACCTTCAGTACCTAGTAATGCTGACAAACCTCTAGAAGGAGCAGGTATCATACCATCCCCTTTATTTGTCGTTCACATTTCCAGGGTTTGAATCACACCCAGGTATTTATTTTTATGATTGTCAGATAGATGGAGTTGGCTGCCCTAAAAGCCATTCTTGCTGAAAAATGTTCAACCCTCTTCTACAAGAGAAAACATTCCCCAGACCTCAGCTATTTCTGTGATACTAATTTATTTGCCATCAGATAACGGCAAGCCAGTGGCTGGCTATTTTTGTCAACAGCTCTTTTTTTTCAGTGTTATGGGGGCTGTGTGCACACTTGATGGTTTATTCTCTAGGCTGAACTGAACAGGCAGCTAAATTCACTAGGAATGTGATTCTTGAAACAGTTCTGCTCTGGAGGAATGCGTGTTTTGTTTTGTTTCAAACCAAACAAAGACAGCAACAAAACCACCCTGTAATAAGACGGGAATGTACCTGTGTGTGATCAGGCATATCTGTTTACAGTGGAAGCAAAAACAAAGCCTATACTACAGGTTTCTGCTGGCATAACCGTGCTGATCAGGTTGTACGGAATTCAAAGCCCTGGCTTGCACAGCTGTGACAGCAGAAGCAGTTAGAACGGAGGCAACTTACACTGGAAAACCGGCACTTTTTTATTTTTTTTTTTAACAAGTGTGGCTTGTTTTCCTCAGGGGAACAGGATGAAGGTAATACCACAACGGTAGGAGACAGAGCTAGGTTCTGGTACTGCTCCTGCAGTGGGAATATTCATGAATTCTGATAGTTATACAAGGTCCAGAATAACAGGCGGTGGGGTTGCATGGATGTTGTGATGTCACGAGCAGAATTTAACCTGTGACGTCTTTATTCCTGCTGGGGCATAAGGGGAAGGAATGTAGTTAACTGTCAAATTACATGTTGAGCTTGAAAGGCTACAGTAATGTCTGTATCTTGTAATCATCTTGATTTTAGAATGTAGGGCCCTAGTTGACTTTTTATAGTCACTTCTCAGCCTACAGTTGGACCTCAGGTATTTTTATAATTTGGGGTTTGACTGCTCACGTTTCATATTTTAAACAAATCTGAGTATGTAACTGCAAAGATACATGACATCTTTCAACCCTGATGGTTGCTTTTTTTTTTTTTTTTTTTGAAGCGGTTATAGGTTGCTGTCATCTAAAATATGAGGCTCTTAAAAAAGATTTCATTTTCAGGAAGAGGAGTTCTGAAAGCAGATTTCTCTTCTTACCTCTTCAACTTTTATCCTTGCCATCACATGCCCATCAGACATAAATTAATGTACGTTATTGTTAGAGGGGGAGAATAGGAACATTTCCCAAATACCATTCCTCTTTTTCCACTGCCACTACTGCAACTTCTGATTTCCTGTCCTATGGGTAAATAGATCCGTTTTACTTTGGCTGACATTAGTCACTTTAGCCATGCAGAGATGAGCACAGCAAACATGAAACTCCTCTTTTGTTAGAGCACAGTGCCGCATTAGGTCTCCTCTGTCCTGAACGGTTCCCATTTCCTGTATGTCTGAGGAACACGTGGCTTTCTGAGCCTACAAAAACGGATTTTTTGCCAATGAAGAATAGTTCCGAGTTCATACGCTCATATTTTTTTGGAGACGAGTCAGTTTGAAACAGTCCTGTGGGAACTAATGGAAAACTTTCACTTCTGTTTCTCTAAACGTAGCGTGGTCTGGAAGGATTTCCTATGAATGTCTATATCTTGGTATTTTCTAGGTAGCATTATTTTTTGTGCTACTAGTAAATACAATTAATGCAAACGCAGTAGGCCAGACTGAGATGGAATCAAAGTAAGCGTGACCCTGCTGAACGCAGAGGAAGTTGCTTTGGCTTCAGCGCAGGTAGAAGTTGGCAGTCATGAGGGAACGGAAATCACGTGCTTGTGACTTTCAGATACGGGATATTTTCGGAGACGTGATGGATTCTTTTCTAGAGCAAAACACACTTTGTGAAGACTACACGTCCTAAAAGGAAAACTAAAGGAAAAGTTGTTTGACGTTGCCTTCTTAATCTCAGTGGGGGAAGGGAAAGCTGAACGGTGATGGTTTACTGTGACTACCAAGTACCGTGTCCACGTTCTGAATCCCTTAGCCGTGCTGGCCCTGTTCATACAAAGCTTGATTGTTGTTACTGCAGAGAGCCGAGACTCTTCGCTGTGAATGCTCATCTTTTGACTGAGTGTTTTTACGTTCACGTTTGAATTCAGGTAGTAATTAATGCAGTTGTCAGCGAATTGCCTGGGTTGCAGAGCGGAGCTGGGAGCGTACCTTTAGCCGTTGGTGCACCTGATTGCCCAAGCAGATTCTGTAGCATTTGCTGTTGACATCTTTTGACATTAGTGGCCTCTCCATGTGACGTTAGCCTAGTTGTGCTGAGACGTGGAGATACTGCGGTCAGAAAAATGATTGCCCTGATAGGGAAGGAATGAATTATACTTCAAAGTAAACTTGCTTTTTCCAACACTGTGAGGTTTCTGTAATATTTAGCTTTTATTTGGAAGCGATAGCGTATAGCATTTTTTATGCTGTTTGGTTTATATTTGTCTACTGCAGGCATCTTTGTATAAGCATAGCCCAATGTCCCCGTCATGGTGGACACTGTTTTATAGTGTCCTGCTTGCCAGAGATAATAATTGGAAGCTACTTCTTTACATTAGCGAGACAAACAACTTGCAATTACAATGAAGCCCACTTCAGTGAATGTCTGACAAAGTGCATTTTATGATGCAAACTTTGTCCCTCCTTAAAGGTTTGGCTTCAAATCCTGCTAATACAGTGCTGCATGTTTAGAAGAAATCCAAGTGCAGGCTCTACTTCTGCAAACACCTAAGCAAATGATGTAACTTAGCTCAGCTGTGGAGCTGAGCATCCAAAGTTCTGAGTCGCAAGCTGAGTGTCTGCAGGATTGGACCCATTATTGTGGTCCCGCTGGAAGTGGACTTGGTTTCTGTAGGCACAGGGATTCCTGTACCGAGGTTCAGTCCTGTAACAAGGAGCCAGTTGCCTCGAGAGATGCTGAGAGCAAGTGCTGGGTTCGTGGCACTGTGCAGGTTGTTGTCTGAGGGTGGAGGAAGCCACTGTCAGGCTCGCGAATATGCAGCCTTTGGGACAGAAGAGTTCCCGGCGTGTTCTTATTCTATTTAACTTGTCAGTAAATTGGTGTTCCTTAATTTCATGCTTTCAAGAATGAAGAATCTTAATGTATTCATGGCCAGGTGTGATACAACATCTGCTGTAGTCATTAGAAGACACTTTATTTTAGCTAACTTCATTCCACTAGCGAGTTAGTTGCGCAGATTTGCCTTTATGTTACCCCTTTACTGCCTGCATGCCCAAGTGAAACTATGCATACCACAAAAACGGTTTCTCTGCAAAGCAGTGGGAAAAAAAAAAAAAAAAAAAAAAAAAACCAACAATTTTTTCCCCATTAGTTCTGACCAGAACAATTCTGGAGCCTGGCTTTGGAGTTGTCAATGGGAGGCAGCAAATGGAAGAATGCATATTAAACACTTGACGTCAAACTTTTCTGGGTGGCAGCACCACTCCCGTGTACTTAAGGACTGTGATGTCCCCAGGCCTGAGTATGCTTAATTGCACCTCAATGAGAGAGACTAATGAACCTTCTGGCTGTTGCCTGATACCCCAGGATAAGCTGCAGTGGAAATCAACAGTACTGCAGAATGGAAAGTACTTAAGGAAGAGCCAGTAAGTAGAGGGAGACTAGTTTAACCTGCCAATACAATTTTCTGAACTAATTTTGTAAGATTCCTTAGATTTGGTGCCTTGTATCCGATAACATTTTGCATGGGACAGAAACGTTGGGAAATCAGTCATTAATTCCTGACTGAAGCAGCAGATTTGTGTGGTTTTTATAAGTACTCTCACTATCGCTGACGTTTTTACATTTCATATCTGTATGTGAGTGAAGAAGTTTACCAGCAAGCTCAGAAGCTAGCGTTTTACTGTTATGTGTTTGAAATCTCTGTGTTTGTAATAATTCAAGGAGCGACTTGGTCAAAGGCAGATTAGATTTGGCTTCTTAGGTTTTTCTCGTGCCATCTGGGCCCCTTCCAGCCAGGTCAGTAAGCTGACATCTATCACATCAGGTAACGTGGTGCAGGGAACACACACTGCAGTGGGGTTTTTTTTTTTTGGTAAGAGAAGCTGTGGATTTGGAAAAGACCTGTTACAAATAATGATGGTGGCTGGTTCAGAAAAGGAAGAATATAGTTCCCCTCGCCATGGCAGTGTTTGCACAGATTTCTACTTAGCATAGCAAACATTTCCACACCTGAGCAAAGACATGTCGTTATAATGCCTGCCTGTGTGTGTTATGCAAGGTAGCACTCGTGGAAGGTGGCCAAGTGGCCCTCCTTCAGAGCAAGCAGTAAAATCCAAGCAGCAGCTCCAAATTCTGCCTCTGTGTGTGTCTAATCCCTTCAGCTGGTTTGAGATCAGATAGGACGGACTCGGGCAGAGAACTTAATGCCCGTGGGAAGATAAAACCTCAATGAAGTGTCGGTTTTTAAATGTCTGTTACATTAACATTGATACCTGTTCATTGCAGGCAGATGGATGGGAAGGTGAAGCATTCGAGCAAGCTTTTAAATTTGTAAAATCTACAGCACAAATGAAACGATGAAAAGCTGTGTATGTCGGTTACCTGTACCAACTTGTGATTGTATTAGCTCATTTAAGGGGTGTGCCTTTAGGCTGCTCCCTCCACCGTGCTTATTTTCTGTGTGTGAGAGAGAATGGGCTCCACTTCTTTAAAAGATAACTGCATGGTGGGCCAAAATACCTTCAAAAGAGTTCTTAGGTCTTAAAAATGCTGTTTGCAATGTACATGTCCGACGGGGGAGGAAGGAGAAAAAAAAAACTGGGTCAGTGGGCCCAAGACTGACTTTAACCACTGTTAATTATTTATTGTTTTGAAGTGTGTGCACGACACGGAGTGTGTTTCAGTCACAGCAAAGTGCTCTACCCGTTGGGTTCTTCTTGAACTGCCGTACTACTGATTTTGTGCAGGTTGAGGTAAGGGAAGGAGACGGGAGGAATGAAACAGCCAGCAACGATAAAGCCAAGCTGACCGCAGCAGCGAGCTGTGGTCTACGCTCAGTAGAGACAGGAAGCGTCTGATGTGCAGACCTTGTGTGTCAGATGATTGCATGTGTTGCAGGTGTAGGCATGAACAAAATCCAAATGCAGTCTCATTAGCAGCAAGCTCCCACTTTGGGAGGCAAAAATTTCTCTTATCAGTAATCTCACGCTGGCAAACGAATGGTGCTTTTCCATTAAAAGTTGCAGTTCCTAAGGAACAGTGCCCCAAATCCTCAAGTTTTTAAAAAGAAGCTACCTGCTTAAAGCCCACAGCGTCGCCGTAAATGCTTCCATAACTGGACGTGAGAAAGGAGGTGATAGAGTTGGTGATTGAACACAGCGTGGTTTGGACTTTCTAGTCCTGCTAACATGCTTTCAGTAGAGGTGGCAGGTAGTGAGTCTGACTTTTTTTTTCCCCTGTGCTAAACCTCCGGTTCTGGGCCCTGACTTGTCCATTAGAACCCTGTGGAAACTGGGGTAGAAAAGGCCTGGTTCTGTTCCTGCTTTCCAGACACTGTCCACGTGAGCATCCCTTTGTGGGAGCGTCAGGCTTTTGAATGTTCCTCCTGCTGAAGAGGCACAAACACCCCTTCAGCACGGGCAGCGTTAAGTGTTACTTAGGCTAGCCTTATTTCCTTAGATAACCATGTCCACGCTATGGGGATAACTTGTACTGCTACAGCTATTAGTGTGATTGAATCAATGCCCCGTTTGTGGCCAGACGAGGTTAAAGAATGTATTACGATGTGGGCAAGCCAGAGCTCCGCAGGTGAGCGATGCCACCACAGGTCTGTGGTGCACTGCTGTGTAGGATCAGTAGGTAAGAAGTTAGGGTAACCACCCCCAGGGCTCCTCTTTTGCACAGTGAGTGCAGAGTTCAGTCTGCATCACTCTGTACCTCGGATTCGGGATTTGCAGCACGTGTCATCTTTGATCTCCTTACATTTATTAAATGGAGTTACAAGGCCCGGCCCTACTGGCTGTTTCCTACTGCTACGAGATGAGCTACGCGTATCCCTGTGAAGATCAGGTGTTCACCTTACCAGACGTGCAAAGTAACCCAGAAACCTAGAGCCCATGTAAAAGAGGTCTGAGTTTTTCCCTGCTTCATTTCAGCTTTGGTTAAGCAGTCACAACCTAAGCCACGGCCCGCACGTCTGCTTAACTAAGCAGTTTACAGCAAAGGAGCAAGTGGCTACGTTGGTTTCCAGTGGAACTCTTTTACCTCTGCTTTTTCCTAGAACAAAGCTGGTTGCAATGTTCAGGGTGGTTAAAGCAGCCTCTCCGAGAGCACTGCTGAGCTCCTTCAGGTGTGGCAGGCGCGGGTGGGATGCTGCAGGGGAGCCCCTGCTTCCACTAACGCCCCGGAAGCTCCGCTGTCGACTTGAGCAAGGGCAGAATTAAAGTTAATCTTCAGGCCTTTTTAAAGTTAATCCTGCTCTAAGTTAAGATCCCTGGAAGGGTGCTGTTGGCAAAGGCTGGGCAGAACACGAGCGTTTTTCTTTCAGGATGAAATCCCCTTGCGGCCCCTGTGAAAACAAGAGTAAAAAGCTGCTCTGCTTTCTTGGACAGGGATCAAAGCCAGAGCCTGGGTGGGTTTCCTGATCTGTCAGTGACTTCTGGGGGGGCTTGAAGTCAGAACAGCCTCTAGTTTCTGCTTTGAGTTTCTGCTGCTTACGTCACTAATGACTTAAGCCGGTGTATGGCATGCTGTGCTCAGGAACGAGACTGCCTTGGCTTCAAGGACACTCCTAGGCAGCAGCGAGTGACGAGAATCCAATTAATGACCGAATGTTTCTGGCACTCCGTCCAGCTGTCTCATAGCTCAGAGCAAACACTCGAAGCACTGCTCCTAATCACGGGGTCAGCAGCTTTTATTTTTGGCCAACGTTTAAGACAACATCCAGTGAGTCACCTGTGGCAGCCTTCTGTACTTAGCTGTGTGAACTACCACCTGCCTGAACCCCGGCCCCGGGAGGTGATTAGCGCGTTCTAAACCAAAACTCAGATTAACTAGAAAACGACCTAATGTTCTAATTAATCCCTCAGAAACTGTTCCTGCAGAATTTGGGTTGTCCACACTTCACAAGAATTTTCTTTACAGGATGTAGAAAGCCCTGCTTTGAACACAGCATTTTAGCACATCTGTGTCAGCAGTGGAATCAATTTCTTTCAGGCAGGCTAAAGGGGCAGTTCTCGGCCACCAGGCGCGGGGGCAGCGCTACTTCAAAGGAATGTCTTCAATTAAAAACCCGTGCACAACTGTCCAAAGAACCCGAAGCCATGTTGCAGTCATGCTGCCGTTAACGCTCAGGGCTGGGAAGTTATTCTGCTCTACAACTAGCATCTGCTGGAGCTGCAGTGTCCCCTGCCTGCTGAAATTACACCTGCAGCTCCCCCGGCAGCCTCACCGGGGCTTTCGCTGCCCCTCCAACAGCTTCACCATTCCCAGGCGGTAAGGGCAAGCTGTAGTTTCAGGCCATGGAACTAAAATGCTATGCAGCACCAAATGGCTTTTTTTTTCCCAAAAAAAAGAGTCCTAATTCTTTTACAGTAACCATCCCAGCTTTATCTCAGCCAGACATCACCCATGAAACCTTCAGGTGGTTAGAGTTTACCTAGGGCTTTTTACAGTTTTGTTTTTCCTTTGGATAAGTAGCTGATGGGTCCTGCTTCCAACCCAGGACTGGACTTGTTCCTTTGTCTTTTGGGTGTGAAATATAAATCATGTTTTTATGATTTTTTTGTAAATCCTTACTCTTTTTACACCTTGTTTTTGTAAGCTGAAGTTTCTTATTAAAAAAACGAAATTCCACGGGGTCGTGTCGTTATTCTACATACTTTAATATTAAATTAGACATCTAGATGGTGAGACAGAAAAAAATTCTGCGTGCAAGGGCTTCACATCTTTGAGGAGCCTATTCTCAATTCCTTGCGGAATGAATTGAACAGGAAGTCTCTCTTCCATACTTGGGTTTTTCCCCATTGTCATTGCTTCGAGCAGGACACGGTTGACGTAGGAGTAGGAGCTCTGCAGAGAACAGGAGCTGCTCCTGTGGGTGTATTAGAACTTGTAACTGCTACACACAGCGCTTGGGGTCCTGGCGAACTCCTCAGCCATGCGGGTCTGATTCTTCCCCAGCCCTGTAAATAAGTGCACTTAGAGCTGAGGCAGGGGACTTTGCATGAGTGGGGTTGACTTGGCATCTGCTCTGTGCAACCAAGTGCTGACCCCCAGACCTGGCCCCCCTCCCACACCCCTGACTCCCATGGGATCCCACTTCCTTGCTCCCAGCCCCCCTGTAGCCCCCTCCCGACCTCCTGATCCCCAGCAGCCTCCTAACACCCCTCAGCCGCCCCATCCCGGCCACCTGCAGCTCCCTCCCGACTCCCTTCGGCCCCCTGCCATCCCATCCCCCCGCAGCTCCCAGACCACTTGCAGCCCCCTCCCAGCCCCCTGACTCCATGCGACCCCCTTCGGCCCCCCGCAGCCCCCTCCCAACCCCCTTCGGCCTCCTCCTGCCTCCCTAACCTCCTTCAGCCCCCCACTCCCGACCCCTTTCGGCCCCCTACCGGCCCCCGACCCCCCCCCCTTGCAGCTCCGAGCCCCTCACCGCCGCTACGCCGCGGGCTGCGGGGCCATGAGGTCGATGTCCGTCAGGTTGCGGGCCACCCACACGCCGGCGGCGAACAGCCCCACGTTGAGCAGCAGGTTCCTGTGAGGGAACAGCGACCGGGCAGTCCGCGGGGCGTCCTCCCGAGCCTCCCCCGCCGCCTCCCTCCGCCCCCCTGGCCCCCCGCCGCCCAGCACCGACCTGCGGAAGTCGTTCCTGTCGGCGGCGAAGCGCAGCAGCCCCCGCAGCCACCCACCCAGGCCCTGCCGAGGGGCCGCCGGGCCGCCCGCAGCCACCGCGCCGCTCGCCGCCATCTTGTCACTGCCACCGCCCTCGGGGGTCGTTTGGGGGGGGGGGGGGGGGGGGGGGGGGGGGGGCATGCGCAATGGCGGCCTCGAGCCGGGTGGGGGGGCTTCGGGGGGGTCCTGGGGGGGGGGGGGGCGCTTCTGCCCCTCAGGGGGCTGCAGCTCGGGGACGGCTCCTCAGGGGGCTGCACCTCAAGGGGCTTCTGCTCAGGGGAGTGCCTCAAAGGGCTGCTCCTGCTCCTCAAGGGGGGTTTTTCTCAGGGAGCTGCACCTCAAAGGGCTGCTCATGCGCCTCACAGGGCTGCACCTCACAGGGCTGTTCCTCAAGGGGCTGCACATCAAAGGGCTGGTCCTCAGGGGGTTATACCTCAAGGGGGCTTCTCCTCAGGGGGCTGTGCCTCCAGGGGTTGGTCCTCAAGGTGCTGCACCTTAGGGGATGTGCCTCAGGGGGCTGTGCCTCAAAGGCTTGTGCTTCAGGGGCTGCTCCTGTGCCTCACAGGGCTGCACCTCATGGGGTGACTCCTCAGGGGCTGCGCCTCACAGGGCTGTGCCTCAGAGGGGTGCTCTTCAAGGGGCTGCACGTCAAAGGGATGCTCCTCAAGGGGTTGTGCCTCAGGGGGCTGCTCCCCAAAGGGCCCCTGCTGCTCTTCAGGGGGCTGCACTTCAAAGGGCTTCTCCTCAGGGGATGTACTTCAAGGGGGTGTAGGACACTTCCACCTGGAGCAGCTGGTGACTGTTACTGATTTTCACTTTGCCAGACAATAAATTAGTTATTAGAGTTCCTTACTGTATTGTATTTTCTCTGTTCTGTACTTACCAAGGATTTCTCAGCATGTCTCAGGTCCGCAGCTGCACTTCCCAAGGATTCTCCTCAAGGATGCACCGGGGTCTCAGGCTGGCACTTCCCGCTAGCAGACCTCTTTATATATTTTTCTAATCACAACCAGGCCACCTTTATGACCGCTTCCATCACTAGGCAAAAAGCCTTGCACAAGCACTTGGCCTGTTTGTGGCTGGCAAACCTGTGCTGCTGGGGATTGGGCACATCCACCCCAGCTCTGGCGTGGTGCCTTGGCTGAAAACCAGCGGTGTCCCCGGCCACGCTTTTTGTGCTGCGGAAAGTCACCGCCTGGTGAACGCTGTCACCTCCCGGCCGAGCCAGCACCGGCAGGACCAGACAATTGACATGCCTGGGAACCAGGTTTGCACAGCGGGTGATAAGGGCGGCCGTGCTGCTGCCCGAGGCTTGCTGCCTGCAGGATGCGAGATAAGATAAGAGAAAAATGCATCGAAAGCAGGGGGGATGCCTGAAACGCCCCGTGGGCTGTAAATGTGTCTGACTGGGAAATTTCCAGGCACGGCTGCCGTGGTTTGTAACGCACGCTGCTGTGCTCCAAAGGGCACTGCTCGCTGTGAGCGTGGGCAGCACGGCGTTCCAGCGGTGTTGTTTGGAAAACATCTCTCCCGTTTCCTCCGTCCCTCCCTGCGTGTTTCTGTAGCTTCGTACGATTTCTTGTTTGTTTGCTGAACTGCCCAGCTCCCGGCTGCCTGCACGCAGCCTCTGCACGTTATCGCCAGCGCCTGTAACCCCTGAGGCTTTGCAGTAGAAGGGCACAGGTTTGTGCAGGCTCCTCTCGCTTGGCTCTGGCTCCGCGGTGCTGCCAGGCACTTCGTAAGAATTCCCTGTTTCTCCTCGATTCCTTCCTGCTCATTCGCTGCACTTTCCAGAACTGCAGCTGCTCTCAGCTCTGCCTCATCCCACTCTTCCCTGCTTTCCTTAGCCCCTGGGGTCTGCCCTTTCACAAGCCTGCTCCACCACTCCCGGAGCTGCTGTTTCAGTCCTCACAGCTTATTTGGAAAGCTTTGTTCTCTGCCAGCTCCGCGGGGAACTTTCCCACCTCTGGGGCACTTGCAGTGGCTTTGGGCCATCCTCGTTGCGGGGGACATGCGCAGCCTACGCAGGCGACTGGCACCGTTCAGTCTGTGCTGTTGTCCCCAGGGAGAAAAAAACCTTGCAAATTTCGGTCTAGCCAGGTCAGGCCAGATGCCAAAGGCTCAGCTTTGCAGCAGAATTTGCACAGCTACGGGCAGGCCATGGAGGACACAGGGAAAGGCACTACGTGCAGTGCCGAATTTTGGGATTTTGCAAACAGGGAGTAGTAGGATCACCATTACACCAGGGATTTGTGCCCTGCCCTGGATCAGCCAAGCTGCAGCCCATCCTGACACAGTCGTGGTGCCCTCGGCAGGACCAGGAGGATATTGCAGTGCAGCACCCTCTTCTCTCATGAGAGGAGAAATCCTCTCAGCACATCTGAAGAACTGCCACCACAGAACTGCCACCGTTTTCCTTCTGAAGGTATCAGTTTTGGTGTTTCTGCAGTGCCCGCGTTGTTCGCAGCCACCCAGGTTTATTGTATGCCCCTGGCACTGTTACTGATCTCGCTGTAACTGCAGACATCCCTGCTGCAATTTGCGTGCTCTTTTCTCGTTGACAGCAGGTTATATATTACTATGTCTGTGTGGGTACATGTCAAACAACGCTGTGCTGCAGTGACAAGGTGCCAGGGCCACCTTGACTGATGCCTGTCAGCAGGGCAGGACGTTCACTGCCCGAACTGGGATGATATGAGCGCATTGAAACACGGCTTGACCCTGCTCCGGTCTTCCCAGTCCTCCCCTTACACATTGCTCAATGAGAAAGACAGAAAATGGCCATGAAGAAGTGTCGGAGGCTCTGCAAGGAATCGGACAATCGACAGGAATCCTGAGCCAAATTTTGTGGTGCTCCTCCTGGGTGAGGCAGCCAGCTCTTCCAGCGGGCACCGTCCCCGTGGTCCTGGGCAATATTTATTTATCCTCTTCTTTGGGGACACCTGGGTCACCAGGAGGAGGACCTGACTCTGGAAGGAAGACGTGTGCCAGCCAAGAAGCCGCTGTAGCTGCGCGTTTCCCCTCGTGAGGGTGATGTGTCGCCACACCGGCCACGCTGCAGACAATTTGTCCATGCTGCAGACAATTTGTCCACGCTGCTGTACTCTTTTTCCCAAATCCCCGAGAGCTAATTGATCCACCCAGTTAGTTAATTGATTTATAGCTATTAGAGACTATAATTAACCGACCAGCTGGGAAGCTGTGTGTTATCGGCCCGGTGGGAGCAGCGTTGAGAGGCAGCCAGCTCCAATGGGCCACGAGCTGCCCCATCCTTGTTAGCAGCACTGCTCGTTTGGCATCTCAAGGATTTTGCTCTGCTTTGGGCTTGGGGCTTTTCCTTTTATCTCCTCCTTCCCTAACGTTTGGCTCAGCAAGCTCTCCCCGAGTCTCCCTACTCCCCCATATCTCCTCCTACCCTCCTGCAAGGTCACCAACTCGGATTTACGCTCCGAGTTTGCATTGCTGGGCAGACCAGTTTGGGCCAGCTCGTTATCAACGCGTTCCCAGCCCCCAGCCAAACCCACAGCTACTGTCAGACCTGAGCCGAAGCAGATGTTCATTAAGATCGGGAGAGCCATGCATCTCGTTACGCTCCCGGCCGAGATGCCTGCGCCTAGCACTGACACATCTGCCCGGTGCTAACGAACCGGGGACACCATTCCCAGTGGAAATGCAGCAGGAGAGGGATGAGGAGAGGCTGTAGGCACCCCGGCGGAGCTGCTTTGTGCCTGGCCGCACCAGGAAGGGGTGCCTCGACCAGCGGCGGCCTCGCGAAAGCCTCGGAGCTGCCTCGGGCTCCGTGCCCGGCGCTGCGTGGGGGGCTGGCCATGCTGCGAGTGGGCCACGAGCCCAGCGGCGGTGCCAGGAGGTGAGCGGCCCCGCTGCCACGTCGTCCCCAAGCGGCTCTCGGCGAACCTCTCGCTGCTCCCGGTGTCCGCAGAGGTGGGTGCGATGGCAGCGTCCCTCCGTGCTGGGTTGTGGCCCGCCAGTGTCACCGCGCTGCCCGGGCTCTCCTCTCGCCCTTCCCTTTCGCCTCCTCGGGCTGTGCCGGAGCAGCCGCGCCGCTGAGGTGCCCTGCTCCCCGAAATGACCCCGGCACAAGGCTGGGGGCATCCTGGGGACTGCGTGGCCGTGACCAGGCCAGGTGGAGGTGGGGATGGGGATGGGGTGGGGTCTCACGGTGGTCCCCCGGCAGCCCTGCAGGACCCCCAGAGGTGGGGACAGGGCAGGAACGGGGGCTGCTGGAGTGGCGATTCGGAAGGTTTTGCATCCATCTGTGCTTTCTTTGATGAGGGAGAGGAGGTAAAGAGAAGGAATTGCCTGTCTCTGGTTGTCAGGGACCAGTTCGGGAAGACCAGAGGGACTGCCATGGAGGGGGTGTGCGGTCCTCAGGAAATGGGGAGGGGGGATCTGCTGGTCCTGCTGTACCCCCTGCTGATGGGTGTTTGTTCTCACCAGAGGCAGGCAGCCTAAGGAAGTGCTCCACGAATAGCAGAAGCTCCTGGAGGGCATCAGTCTGGCTTGTGGCCCCTCCCAGGAAATAAATGGGCAGCAGGGGGCCAAAGGGCCCCTTCCCTCCCTTCCTGGGGGGGAAATTAGCACCCAGCTGCCGCTTGTTGCTGGGTCGCATTCAGTAAGGGGAGCTGGTGAGATCCCCCGGGGGAGGGAAGGGCCTTCCACAAGCAGGAGGTCCCGGCCCCGCTGCTCGCTGGTGCTGCGTTTCCAGGTGGTGAGCTCCCTTCTGGGGCCGCCTGGGCCTGCTCTGCCAGGTAAAGCCTGGGTCTGGGGACAAAAGACTTAATTTCTTGCTTTCCCTCTCCGTACTCTCCTCGCTTGCTCCCTGCTGACCCGTGAGGCGAGGGATCGGGGTCCGCGCCGTGTCTTTGGTGACTCCTGGCATGAGGCTGCCTGCGTCCCCCGGGAGCTGGCTGCCTGGGGCTAGGCCGGCTGCTGTGGGGTCAGAGCTGGCCCCTGCTGGCTCCGACGGCGTCCCGTGGGATAAACACCCAGCAGCTGCGGGGAAGCCGCAAGCACTGTTCCCAAGGAGTCTGCAGAGTGCCCGGGTGCACCCCGCACGGCTCAGACACCTTCGCCTCCACTGGGACCCCAAACCGTGCCCGGCGCCGGGGCAGCCGTGCGGCTTGGCTGTGAGCCCAAGGGAACAATAGCGGGGTGGTGCCGCCGGGCGCCCTGACCCCGTGAGCTTTGCACGGGGTGATGGAAACCTCGTCGCCAGCGCACGGAGCCCGGGGTGGGCAGGGAAAGCGGGGAGCAGAGGTGTGCGGTGCCGGGGAGCGGCGGTGGTGGCATGGGGGGGACCCGCGTCCCCTCCTGGGACAAGGAGCAGGTCTGCCTTGCCCCAGCAGGAAGCCGTCCCCAGGCAGACGGTGACGTCTGTCCTGTGGGACGCGTTCCCCCACACCTCTCCCTCCGCAGCTGAGCGCCGCTGACCTCCCGAGGGCCTTCTCCTTGCAGGGGCAGAGGCCAGGGCGACGTTCCAGCAAGATGTTCTCCAACACCTTCCGCAGGAGGGGGATCCCGGCCGCTCCCTGGGAGGTAGCTGCTGCTGCTGGTGGTGGTGGTGGTGGGAGTGGAGGGGCTCTGTGGGGTCCTCTCCGGGGTGGTGAGGATGGGTGCCCGCTGCTCCAGCCCTTGGGATGCTGAGGAGCTGAGAGAGCATCAGCACGGTGTGTGGGGGGAACTGGGAAAACTGGGAGCTGGCTGGGACCTCGGCGGGGTGTGCTCCGGGCTCAGCATCCCTCTGGTTTGGGGAGAGGCAGCGGCGGAGGGGAGGGTCTCAGCCTGCTCTCTGCTCCCCGTGTCCTCTCCGCAGCCCGGTCCGTGGCAGCCCAGACCCCGCGGTCCCAGCCCCCAGGACAACTGGTACGAGCCGCCCTGGAGAGGCAGGCCTAACAGGCACCCGGTAAGGGGACCGGGGCAGGGCTGGTGGGGTTTGTGGGGTGCTGGTGGGGTTTGTGGGGTGCTGGTGGGGTTTGTGGGGTGCTGGTGGGGTTTGTGAGGTGCTGGTGGGGTTTGTGGGGTTCAGCTCCCCAGATCAACCGCAGCACGGTTTTTGTTACGTCTTAACCATCCGCCTTGATAGGGGCACAGGTGAGGGAGGGGGCCCCACGAAGGCAGGGCAGCATCTCTCTCAGACCCCCAGAACACCGCAGACTCATTTCTCAGGCATTTCCCAGTATGAAGCACGCATGCCCATGACAGGGCTGCGCAGGACTCCTGAACCTGCCCAGAGAGCTGGGGGCTGAGCTTTAGAAACCCTGACACCACAACGTCTGGGTGTGCACCCACCACCTGAGAGCCTGAAGGGGCCAAGCCAACACGGGATCCACGGGTGGTGATGTCTATCTCTCAACCCCTATATTTATTTGTTTTTCCTTTATTTGGAATGCATGTGCTTTTGCCCAGCATCTAATAATTCCTTAGCAAATTATCAAAGTTTAACCTTGCTGAAACCCTGCAAGGCTTGTAGTGTCTCGCCCTCCAACCCAGAGATTCAAACAAGCCTATCTCCTCCCCGGCCAAGCGGGACAGGACAGGGTTCCCCTACAAATTGGGGGTGACCAAAACTGGGGCTTCCCCTGGGAGCAGGAGAAAGGAAGGGCTTGGGGCCACGATGGGAAGGGAGAACAGGAGTAAAACCAAAACTCCTGCTGGAAAGCCCGTGGATATGTGGCTGCCCTAAGGGAGCTGCCCTAAGGGAGCTGCCCCAAGTCCTCACCAGCAGTGCTCGGCCTTGGCAGCCTGGTCCCTGGCACCACCGGCCTTTCCCCGGCCCTGCCAACTTCCATAGGATGGAGGAGGACAGGAGATGGGCACCCCAGGACTGTCCCCGTCCGCCACCCCCCTGGGACTACGAAGAGTACCAAAGATCCAAGGAAAACTTTACCGAGGACTCGTACCCGGTGAGGGGAGGCGGGCTGGGGAGGGCTGGTGGGGCCGTGGCTGTGCCAGGCACGGTGCCCTGTGATCTGTGCCTAAATCTGCCTCTCCCCGCAGGTGCCGTCGATGTTTGCCCCGGGCTGCTTCGCCTGGTCTGAGTTCCCCGGAGAGGAGCAGCACCCCGCCGACTTCCCGTGGTGGGTGCCCGCACCGAGGCCAGGGGACCTCGGGTTGGAGAAGGGGACGGATCCTGCACCAGGCTGTGGGTCCAGGCTGAGAGCAGCTCCCACCGGGTGCCCCCCCAGGGGTGAGGGGGCTGCCCAGCACGCACAAGCAAAGCCAGGCTCAGCTCTGGTGCGCAGCAGAGGGCTAGGGGCAGCAGGTGGGGTAAATACTGCTCCAGGGCAATGCAGCAGTGACGCTGACCCAGCTCTGGGTGGGAGGTTGCACCAGAGATCCCATGCCAGGCTAGATTTCCCATGGGGGCTGTCTTTAATCCTGCAGGGAGCAAGGCTTCCAGGAAGGTTGCCCGCCCTGGCGCTCTCGTGGCCTGCGTCAGAAACGCTGCCGACTCCTTCGCCATGTCCAGCAAGAGTCGGCGTACCACGGCCCGGCCTCTCCCCAGGTCTCCAAAGGTTCGTGCTGCCACGATGGTGCCTGCCTGGGGATGCCCAGGACACTGCCACGGTGTGTGCAGCCAGCAGCATCTCCGTGGCAAGGGTTTGGATTTGGTGGATTCGGTCCCGTTGTGCTTCTTGCTCTGCAGGGAAGCCCCCGTCCTCCAGGTCCTCCCAGTCCTGCCCCCAGGAGAGTCAGCCAGGAGGCAAGGAAGAGCCGCAGCACGCCGATGCTCCCCAGCCACCTAGTGCCTGTAAAGACAGCGTGCAGAGCGGGGGGCAGGTGGCTGAGGTGGGTTTTTACCTCCAGCACATGGCGCTGACCCCGCATTTCATGGCCACGTGGCTCTCGTGGTGCTGCCGTGCCCCTGACCAACGTGATTTCCTCCAGGGCCTGCCGGCAGCGAGCGGAGAGGCGCCGGAGACCTCCGAGCCAGCAGCCTCCCCGCAGAAGAGTCCAACCACTGATCCTCAGGCTGTGGAGCAGGAGCCGGTGGCAGAAGCAAAGCTGGTATGAGTACAGGGATGCTTGCACCCCAGGAGCTACCTGGCTCAGAGGATCCCTTCATCCCGTGTAACATCTTGCTTCTCTCACCCAGCCCTTTCGCTCACTGCCTCACTGTCTCTTTGACAGAAAGTGTGATGTTTTCCTGGCTTCTCTGGGGCTGCGAAGCCCCTGGTTTCCTTGGGGTTGTAGCTCTCTGTCCCGTTCCCCACCTCTTCTCCCCAGGATGGATGGATGTCCCTGCCTCATGCCATTCCCTGTCCCCACGTCGAGCCAGAAGACGGGCAGAAAGCTGCAGCCAGCCAGGGCCAGGACCCCTCTGCTTCAGAAACGGAGCCAGTCCTGCTGGAGAACACCTGTACCGGGAAGGAGGAGGACCCTGAACAGGTACGAGCTGATGCATCCGTCTCCTCTTTCTGCCGTGGAGGAGGTGGGATTTTGTGGTCCTGTCTGTAAACCTCATTTTCCCATTTGCCTGGGCTGCATTGACAGCCCTCTGTGGACTCTGAAATGCACCTGAAATGCTTTGTGCAGGTAGAGCCGTGCAGCCAAAGTGTCCCCGAGGCTGCAGCAGGTGCTGGGTCACAACCCCACAGCCCCTCAGCCCCTCCGGAGCCTGCTGAGACGGGCAGCGCTGCAGCTAGCCCGGCTGTGGAGGTAGGTGCTGGGCTCTGCCTGCTCTCCTGGGCACGGCAGCAGCTGCCCGTGGAGGGACGGGTTTCAGGCCGTGGCTGCACTGCTCCGCAGCGTTTCCTCCTGCTGAGTTTTCCCTTTGTGAAGGCAGCAGCCTTTGCTTGGCTCCCGCTGCTCTCGCCCAGCTGCCGCCTTCTTCCCCTGGGTGCTTTCTCTCCTGATGCTTCTTGGTGGCCTTCATCCCTCTGAAAACTCTCAGGTCTCACCGGGAGCTGCCGCGGAGCCCGATGCACAGCCCAGCCAGGCCGGCTCCGACGTCTGCACCGAGCCAGCGGCCTCCCCTGGGCCAGGGCACCCTCCTGTGGGTGGGAAGGAGCTGGTACGTACACAGCCCTGCCTTCTGTGCAGGAACGGTGCCCTCGTGTCCCTGGGAACCACCTGCAGCGAGGCTCAGGAGCACCGATCTAACCCAGGAACCTCAGGGGGGATTTTCTCGCTGGCCTCCCAGCCGTAGGATTACGTGCTGGGGTTCAAGCGCCGCTTTGTCTGGATGCAGCGCCCGTATCAGCCCTGGTGTCGGCTGTGCAGGAGATGCCGATAAATTGGAGATGGTTTGGAGAAAGGCCAAGAAAATAACTCGGGGATTGAGAGTGCGCTGGAGCGTGAACGACCCCAGCACTGGAGCTTTAACGAAGCGAACAAGAGTGTGGCAGAGTGGCTTAATTACTGCCTAATGGGGAACAGAAATCAGCTAGAGGAGCCCTCGGGTCTCAGAGGCGCTGCTGCCAGGGCTGTGCTGGGAGGGAAGGGGGCGGTGAGGTCCCGGTGGGTGCCCCCGCAGGGTGGTCGGTCCCCAGCAGCCCCGATTCGGTCCCAACCCCACTCCTGTTCCGTTGCCCGCTCCCTCTCCCCTTTGAAGCATCTGACCTTCCCTCACTTTTCCCCTGCCCAGGCCGCAGGCTGCCAGCCCTCGCTCTGCTCCACGCTCTCCGTGCCCACCCCGGCCAGCACAGACCTGCGCTC
The DNA here is from genome assembly GCA_011075105.1 of Heteronetta atricapilla. Taxonomy (NCBI): domain Eukaryota; kingdom Metazoa; phylum Chordata; class Aves; order Anseriformes; family Anatidae; genus Heteronetta; species Heteronetta atricapilla. The sequence continues at coordinate 3,199,279 of CM021756.1, read as the reverse complement.
CGCCGCTGTCCTTGCCAGGAAAGAGGAGATCGAGCTGGTGAGTCCTGGCGGGCACACCCGGGGGCTACCCGAGGAGAAGGGGACACCCTCGAGGTTCAAAGTCCACGGGGAATAAAGTGATGCCGGGTGATGAGCAAGCCGTGGGGCAGCCCCAGGTGCTGTGGGAAGGGGTTGTCACCCCCGGGGGGGAAATATCCCCAAGAGGGCTTCGTGCAGCTTATGGGGAGGTTTTGGGGTGCCCCGTGCTGACCCTTTTCCGCTCCCTGCAGTCGTACCAGCAGTTCAGCCTGACCATTGCCGTGGTGGCCACGATGCTGCTGCAGAAGGAGCCCTCCATGGAGGCGGCGCTGGGGCTGGCGCTGAGGGCCAACCTGCGCCAGGTGCGCACCCACCACCTCCAGGAGCTGGAGGACTTCATCGACAGCTACGACTCCAGCACCCCCAGCCCCTGAGCCGGGGACGAAGGTGCGGAGCCCCCGTGTCCAGGTCGATGTGATGTGGTCCCTTTCCACCTCTAGGAGGGATGGAAGGGGGCGCTGAGTTCAGCGGGTGGCCAGAAATGGGTGTTTGCAGGCAGGGAATGGGGTCACGGGCGGATTGTCCCCACCCTGGGGTAAGGGATGAGCCCTACCCGGACCTGAATTTGGAAGAGGGAGCTGGTTTCACTGGAGAGTGGCTGTAGGGAGAGCAGCTGGGGCAGGAGGAAAGGGAGGGCTCCCCCCTCTTCTGACAGCTCCTTGCTCCCTTCTTGTGGTTTTGTGCTGCTCCATTAAACCCTGGGCTTTGGTCTTGTTTTTTTAAAAAAAAATAAAAATAAATGAGCTTTGATCCTCGCAGCCTCTGCTGCACCACTGTTGTTCTGGTCCTGCTCTGCCAGGGTCAGCGTGCAGGGACCCGCGGTGACCCCCCCCCAAGCCTTGCCCCACTGTGGGGACCCTCTCCTGGGCACTGGTTGTTCTCCAGCAGCACGGCCACCACTGCCAAACCTGGGGTGGGAAGGAAAACCAGGCCAGGCACGGTCGGCTCTCCTGCGTTCAGGTCTCAGCTGAGCTTTATTGGAGCATCGTCCGCGGCGGCAGCAGAGCTGCCCCACCATCCCCTCCCCGTGGTGGCAGCACCCTACGGGACATCAGCGCCCCTCCAGTGATTCCCTGCGGGTGAGAGACCCCCACCCGGCGTCTGGATCTGACCCTAGGGGCCAGATCCCTTCTGGCCAAGTCGGGCAGGAGCCCCTGCAGCAGGACGGTGCAGGTCTCTACCCCTGTCCTAAGCCCCCGGCCGCCCTCCCCGGTGTGTGGCTGCTCTCCGAGGCTGCCAGCTTGTCTGGGACGGGAGCTGGAGACCGTGCCCCGGTGCGGGCTGCTGCCTCCCTGCTCCCTACTGGCTTTACCTGTTCCTAATTGCGGGAGAGGCCAGCAGGAATGGCAGGCTGTGCTTTGCCTGCGGCTGCCGGTGAAAGGATCCCGGCGGCGGCTTCTCCCCACCAGCCTTGGGCCGTGTCCAAAACGCGCTTGGAATGCACGGAGACCACGGCAGGGGCCAGCAGGATACGGCGGGGCCGGAGATGAGCCCCCCGCCCCCCCTCCAGCTGCTGTCCTCCTGCTTAAATACCGTGCAAAGTGCTACCTCGGCGAGGCGCGGGGGCCCCGCTCGCTGAGCGGCCGCGCTAGGACACGCTGCAGTGCTTGCTGCTGCCCCGCAGCTTCGTCGTCCTGCACCCGGCCCGCTCCGGGGGCTCCCTGCCCAGGGAACTCATCCCAGGCTTGGGAATGGGCTTCCCAAAGAAGAAGCCCTCCTCTTCCGAGTCCGAGTCCGAAGATGAGGAGCAGGTGGGACACCAGGAGTCATCCTCTTCCGTGATGTCCTGCAGGTCGATGTCCTCCGGCCGTGGGCTGTGTAGGGCAGGGGAGAGCCCCGCTTGGAGGTGTGGGTTTCCGTCACCTGCTGGTGTTCGGGCACCAGGACCCCCCGAAACCGGGTGGCCCGGGGCTCCAAGCCCCTTGGGACCCTCTGTGCCGGGCTGGGGGCTGCCTGGTGGCCCCTGCATCCCCGCATGTGCTGCGTCCCTGCTCCTCTCCGTGGCTGCTTCGTGGTCCTCGAGGCTCCTGAACGCAGGATGCAGGGAGGCCTGATCCGGAAACATCTCTGCAAGAAGGAAAGCAAGGAAGGGTGAGCAAGGAGAGAGCTGAGCCTGCCCTGGTTCTGCAGTGAGGGCTGGCTGGGTGCAAGGCAAGGCTGCCGCAAACGACCTCCAGCTGCCACCGCTTGCCCTGCCGCAGGAGGTGCGCTGGGGGCTGTCCTCATACAACACACCCCCGAAGCACCCCAGGGCTCTGCAGTGGCCGAGCAGAGCCTGGGTTTGCTTCCATCTCCCTCCCACCACCCCGCAAAAGCAGCTCTTGGATCCCTACCGGCCCCTTCCACCCGCTGCCTGCACCCCCCGGCTGCCGAGGCGCTCCCTGGCGCGGTCCTGGCTGCGTGGCCAGCTCGGGAGACGGACGTCGAGTCGGGGGACGGGGCCGAGACGAAGGCCGAGTCGGAGGAGTCGGAGGCGCTGGAGGACAAGTCCCGCCCCAGGCTGCAGCTCTCGGAGCAGAAGAGCCTCCCGTGGCGGGCGGTGAGGGGCTGCCCCCGCAGTGGCTTTCGGCACAGGCTGCAGCAGAAGCAGGGCGCTCGGGCGTGCCAGTGGAGCCCTTGGTGCGTGGCCTCCTCGCTGTCGACACCTGAGGAGTGACCAAAGGTGGTCGAGGGGCTGTCCCCGCTGCCACCTCCCCAAAAACCAACCCTCCCGACCCTGCTCGTACCGATGGGGTCCCCGCAGGCCTGGCACGGCTCGGCGAAGAGGCTCTCGAAGCAGCCGCGGCAGCAGGGCCGCCCGCTCCTCATCACGTAGCGCTGCCCGCGCAGCGGCGCCTCGCACTCCAGGCAGCAGAAGTGCTCGGGGTGCCAGCGCCGGCCCTCCGCCTCGATGCACTCCTCCATGAAGATCAGCTGGAGGGGGGGAACAAAGGACCCGGCCTGTGTGCACCCAGCCAGAAAACCCGCAACCCCCTGCGTGCTTGTAGGGTGCCAAGGGACTTGGGGGCTCTGCGCAGGGCTCGGGAAGGAATCCTTCCTCCTGCCCAGCCTGCTGCGTCTGCAGCTCCCAGCCGAGCACGGAGCATTTAATGAAGGCAAAAGGGAGCTAAAAGCATCTCCCCTGCCGGCACCCACCTGGTCGCAGGAGGCGCAGCGGGGCCGGAAGAGCTCGGCGTGGTGCCGGCCGCAGTAAATCCTCCCGTCCTGCTGGAAGTAGATGAGGTCCACCAGGGGCTGGCGGCAGAAGTGGCAGGAGAAGCAGGACGGGTGCCAGAACTGATCTCCCAGCCGGGATGCCGAAATCCCCGGGTCGCCTTTGTTCAGCCTCCGGCCGCACTGCAAGGTACGGGGGGCTCGGGGTTAAGGGGGGCTTTTTGGGGACAGTTTGGTGGCGTGCTGCCCCCGGGGGGAGGACAGCTCACCTCCTTGCAGGGACAGCCGTGGCAGGGACCTGGCACGGGACATGCCAGCCCCTGCCCCAGCGCCTCCCGTCTCCGGCGGGCGCTGAACGCTCGGAGCTGCTTCCTCTCCTCCTCCGCGAGGCCAGGGCAGTAGCGCTCCTGCATGGGGGAGGCAGAGGTGAGGGATGACAAGAAAATAAAGCCCGGGGAAGGCAGCACCGAATAAACACGTTTCTTACATCGCAGTCCTGGGGAGGCAGCTGCTGCAGGAGGGCTTTGACGCGGAGCCGGCTCCGGTCAGCGGGAGAGGCAGGCTCCAGCGAGCGGCTCTCAAAGCACACGGGGACCTGGGGACATGGCGTGGGGACAGAAACACAAGGGGATGATCGGGGGGGATGAAGCGGTTTTGCTCGAGCTAAAGGTGAGTCCAGCCCCTTTGGGGCAGAGCGGGAGCAAAGGGAGCCCCGTGAGGGCCAGGCGCTGCCCACCTCGGGGGGCGCGGGGTCTGCGGGGGGCTCCAGGTACTCTTCCAGGGCACAGCCGGAGTCGCTGTCGGACGAGGCTGGGGGGAGGCCGGTGGCGGTGCCGCACGGGGGGGGCTCGTCTCGCTGGGGCCATGCGGGGCTCGGCAGGGACATGAGCTGCGGAGAGAGGAGCAGAGCTGGGGGAGACCCTCGGCACGGCGGGGAGAAGGGGGCTGGCCCCAGGAGGCATCACCCCCCATGCCCGGGTGCAGGCAGCGGGAGGGACCCCGGGGCAGTTCCAGCTGGGACAATGCTTGGAGCCACCATGCCTTGGGGACCTCGGGACCCTTTGCTGAATGTCCACAGAGGTGCAAGGGCTTTGGGGGGGGTCGTTCCCTTCTCAACAAGGGTGAGAAACAAACCCACACCGAGAGCACGGGTGTTCACTGGTCTGGGGCTTTGCCTGCTGGGCAGGAGACACCGAAGAAAGGACGGTGACGGGGTGAAGCCGCATGGGGGGAGACCCCGGCTGTTTGTGCTCAGCCTGGAAGAGGTTTCGGGAAGCCCCGCTGGCTGTTTGCTCACCCACAGCAGGAGATTTTCCCTGGTTGCCACCAGCCCTTTGCTGCCACGGCTGATCCCTGGTTTCGTGGCCTGTCCCCGAGCGGAGCAGTGGGAGGAGACCGAGGTCTGGCCCAATTCAGTGGAAAATAATTTATTCCCCCTGGGCTGCTATTGTTCTGCCCTGAGCTGCTGTTCCTGCCCGGGCGGCCGGCTCGCCCAGCCGCCACCGCCTGCCTGGCTAATGGGTCCGGGGTGGAAACCCGTCCGTCCCCGTCTGTCCCCTCCTCCCCACGCGCCACTTGTCACCGCTCGCTTCCTTCCTGCCTCAGCTTTCCAAAACAAAGCGAGGTGGCGATGCGGTGGCTCCCTGCGTGCCAGCCCGCTGGGCATCCTGCGAGGATGGGAGGTGGGAGGGATGGAAACCCTCTGCACCCCTCTGCACCCCGAGTTCCCTGCCGTGCCATCGCCACCTCGCTCGGGCACCCTGCAGGAGCTGGGACCTGCCACGGGGGCTGAGCACGCAGCCGGGCAGTCACCCCCGGGAAAGGGCAGCGAACTGTGGGCACCTTGGGTCTCTCCCAAAGTGCTTTCCACGAGCTCGGGCTGTGGTTTGGTGACCCTCAAGCCACGCAGCCACGTGCTGGCGGGTGGCTCTAGGTCCTCCCGTGACCCAAAACCCAGCTCATTCCTCACCGAGATGGCACTTCCCTGCTGGGTTCTCCTGGCCAGCAGCAGCCACCCCGTCCCTGCTGCTCCCACAAAACAGCTTCGACAGCCCCAGCTCAGCCCCAGCTGGCAGCACCTTCCTCCACACGGCAGCTCAGGGCACCGGGACACCCAAACGTGGCCGGCTCTGAGCTTCTGCTCCGTGCTTCAGCTGGGAGCTGGCGGGATCAGCGTGGGCAGCTCAGGTTGCCTTGGTGCACAGGTCAATGATTAACGCGGCCGATCGGCCGGCCGACGGGATGGAACAGACGGGCTGCACGGAGGGGGAAGAACGTGTCTGACCCAATACTGTGTATTTGCTGCACAAAGAGAGCCCTGCCTTGCTGAGGACTTCTCTACAACTGGTGGTGGTGGATCAGCGAACAACCTTGTCTCTAGAGCTGTGATGGAGGCTGTCCCCTGGCCCCAGGCTGCTGGCTAAGGACATCCATGGGTCCAGAGTCCCGGCTCTGCTGCTGCTGTGTTTGGTCCCTGTTGGTAACACCCTTGCTCTCCCCAAGGGACGTGGATGGCCGTCTCAGGCTTTGCTTGGATTATAAAGACTCCAAGCTGCGTTTCTCTAATCTCTTGGGGCTTTGTTGTAATCGGCCCCCTTTGATGCCCCGTGGAGGCAGCGGGGCGCACGGGGCTCCCCGTCCCAGGGCTGGCAGCGGGGTAAGGCTGGGGAGAACGGAGCGGGCAGGGCCGTGAATCAATGGGGCCGTGCTGGGGAGCCCAGCCCAGCCCGGTTTGATGTGATTACGCTGGCTGGCAGCCGTCTGGGCTGCGAACGAGTCCCTGTAATTAGCCCCAGACGGTGACAGCCGTGCGCGCCTCCCATGCTAAGGAGCCAGGCAGCCCCGACAGGTCCGGCTCCTCTGCTCCGCTCCCGTCCCCTCTTCCTTCCTCACTGCCGGCGGGCAGTCCTGCTATCACCCTGCCCTGCCGGCCCGCAGAGGGATGCAGGATGCTCCCGGCGGGGCCACCAGCCCTGGCGTCAGGGGAGGTGGCAGGAGGGCGCGTTGGGGACCTGCTCCTCCCTGCCGGGACGGCGCGTCCCCCCAGCAGGGCCACGCGAGGGACCAGTCGGACGGGCTGAGTGCCGCCCCGTGGAGCTTCCATGGGCTTCAAAAGCCTCTGGTCCTGCCCCAGGAGTTCCTCCAGCCTGCGCCCGCTCAGTGCCTGCTCCAAAGGACAGGCGATGTCCCTGCTGAGTTCCCCTGCCTGCTCGGAGCCTTTTGGTGCCGGCACCACCTGGCTCGGTGGCCCCGCAGCGTTCCCCTTCCTGCTCCGAGTCCATTTCTCACGGCAGCTCTAGCTCTTTGGGAAGCACGTGCAGCTCCCTGGCTAAAAGAGGCTGAAACCCACGGGAATTTTAATCCCCTTTGGCTCCCCGGGTGCAGTCCCTGACCCTGGCTGGCCGTGGGAGCACGTGCGTGCTGCCAGCCCTCTCCTGCCAAGGTCGCAGCATTACCGCGCAGCGCAGCCGCCCCGGCCCATTGGCATTCAGCGCAGCCTCCCGCTTCCCTGCCCAGCCAGGGGCTGCTCTGCATCCCTGCCACAGCCCTTGCTTCTCTGAAGCACTGCTCCCTTTTCCAGACCCGCTTTCAGACACCTCTGTCCTATTTTCCGCCAAACACTCCCCGGCTCCCCAGCCCCGAGGAAAAGCATCTGCTGGCCATCGCCAAAAGGACCGGATCCCCTTTCAAGCGCCCCAAAACCCTGGCACGGCTCTGTCCGTATGCCTCACCCCCACCATAACCTGTTTTTGCTTCAGCTCCCGTCAACACAGCTGCAGCGGAGGTGCGTGGAAACGAAGCTGCAGAGCCCTGGAGACGCGTTCGGGCTGAGATAAGCTGAGGTCTGGCAAGGCGAGCCGGAGCAGCTCGTCCTGCAGCGCAACCGAGGCCGGGCTGCCCGAGCTGGGGCCCGTGCCACAAAGTCACCTGCGACGGCAGGACCGGGATTGGTGCCTGGGTGCCTGGCACAGCCGTCCCCAGGGCCGGCGGTGCGGAGGGACAGGGACAGCGCGCAGCCAAGATGCTGTGGCACAAATCTCAGGGACCCCTCCTGCCCCGCCACGCGGCACGGTGCCATCCAAGTGACCGGAGGGACTCCTGGTGGGTGGCTTGTTTGCTCTCAGGGGGAAGTGCTGGTGCTGCAGGGGGGTTCTTGGCACATTTGTCTCTGTCCCAGCTCGGCAGGGAGCGGTGAGTAACCCATTAACCCACTGCAACGCGTTCGTTCCTGCGTCCACAGGGACGAACCGAGCCTGGCACCGCGCTCCCTGCACCAAGCGGGTTTCATCCTGGCAGTGCCATCACAGCCCAGCACCTTCAGCTGAACACTCCGTGGCCAGCCCCAAACCACCCCGCTGCCTCCAAGCCCTGGCAGAGGACATCAAAGCCCCCCCTGTGGGGACCCTCAGTGGCTTTGATGCCAGCAGATCCGGTGCCCCCTGGCTCCCCGGGGCGAGGGAGGGGGCAGCCCCCAGCCCCCTGCACCTGCAGGCTCCAGCCCGGGGACGGTGGCGCCTTGGTGGCTCCATCACCACCATCTCCTGCTCCCGAGGGATGCCGCGCGCTCTCCAGGGCCGTTTTCCCCCAAGACAAAGACCGCAGGGGTGGAGGGAGCTCTGCTCCCCGCCGCCTGTTTTGCCCGGAGAGGAACCAGCCAAAAAATCCCCCTCCCTCTCCCGGCTCTTCCACCTTGCCTTTCCCCGCGCAACAATTCCCGGATGGGGAAATCGTCCCATTTCCCCTCGTTCCCGAGGGTTTTCTCCTCCAGCCCCGGCTCCCTCAGCCCCCGTATGGGGAAGAACCACCCCGAGGGACCCCTGCCCACCCACCTGCCCCTTCCCCGCCCGGGGGGACCCCTGCCCACCTACCTGCCCCTTCCCCACCGAGCTGGGCTCCGTCGTCCCGTCCAGCCCCGAGCACCCGAGCGGCTCCGACGCAGGCGAGGGAAGGGAACCTGGGCTGGGCGAACTTCGCAAAGCGAAAGGAAAACATCCAAGCCGAGCGAGGGAAACTATTTTTTTTTTTTTTTTTTTTTTTTTTTTTTTTTTTAATCTGCCTGCCCAGGAAACTGGATCTGTGTCAGCTGGGGTCCTAATTACAGGCTTTTTAGCCTAAACCTACAGAGGCAGCCAATGGCAGGGAATCAGAGCAGCGGGCGGGGAGGGGAAGAGCAAAGGCTGGGAGGGAAGGGGGGGGGGAGGTTAACCCTACAGGGCAGCGAGCTGCCGATGACATCTGTTTTTCTCGCCACCTCTCATTTTCCGAGCGTCCTCGCCCTTCCCTCCCTCCGCGGCTCGGTTCGCCCCGGGTCGCCGTCCGGGTGCCTTTCATGCCGCGTGGTGATTTTTATTTTCCTGCCTCCATCGGAACGAGCCGGAGCCTCATGAAAGAGGGGAAGCGGCGGTGCCAGCCCCAATTTCGGGGTGGGGGGGTCGGGGGGGAAACCTTTGGCTGGGCTCTCACAAAGGGCTTAGCCGGAGGCGAGCCGACACGTCCCAGTTTTCTTCTCACCTGACGGCTCCCAAAGCCATTTGCGCCGCTTCGGCTGCGCCCACGGCACCCGGGCATGGAGCAGATTTATCAGCCCGTCACCAGGCTGAGCCTCTTCGTTGTCCTTCTGCCTTTCCACGCGCCCCGAGCTGTCCCTGCCTCCTCCTGGCACCCCCCGGGGGTGAGCGCAGCCCCCAGCCCCTCTGTGGGGTCAGGCACCATGGCCCAGGAGCTGCGCTGGGTTTTTTGGGGATGCGTTGGAAATTTGTAAAATGATGGAAAATTGATGGAAATTCATCCGGAGATGTGGACAGGCTCTGTGGCACGCCAGCGGTGCCGTGGGCTGGTCGCAGGGAGGTGTTGGTGCGGGGTTTTGGTGCTGTCCCGCAGCATTTTGGGGTTTGGGGTCTCCGTGAAGTCCCCCGGGGCTGGGAAAGCAGCGGGGAAAAGGGGACGGGGCTGGGGGGCGCCTCGCAGCCCCCTGGGGACCCGGCCAGGTCCCAGTGTCGCTTGGGGCCACGTTGGCTCTCCGCGGCCTTATCGCGCCCGGTGGTGGACTTTGCACGGGGGGGCCCCTGCGGCTGCCCCTGCCTGCGCCCTCCGTGCTAACGAGCAAAGTCCTCGTTAGCAGCATGAGGGGACGCAGCCTCGGCTCCGGCTCCAGCCAGGCCCCGGCCCTGGGAGCGCCACGAGGTGCTGCCCTGCACACCCCTGCCCCACTGACCCCCAAACCCTCTCCTGCCCTATTGCCCCTTATAAGCCCCTTTTGCCCCCATAAGCTCTTACTACCCCCACATAACTCCCTATTGCCCCCCATTAAACCCCTATTGCCACCCGATAATCCTCTATTACCCCACTATAAG
>CM021756.1:3159158-3189295 GCA_011075105.1 Heteronetta atricapilla | reverse complement strand
GCGGGCCGGGCAGGGGCCGGGCCGGGCCGGGGGGCTGCGGCAGGCAGCGGGGAGCGGCGCCGAGCTCCGGGCACGGGCCTCAGCTCCCGGACGGCGGAGCCGGGCAGCGCCTCAGGTACCGAGCGGCTCCGCGCGGCGCTGGGGGAACCCCCACCCCGGGGGTCCTGAGCCCACCCCGGGGGTCCTGAGCCCACCCCGGGGGTCTTGAGCCCACCCCGGGGGTCCTGAGCCCACCCCAGGGTCCTGAGCCCACCCTTGGGGTCCTGAATCTCCCCCCTAGGGGGTCCTGAGCACCCCCCCGGGGCCACCCACCCCTCTCCCCTTCGTGCTGCCCCTACACCGCCCCTTGCCCCCCCCAAGACTCTCAGTTGTCCCCCCAAGTCCCTGCCTTGTCCTCCCCAATTTTCCCCCTTGTGTCCCCTCAATGCAGCCCCCTTGGGTCCCCCCCAGGTGTAACCCCATTGTCCCCAACCCAGTGGTCCCCTTGTGTGCCCCTCTCTGTGTATCCCCCTTGTGTCCCCCCTTGGTGTAACCCCCTCATGTCCCCCCCCCCTTGTAGCCCCCTCGTGTCCCCTATTTCATTCCCCTTGCCATCATCCCTCAACGTAGCCCCCCTATTAGTACCCCCCTTGTCTCCCCCTCCCAGTTTCCCCATATCCCCCCCAGTTTCCCCCTTTGCCCCCCCAGTCGCTTCAGGGCCAGGGGGTACCCCCGTTGTCTCCAGGCTGGGGTCTGCCCGAGCAGTGGGCAGGGTTCGGGTTCGGGATCGGCGGCTGGGACCTCCTCGGAGGTGTCACAGTTTGATTTTTGCCAGTTCTCCTTCTTGTTGTCATTTTCCAGGTAGGGGACGGGCCCCCAGCCTAGAGCCCCTGGAGGGGATTGAGCCCAGGGTGCTGGGGGGACTGGAAGGGCACGAAGGAGCAGGAGGCAACGTTGTTTTCCACGGGATTTTTTTCAAACTGCCGAGCTGGGAGCAGGAGGGCAGAGGCTGTAGAGGACAAGGCCCCTGCTGGCAGGGTTCGAAGAAACAGAGAGGAACCTGGAGCTAAATTGGTGCTCGAACCCTGGAGCAAATCCCCGCTGGGCGCTGTGCGGAGCGGGGCTGGGGGTGCTGCTGCTCCTGGGGTGTCCTCAGGGAGCGAGGGGCAGGAGGCAGCTGCTGGGTTCGTGCCCGAGCTCCTCCAGCGTGCCCAAACCGCGTCCCTTCTCCTCCTCCGGTGGGGTCTGGATGCAGCAGGGAGCTCCCGAGGCGTCGGAGCTGAGGCAAGGTGCCCCGGAGCTGCCCAGGAAGGGCGCCCAGGTTGCGGTTTGGCATCAAAACCAGAGCGGGACCCCTCGGTCAGCTCGGCCCCGTCCCTCCTGTGCCACGCGGTGGGCTGAGAGCAGCCCGAGGTCCTGCGCAGGGACGCGGCCCCGGGGTTCACCGCTTAACGTGGAGCCCGTGGGGAGGCAGCTCCCGGCGTGGCGGGGAGGATGCCGATGGCCTTCTCGTTTTATTTTCTGAAGTGCCAGGCTGGGTATGGCGAGGCCGCTAGCTCTTGGTGCCAAATAAACCGCAGCACCCTCCCGCGTTATCTGCTGCCGAATCCAGCGCCCAGGGTCCGTTAGGATTGCATCAAAAATCCCTTTTTATTCCTCCCTGCTAGGGGTGTAATTCCCGTGCACGTCATACTTGCACTTACTGTTATCAAATAGGCGAGTTTTTGGACATTTGTTGCTTTTTGTAGTCCGAAACACAACAGCTGCAGTGTTTGCTTTGCTTTTAAGGCCACTTGTTCTCTGACCCTTAGGGGCTTTCCATCCAATGAAGACACCTTCATGCCCCTAAGCAGCAGGCGTGTGCGATCCCTCGCGTCCTCACAGCTCCCCGCCAGCTGCTGGTACCGCTGCGACTGCGGTCGCTCTGATCAGCTCCTCTCCTGCTGAGGGTCCCAAAGCCAAGAAGTAAAACGTCTCATTTTTAGGTTTTCTAGCTGGCATTCCTTCGGAAGTTCTGTGTTTGAAAGCACTCGCTGCTTGCTCTCTGCCCGTTGGGAGGCAAATGTCTTCGAGTCCAGTGTCTGCGCTGAGTTCTTGATAAGTTTTGTTAGAAAATATGGGCACAAATAGCAGAGAAGGGTGACTTACACGGTGCAAAGCGTTCGAACATCTGATGTCTGCTTTAAGCCTGCCGTGCCTCTTAGGAGCAGCATGTGCAGAATTATTCCCTGTGTTCATTCAAGCGCAGGTAGCTAGCGTAAAAAAAGAGAACACAGAGAACACGTGCCTTCCTTTCCTTGGGGTATTTGAGGATAAATTCCGTGACACTTTCCTACGTGCGTGTTGCTCCCTGGTTTTACCGATCTCTTTCGTTGTAATTCCCTTGCCAGGTGGAAGATGGGGCAGTTGCCCTCGTGCTCTAGGTGACTGACGCCTGCTTGCCATGAAGTCCCGAAGGAGACGGAGGGACGGTAGTGGGAATTTCTTCTCACCCTATAAAAACACCCAAACGGTTGCCTAATGGTAAGCAAGCTGTTATTATTATTATTATTATTATTATTATTATTTGTCTCATATTACTCGGTGCCTAGTGATCGAGGAACACCCTGCAAAGTTCTCCAAGCACAAACGTTTGAGATCCAGACACACCGAGCCGTGTGAAGGGGTTGGAGGGAGGAAGACACAGGCTGTAAATGCAGCTTGTTGGGAGAGGGTGGGAGGAGTTGGCTTGGAAATGTGATTGTCTTCTGTTCTGTGGCCTTTCCCCAGGGATTACCTCTCCTGCTGACGTCATGGGGAGCTGCTGCAGTTGTCTGTGCAGAGGCAGCATCCCAGACAACCACCCCAGCAAATTTAAGGTAGGTTTTGGACCCCAGCCCCGTTGCAGAATCTGGCAGGGCTGGCTGCTAGCAAAACCCAGCAAGGGTGGGACTCTGTGCGTGGAAGTAACAAAAAAACCCCTCTGCTCCTGCAGAGAAGTCGTCCAGCTGATAAGATTTGCAAACACGTTGCTGATTTATTTTATTCTTACTAAGCATCCGCTGCTGCAAATCTGTCTGTGTTTGCAGCAGAAATTTCCCCTGCACTGAGATTCAGCCTGAGCAAGGAAATGGAGAACTGGAGAGAAACCTTTTATTGCTCAGGGCTGTGTTCCAGTGCCTTTGGTGAGGCGCATCAGCTGAACTGCCAAGCGCACAGTCTCCAGGGCTGCCGGCTCGGCGCCTTGTGCCAGCGCTGAATTCATGCTCTCGGCTGAGATAAAGTCATCTCGGCAACCGGAGGGGGAATCCGTGGGAATCACGGGATCTTTGTGGGTGGCCGTTTGGTTTCTTTTTAATGTATCCCAACGCACCGAGCTTCCTGGTGCGAGCTGCGTGGCTTCTGCAGGTAACGAACGTGGACGATGAAGGCAACGAGCTGGGATCTGGGATCATGGAGCTGACGCAGACGGAGCTCATCTTGCACACTCACAAGCGGGACGCGGTCCGGTGGCCCTACCTCTGCCTGCGCCGCTACGGCTACGACTCCAACCTCTTCTCCTTCGAGAGCGGCCGCCGCTGCCAGACGGGGCAGGGTGAGTGCTCCTCTCCTGAAGGAAGGAGCTCCGAGGCTTCTGCTCCCCGGCAGCTGGGCTGAGCTGATGTTCATTTTCTCCCAAATTCCCACACCTAACAAATCCACGGGTCCTTCTGCAGCCTCCGTTCCCCCAGAATACCAGTGGGCATGCACATCCAGTCAATACTCCCAATTAAAACACTAATGAGAGCTCTGGACTTGGTCATAAATCTCACAGTCTCATTTTGCTAGCGCGTTGGTACTCGAGGTAATTAGTGAAGCGGGACCAAGCTCAAGTTTCCCTTGGATGGAGCACATTTAATGTCAGGGAGAGCGTTAGTTACCCGGGCAGCTCCAAAGGATGTGCAGCCGCGGTAGGAGGGTTGCTGGACGTGTTTCAGTAGGTGCTGGGAAGTGCTTTCTGCAAGACTAAAGCTTTGTCGAGCATCTTTTAGCTCTAGGGACATCAGCTGCACCTTTCTCCAGCCCCCTTTAGTATGTGATTATTTCACAGAGCCCTGAAGTGCCCGTCGGCAGCAGCAGCTGTTTAAACGCCGTTCGTTTTTCACCACGTTCTCTCTGCTTCGGTGAGCGCCGTTCCTCCTGACTGCTTTGCATTTTGTGTCCGGCAGCGCTCCGTAACGTAGAGGGAAGGGACTCGTGCGTCTTGCTGATTTTATGCGCGGGGATGCTGTGCACAGAAGAGGGAAGTGAGTCACCCAGGACCGTGTGCCAAGTCATCAGCACCGGGAGCAGACTCCAGTTTTACTCTGGTGCCTCTGAGTTCCCCCACCGGTCTGTCTCTTGCTTTTAGAGAGCTGAGCGTTTTCCTGGCGTATGCATCCCGGGAGGGAGGAAGAAAAGAAGTTTGGTTCCTCATTCTGTTAACGTGTTTGTAAGCTCCTTATCCAAAAGGACTCGGCGCGACTGTTTGGTGTCTGGGGAGTGCTGCACAGATCTGTAGTGCTGTTTGCTCCTTAAGGTTTATGGAAGTGGAGCTTTCCTCTCCTGGCATTGCGTGCCAGCGATGGGAACCGCTCGTCTTTGGTCGTCTGTTTTGCCTTTTCCAGGATTGGGGGTTAGAGTTCTGCTGTCGGTGCTTTTTGGTTTTATTTAGACCCAGAGATTAGTGATAAAGCTCTTTGCTCTTCGTATCCTAGGATGTTTTTAGCAGGCCCACACTTACTCATCGCTCTTAATGCAGCCAGAAGCGAGAGGGATGGCACTGTGCTGTGCTCAGTTCTCCCTTCCTTGTAGGATTTTTTCTGCTACATTAATTTTATTTGGAGGATTGCTTCCTGGTGCTGCTCCCCATCTTATATAAGGCAGAAATAGCTGTTTTTTTTTTTTTTTTTGGCCAGAATGTTTTAAACATTATTCTTTGGAGTAGCAGCAGCTGTTGCCATGCCGTCCTCGTTGCTATGGCTTTTGTGCGTGCGTGTGCGTGCCAGCTTGGGATTGGCTTGCTGTGCGCACACCAGCTCTGGTTTGGGCTGCTCGTTTGGGGAGACACTCCTGAATTTGATGCATTTCTGAAATGTGACGTGCTCGGCCCTCCCTCCCGTACGCACTCCACAGGGCCCAGCTCAGCCTCGACCAGGCACTGGAAGGACTTTCCCATGGCAGTGAGAATTGGCTGGGGTGCCAAGCGAGTTAAAAAAGAAGATGAGAGCTGGAACGAGCCTGGTTAGCCGTCCCTTTTCACACCTCTGCTCATCTAGGGTTGGGTGCCGTGAGATAATTGGGGCGCACTTGGTGCGATGGTGCTTTAATCCACTGAGTTACCGCTTGGTCTTCCGTGGCTGTGAGTTGCAGGGGTTGATTCTGTCAAACTCAGCAAAAGAAACCCAACCTGCCCATTCGCTTAGAGCTCAGAATCACCTTTTCTCTTGTTAAAGCAGGGTTGCTTTCTTCCTTTTCTGACCCTCCTCCTCCCTACTCCGCAGGGATTTTTGCCTTCAAGTGTTCCAGAGCGGAGGAGATCTTTAACCTGCTTCAGGACCTGATGCAGTGTAACAGCATCAACGTCGTGGAGGAGCCGGTTGTCATCACCAGGAACAGTCACCCCACCGAGCGGGAGCTCTCCCGGACCCCTCCGGCACCCAGCAGTAAGGCTCCTTCGGTCTGCGGGGAGAAGCGGGCGCAGAGACGCGGGCGATGCCTGCGATGGCTCGTGGCAAAGTGCCCCTCGCAGGGCACGGGTATCTCCTGAGCGCTGCCTCGCTGCTGGCCTGTGTCTTTGTGCCCGTGTGGGCCCTGAGCAGCGGGTTTATTTTAAGGCCCCGCTTGTCTGCGATGTGGTGTTTTGTTCCCAAGGAAACTGCAACAAAAAAACCCCTTCGGTAGTCAGCCAGGTTGTCACCCTTCAGTTGGTTTTTGTCTTCCCCAGACCAGCTGATTCTGACTTAGAGGCTGCAGTGAAGAGGCCAGCTCGCTGTCAAAACACAGCTCTTTTTTTGTACCAAGCTGATGCCCTGATGCTTATCTGTCTTCGTTCTTTCCCAGGCCTGGGGTACACGGTCCCGGGATTTCCCAATGGATTTCACAGCTTCTCTGGAGAACCCCTGTCCTACTCAGCAGCCCGCCACCCCTCCGTGAGCAGCCTGAGGCATTCCTCCGTGGGTGAAGACTCCACTCATGCCCTCATTGGGCCTGACGAGCAGGTAAACGCAGATGTCCTGAATTCTGCTGGTTGCGAGCAAAGAGCTTGCTTTGCTTCCAGTCCTGTGCAATTCTTGGTTTCTCTTACTCCTCCTCAAGGTCCTTACTCAGGGACCCTCAGGGGTCCTCGTGTCCTCACCACCCTTTTTCTCTTTTGCTTCATTTTGGCCTCAGAGACTTCTGCTCTGGTGCTTCACTAGAACAGGCATTCTGCTGGGGGGACTGATTGGCTTCCTTGATCCCCATCCGTTCATCACTTGGCAATTATTTAACGCTTAGCTTGTGAGTCTGTCGTGTTTCATTATCCGCCAGCTATCGCTGCGGCCCCTAAACCGATGTGCAGATGTGTGCCCGAGTTCAGGTTCGTTTAATTTTCGCTGTTCAGCTCTTTATTCTCAGCTTTAGAGATTAAGATTTTCCCTGCGTAGTTCATCTTGTCTCAACCACTACCAGAGAAGCCCACGTAGGGGTGGGTGCTGCCACGTATCCCGTGTAAGGAGCTGAAGGAAACGTATTTCAGGTGGCTTTGCTTTTTGTCCTGCACCATGTGCATCCGATGTGAAATAACGATGTGTATCTTCTGCCGTCAGATTCCTTTTTTCTCTCTCCCTCGGCCCATAAAATCCAGACTTTTATGCTTTGCTTCCCCGAATCTTTTCAACTTCTGAATGTTTTTTCACCTCCTGCGTCATCACTTCTTCCTGTCGCTTTCTCAGCTCCCGGCAGCTGCTTCGCCCTTGCCCCTTCTCCTTTCACTGTCCCTCTGCTTCTCTCCTTGCAGTCCCACACCTACGTGAACACGGCCAACGGTGATCAGGAGCCGAGGGGCCGACACTGTATGCACTCCTTGCCTGAAGCCCACCCTCCTTTCCCTCATAGGAACCGCAGCTGCTCCCTCGAAGACCGCAACCCCCAGGTCTTTCTGCAGCCGGGGGAGGTGAAATTCGTGTTGGGCCCCACGCCCAACTACAGGCGCATCTCTCGGCAGCCCCAGGAGTGCAGGACCCACTTCTGCGCCCCCAACAACAACAACAACGAGTGCGAGGGCGAGTGCCCCTCGCCCCAGTGCGTCTACGAAAACGTCAACGGCTTGCTGCCCCCCGGCACCTCGTCCCTCTGCCGAGCCGGGCGCTCCAAAGTCCCCCGGGAGGACGCGGGCTCAGCCGGCTGCTCCCAGCGCAGAGCGGCCTTGCTGCACTACGAGAACTTGCCCTCGCTGCCTCCGGTGTGGGAGTGCCAACCGCTCCGGCGGGGCGAGGAGGACGCTGGGGACGTGCTGACGCCTTCCCCCAACGGCTACCCCGAGGCTGGCGAAGAGGATCCCCTGCAGAACTACATGAACTCGGAGAGCACCGCGCTGCACGGGGGCGGCAGCCTGCGGCGCGGCGGCTTCTTGCCCAAACCCCGCCGGGGCTGCGTGCCCAACGTCTTCAGCTTCGATTTTCCCCGGCCCCGGCTGGAGCAGCCGCGGCAGCTCAACTACATCCAGGTGGAGCTGGAGGCTGAGCCTCGAAAAGGGCACGCGAAGCCCCCGGTCCCCTTTGCTGCACCTCCTGGTGCCCACGAAGCCCGCCGGACGGACTCCTACGCCATCATTGACCTCAAAAAGACAGCAGCCATGTCCAATTTGCAAAGGGCCCTGCCGAGGGACGACGGGACTTCACGGAAAACTCGACATAACAGCACTGACCTGCCTCTGTGAGGGGCGCTGCCGAGTGCGAGCGCCGTGTTGTGGCTTTGGTACCTGCCCTTCAGTGTGACTTCCATTCGCCATCGCCCTCTGCTTCCCTGTTAGCCCATGTCCTGGTGTCCTGGGATGGGTCCTCCAGCTGATGTTAAGGCTTGTCTGTCCGTCCGTCTGCCCCTCTCCCTCTCTCCCGCGTAGTTTGTTCTATAAAGCCTTACGGGATATCGGAAGCCGCTGTCTGGAGGTGAACAGAGGGGCAGAAGGTGGCAGCAGGAGCGGTGGCGCAGTGCGGGCACCACCTCGGACAGGGCTAACTCTGATTTCCCGGCAGCGCAGGCAGCCTGGCTGCAGAGCCACGGTGGAGAGGAGGTTCCAAAAGCGAGGTGCTGGGGGAGCTCCACAGCAAATCAAGGCCATCTCCCGTGGATTTCACACCTTGCAGCTCCGGGGACAGCGAGCTCTGCGGTCAGGCCGCTCCAGGGTCAGTCTTGCCTTCTGCTTTCCGTGGTCCCTGTCACCACGGGAGCTCATGCTGCAGTCTTTCCCCCCTCAGCTTGCTCCTTTCTCCCTCCGCACTGTTTCCTTGAAGCTCGCAGAAGCTTCTCATCCTTCTGGCCCTTTCCCAGATCTGATTTAAATTGGGCGACTCTAGAAATTAGTAGAGGAGGAGACACAGCCATGGACACAGCCACTGTGATCACACAAACCTCATTTCCTGAAGACACCCTGCTTAAAAAGAGGAGGGGAAGACTGCAAGGATGAGAGATCGTAGGTTTGCGATAGAAGCCTTCAACTGTACCGCACACTGTTTTGATTTTTAAGGGTTCTTTTTGGTGTTCAGCAGTGCTGCTGACTTGCTGATTAATTTATTCGTTTATTTATTTATTAGATGCTCTTTTGCATCCCAGGGGTAAGTTGCCAAAACCGGTGCCAATACGAACCGTACTTGCTCACGCGCTCTGCCTGGGGTCTCCGATGAGAGCTGGTGGCTTCGCTGAGCCGTGGCCGGGGACAAGAGCAAATGGGAATCGATTTTTTAAATTATTATTATTTTATTTTTTTTTTTTAACTGGGATTCACCGCCGCAGGGTGGGCGGGAGGGAAGCGGTGGGGGAGACATGGGAGCGCGAGCAGAGCTGCAAGGCAGCCGAGCTTGGAGTTGTATCAAAGACGTTTCCAACACCCACGTGCCTGTAGCTGGGCCCATGAGAAATATTTGATCTGTGTTTGGAGCGAGCGTGCCGTTTCCTACGACTGCAGCCTTGGGAAGGGCTAAGTTTCAGCTCTCGGGTAAACTTGTGGCCTTTGAAGTTGGATTATTCTGTTGACAGCAGGGCTGAGCTGTCAGGCCTCCACGTGAGGTCCCGTGTAGGGTCTGTGCCCCTCTCCGGGTGGGGACGCGCCACCGCCCCTCTGCGTGGTGACCTGCTGCAGCTCAGTCCCTCCCCGGGTCCCTCTTTGCCATTGCGAGCTGCTCCTGCCAGACAGAAACAGCTCAGGGTCGCTTTGGAGTCCCATGTGTCTGCTCTCCGTGTTCATCTTCCTCCCTGGGATGCGAGCTGAGGGATGGAGTGACCTCGGAGCTGTCCCCGTACCAGCAGAGACGTTGCCGAGCTTTGCTCCTTGTTCCTGAAGCTTTCCGATTTGAAGTCGGAGAGCCTCTGGTGCGGAAGGGGACAGAACCCGCTCATCCTGGTAACCTGCTTCCGAGGGTCACAGGATTTCCATCTTCCTGAAGCTCAGCCTGGCTTTCATGCTGCGATGCCCTGCTGAAACGGGACCCTTCTGGGAGCTCGGGCACGTGCCGTGCAGCTCAGAAAGGCATCGCGGTCCGGGTGACGTTGTGCCCGTGTGTGCGCGGCACGGATTCCTTGACTTGTTTATTGCACTAGAAATTCAAAGTGAATTAGATTCGGTGATTTTTCCTTTTTTCGGGGAAGTTCTCGTGCTTGTCGTCCGCTCTTTTCTCCACCCCAACCCTTGAGTGATTTATAACTGAAAGGAATCCCAAGTCATCTATTTTTATATGTATGCCAAATGGCGTTATTTGAAGAGAAAAGGACAAGTAATGTGTTGCCCTGAACCTATCAAACTTTCATTGAAGGAAGTGGGAGAAGGAATGGTTTAACTCTGTGTATTAAAAAAAAAATAATTAACTGCATTAAGCCTTAACCAAACTACTTAAATATTTCTAATTATTTTTCTAATTTCTAAAAGAGAAGTGTCTAATTGTCAGCGTCGCCCCCAGGACAGCTCCAGCGGCTCTGACCCTGCAACGCGGTGCTCTGGGAGCCTCCGCATGAACCTGCCTTCACAGCGTCACTGCCCGGCTGGGAAATGCAAAATACTCCCCAATTTCCCCCCAGAAAGGTTACAAAGGATGGAGTGTTTTACGTTTACGTGGAGCACGATGGCAGGGCCAGGTCTGCAGGCTGGCTGTGTGCTGTTGGGTGAGGGCTGGCGTGTCGCTCGGCCTTGGGGCACCTGGCTGGTGGCACCTGGTGGTCCCCGTGGCCGTGCTGGCCCCCAGCCCAGCTGCGTGTCCCCAAGGGATGGGACGTGCCTGGAGGTGTCGGGATGAGCACGGCTGCAATGCTGGCGGCTCCTCGCTGCGGTCCCCCAAAGGACTGGGCTCCCTTTTACGTGTCTCAGCTTTGGATTTAGGAAAGCCGGCCTTGATGTTTGGATTGCTGCTGTTCATGTACTCCTGATGAACCGTGCTGTCTGGCTCGTGCCTCCTGCCCTCCTCCAGCGATCCCCAAGCTCCCCTGCCTCACGAGGACATCGAAAGCTGTGAGGAGAGCCCCGGGCAGCAGCCGGGTGCGTGCACAGCACCCACGTTACCACCGGTCCCCGCCAGCATCCCGCGTCCCCTTTACAGCTGCAGCTATTCAAAGGAGGAAGGAAAAGAAAAACACCTGCGTTTTGTCATCTTTGAGGAAGAACTGATGTTGGCTGCTTTCAGTGAATCCTGATCCGGGGGGCACCTCGCTTCTCCGTCCCCTGCTTCGCTCTGCGGCATTGCCACCTCCCCGGAAAGCCTCGGGGATGAAAAGCTGCTCCCAGCCCGTTGTTGGCAGCGGGGTTGTTTAATGTTTAAGCAGCTCAGTAGGAAACTTCGTGTGGGCAGCCAGGAAACCAGTCGACTTCTTTTTTTTATGGCTTTCAGGGTGTGCATCAGGTTCGTGTGTTTCTCATTTTTCTTTGCTTTTGTGGAAAACCTCACTGGAGCAACGTCAGCGTTAAGTGACCTGGATGCTTCCATAACTTCTTCCGCCTCAGTTTTGCAGGTGGTGTGAAGGTGCGGGAACAGCCCGGAGCCGTTTGAACACCCAGGCAGTAGTTGTTGGGGCCCAGGGAGCGGAGATGTCACGATTTGGGGTTTCTCCCTGCTATTTCCACCTGTGTGGAGCTCTCCAGTGTCGCAGCTTCCTCTAGCGGTCAGACTTGAAACGGTTGCAGGAGGAAAAACGAGCGTGAGGCTGGAAGGCTGGGGCGTTTGAGTCGGTGTTTTTTTCATTCCTTCAGTTCTTTGATTTGGGTGTTGGGCAGTAAGGATCCGGGCTGAGAACCCTTTGCAGTCCTTCCTCCTTACAGTTTTCTTTTGGTTGAAAATTCTGAAATGTGCTGTATCTTTCTGGCACTTTGCAAGGATGGACCTTGCGGGTCTTGCTTTGAGCCTTACGTGCGAGTTTGCTGGACTTTCCCAAGGCGTGCATAAACGTGTGCGTGCTCGCTTGGATGGGAAACAATCCCGGGATTACCGACATCTCCTCCTGTCCCGTCAGCCATGGGGCATCCCCCGCAGTGAAGATGGTCTCTGGAGCACAACTCCTCACCCTTTGTGGCTGCATCCATGAGTCTGGTTTTGAGATCATGGGATCCATCCAGTGCTCTGTGCCTCCAGATGCTGCTCAGTTGACTGAAAGGAGAGGAAGGAGTGGGCATGTGTCTGAAGCCTTCTCCAGCATCGGTCCCTGAAGCTGAACGAAGCCCTGAGATCGTTTAATTCCCAGCTTGGTTCTGCAGGTGGATCCCTCGCCTGGTGCCCCTTGTGCCCGGCTGTTCTGTCTGCGGATGGGAACCTGGAAAGAGCAGCGGTGTGCAGGCAGCTCCTGGGTTTGCTGAGACTTTCTTTGGATCCTTAGAGGAGGTTTAGGCAGCGAAACGAAGCTGGCCGGGGTAACGGTGGTGACCTGACAGCTTGAACCTGGCTGCTGGATCCTGGGCTTTGCTGCTCGGCAGCTTTGTGTGGCTCCTGCTAGAGGCTGCGGTGCTGCTTCGCTGTCCTCTGCTTGTAGGATCGAGGTTCAGGGGATGGCTGGGGCAGCAGCTGTCTGCTCTGCAGTGAGGATTTGACTGTCTTAACCTTTTTAAGTGCTTCTTGTTTGAGTTCTGAGTTAATCAACCAGTTTCTCCCCTGATATTTCTTCCCCGGTGAGTGCATAAAGAGATCTTTTACCCTTCCCTTTCCCAGGAACCTGCTGGGAGGTGTAGAGCTTCTCATGGCTCCCAGTCGTTGTTTATTCTGGGAGGGTTTTTCATTTTGTTTTCTAATTTTAACTTGTTTTATGTGCCTGCTTTTCCCGCTAGGGAGGGAGGTTTGATTATTTGTGAGCTGTATTTGCCTTACAGGGAGGGGGTGGCAAAGGAGAGGCTGGCTTGCGAGGGTGAAGGGATCAATATTTCTGCAGATTTTGATTGTCTCAGTACTAAGTGTCACTTTTCTTACCTAAGCCATGCTGTCCTCCGGGACAAAACCCAAACCCAGCTTCAGCTCCTGCTGTCTTTATTTCCAGCGAGCGATTACCGACCAAATACCTCCGATCCCCAGGACCCTGTCTCGCACCAGCAGGGCTCCCACCTCGGGTTCTGCTCCACATCTCCTTTCCCCGTGCCTCAGTTTCACCGTGGCAAACCGGGGAAGGCGGCGGCGACCTCCTTGGTGTGCTGATGCCTGCGAGATCCGAGGGAGAGCGCTGTGGCAGGGCTTGGTACTATGTCTGTATGTTCTCTTAGCCATTTTCTCCCCAGATCGTTCCTCTGTCCCTCCATGTTAACGCTGCTCAGCCCTCGTGGGTCGTATTCTGACTGTGAAGTATCATTAACGAACGATTGTTAACGCGTCGCCTCATCGTGGTCCAAATTCAGCTTCCAGGGGGCTGCAGCCGGTCTTTCTGGGAAGTTTCTCTTTCCCCCAAACGTGGCTCCTGGTGAAGCGCTGTGCGCAGGTAGCAGAACAGGTTCAGATTCCTGTTACCAAACAGGACCAAAGGTTGAATACATTAGGGGAAATCCCGAGAGCTTTGAAGTTGCCAATTACAAGCCGGGGTGTAGAAAAAGTTAATTCTTAAGGAGGGGCCTGATTTGTTTTTCTTCCCTAAGTGAATGTGATTTTCGAGTTGACAGACCCAGATGCATCCGTGTTTACCTCGAGCTCTTCTCCCACGTGGTTCTCCGTGTTGTTCCTTGTACTGCTGTCTTTGATACTGAACATTTCCGATGCGGCAGAAAAACGAAGGTGCTTCGGGGCTCCGGCCACCGGGGATTGGGTTGATCTTGCCGGAGGGGTCGATCCCGCTGTGTAATTGCTTCTTCAGGTTATTCCTATGGATATCCGTTCGGTCCCTCTTTATATTTCAGCCGGGTGTAACCTTAAAGGCGAAGAACAGTAGCAGTGCTATGTGACCCGAGGAGTGCTCATGTCTTACCTTAACGTGCACTACGAATGTATACAGAATAAACGGAGTATGACGATTATCCGCTGGTCGTGTCCTTTTTATTTAACATTGAACGCCTTGGGGGGGCTGGGATGGATGAAATCAACCTTCTCCTGCCCGTGGCCTCTCCAAACCCACCTCGTGTCCTGCAGTTCGCCCTGTTCACCGTGGCCCCCATGGGCCCGCAGCAGGTCTGGCTGTGGCATGTCTGATGTCTTCAGGCCCAGTCGTCCCGGTGCAGCTCAACGCGGGCTTCTTGCGGTGTTTGCTTTCCAGGTCTCCTTCCCCTGATGGAATAGTCGGTGAACCTCCGCCTGCATCCTTACCCGGAGCAGGGGCTGCGGTCCTTGCCTGGCCAGGCTCCCTGTGCGAGGCACATCGAAACGGGCTCGAGCACAGTGGTGATGAAACCTCAGCGCTGCTTTTACCTTAAGCATCTTCTGCTTTCTCCCGATTTTCTTTTGTCTCTGAACACCTCACCAGCTGCGAAGCAGAGCAGAGGAGGCTGAAACTCCGCGTAACCTGCGTGTAACCTGTCACACGCCACCAGATCCAGCCATCAGAAACGCACCATGCTCCTTCCCCTTTCTTTCTAAACAAAAAAGCAATCCCCCCCCCCCCGCCCCCAAACACTAAATATTATGAACTCTAGTTTTAAAAGGCTGTCAGTTTTCCATCCAAATTCTGCTTTTTGAGCCTTCAGGGCGCTCACTTTTGAGTTTGGCAGATAAACGTAGATGTTAGAATTGCTTTTTTTTAAAGTAAAGCAGAACCTCTTTATTTTGGGAGCTTGATCCTTGAGAAAAGGACAGAGTGGCTATTTTGAACTAAAAGCGGCTATATTGAACTTGATCACTGTTCTAAGAGGGAAATGACCCACCTCTGAGCGATTCCTGTGGATGGTAACCCACCCCCAGCCAAACTTTTTACTAAAACACATTTTTTTTGTATAGGTGACAATAAATGATGCATCTCCCATCGTGACCAGGCACAGCCAGGTGCCTTGTCTCTGCTCTTGAGGACTCCAAAAGTGACACACAGGTTAAAAAAGAAAGCAATGAGCTCCGTGTGGAAGGTTTGGTCACCTCACGTCCTGGTCACTCGTGTCCTTTTTGTCCCCCTTTTGTTTTGGCCTAGGGGTGGACAGCTGCTGCTGCTTGTGCCAATCCTCGGTGATAAGATAACATTTGAGCTAAAAGATATTTTGTCCTTCTGATAATAAGCCAGGACACAAAATATTTGGCACGTGTTGTGTTCCTCAACGGAGCTGCTGAGGAGGAGAGGGCTGATGGTGCAGGCAGCTCCCCGCGGCCCTATTCCTTTGTCCCAGCACCTCTCCTGCCCCAGAGAGGGGTAAAAGTGTGTCCCAGGGTGGAACAGCTTCTGGTGGTGGTGGTCAAAAATGTCCTCTTGGACAGCTTGAAGAAACTAGAAAGGAAGCAATTCAGCATGGCTTTTATTAATAGAAAAAACAAAACAAAACAAACAAACAAACAAACAAACAAAAAACTAGGGAAAAACACAACATGTTTGGAAAATAAAATGAGAAACTTGTGCAAAAACAGACACCTTTCCACCTCTGCTGGCTGGTGACCGTGGAGATCCCTCTGTGGGACAACTTCATAACTTCACGTTTGTTTGAGCAGGGGAGCTTGGTGCAGAAGCGTTTGGCTGGGGCTCTGAAACTACCGAGTTTCCTCAGAATCTCTTTTTAGGGCACAGCCATCAGAGTTCATCGGGGACCAGGCCTCCATCGAGACAAGCATCAGGAGGGAAGCGTGAAGGTGCCTTGGACTTGGACGTGCTGAACGTGGGCTTAACGCAGCAGGGGGACCCACGCTCGCTGGAGTCCTGCCCTGAAGACGCCCTGGGTACCTACCAGGGGCAGTGTGAGGTTTGGAGGGGTGGGATTTGGGGACGGGTGCGACCGAGGTGCTGCAGCTCAAGCTGAACAAGACGTGGCTTCGTCTCCGTGGCTGTGCTGGTCTCCCCGGGTGCCTTTCCTTGGGTTCTGCCACCACTTGGTGCAGGGTGGGTTTGCCTGTTTGTCCAAACTACAGCAGAGTGAGTTGTGGGATAACATGCACAGCTTAATCCCTTGGTGCATGGAAGTCCCTCCTGAAAGCTCTTCCCCAGCAGGAGCCCAGTTACAAACCACTAATAGGGCCGTCTGCATCTTCCTAAGCGAGCAATCCTTCACACACGGAGTCTCCTCCGCGGAGGAACCTCAGTCATGGTTCTGTTGTTTCCAGCGCGGTGGCAAGTCAGAGAGGGTGAAGTGTGAAACGTGCTGGGGGTCTTAGGTTTAATCTGGGGGCAGTGCTTGGTATTGCTGAGTATTCTCTAGACAATGGTCATATTGGGTTGGCTTTCACACTAAAAAAAAATAATAATAAATTTTATTTCACAGTGCAGCTCGCTGCATCCCAAGGAGGTCATGGCCAAGGCAGCCTGATGTCAAACTCATTTTTCATTAGTTGAAGGGATCAGGATCCGGAGCCCAGGACTCTTCCCGTGGCCAAGACCGGGTCACCTCCCTCCAGGGATGTTCTGGCCGGAGCAAATCTGCCTGCGGGAGAGGAGTCAGCCAGGGGAGGAAGGCAGAAAAGATGGAGAGAGGAATAAAATTGCAGGAGCTGGAGAGGCGAAGGCTTGCTTCACACCACACTGACCTGATGCTTTTGCTCGTCGCACGCAGGATTCTGCTGAAGAAAGGCAAGTCCATACGGGAAGCCATGAAGGAGAAGGGCGTGCTCCACGAGTACTTGGAGAAGCACCGCTACCACGACCCTGCCTACAAGTTCTTCAGCAGCTTCTCCAGCATCTACGAGCCCCTGTCCAACAGCATGGATGTGAGTACCCATTAGCTTCAACTAAGGGAGAGAAGAGACGGGAGGACCGAAATGAGAAAAGCAGGGCAAGTTTGGGAAGCTCCCCGCAGGACCTTGAACCCATGCTTATTTCGGCAGCTGCTCTCGTGGCAGCGTAGGAAAAGAGGAAACGTTTGTGTTAGTGCGGACGGAGCTGTTCAGCTGTGTATTTTCTGTTTTGGAAACACACCGAAAGCAGCTCGTGGGGCACTGAGGGAAGGCTCCGTGCACCCTGAGCAGCTCACAAACACAGCTGCTGCCGCCACGTCTGTGCCACCGCGGCCCCACCGGGAGCTGTGCTTGGTGGGAGAGCCCAAGCAAAGAGCAATGCTAAATCTGGCAGCTGTTTTAAACCCCCTTGCTGGGAGCAAGGCGGTGTAAACGATAAGGGAGCAGAGCACTGACTCTGGCAGCCCCTCCAGCCCCGTGAAGCGACGCTGGAAACCCCCAGTCCCGTAACACAAGCGCACCTCATGGTGCTGCTTGTTGGCTGGGGATGGGATGGAAAGAGTGACCCCTTTCCTCCAGATGTCCTACTACGGGGAGATCAGCATCGGGACCCCCCCGCAGAACTTCCTGGTGCTCTTCGACACCGGCTCCTCCAACCTCTGGGTGCCCTCCACCCTGTGCCAGAGCCAGGCCTGCAGTGAGTAGCTCATGGACAAGGGGTTGGGGGCAAAAAAAAGGCTGAGGGTGGGCGATCCCTTTGGATCCTAGACTTTGAAGGTCCTAGTCAAGTAGAGGGATGCTTCTTTCAGCCACTGTTGTATTTAGGGCTTGCCTTACTGCTTGTTTTATCAAAAGCAGCCCCTGGCTGGAACCGTCACCCTTCTGCTTTGCTCTTCCAATGCAGCCAACCACAACCTGTTCAACCCCAACCAGTCCTCCACGTTTTCAACCCAGGACGAGTACTTCTCCCTGCAGTACGGAACGGGCAGCCTCACCGGCATCTTCGGCTACGACACGGTCACAGTGAGTGGCACCGCGGCGGGGGGAGCGAGGGGCGCCCCGGTTCCCTGTGTGCCCTTGAAATGAGAGTGTGCAGCCGGAGAAAAAGCAGGTTGATTTCTTCTGGGGTTTTCCCTCGGGAGCAAAAAGGGGAAAATCTATGGCTTGGCACTAACAAGCTCTTATTGTGCATAATACATTGTATTTGTGCTGATTTTGGCTCGCCGCCCCGCTCATAGCCCAACGTCCTGCTGCCTCCTGGGGTCCCGCTGCCCTGGGCCGTGCTCTCAGGTGAGCTCTGCCCCTTTTCTCTCCATCCCTAGATCCAAGGCCTCTCCATCACCAACCAGGAGTTCGGCCTGAGTGAGACTGAGCCTGGCACCAACTTTGTGTACTCCCCGTTTGACAGCATCCTGGGGCTGGCCTTCCCTTCCCTTTCTGCCGGCAGTGCCACCACGGTGATGCAGGGCATGCTGCAGCAAAACCTGCTGGATTCCCCCATCTTCAGCTTCTACCTGAGCGGGTAAGGATGTGCCCATTCCCCTTTTTCCTTCCACCTCGTGCTGCCTTTGTGCTCTCCAGGGATATTCCCCCCTTTTTGTTGTTGCAAACCTCGTGAAGCCTTCAGGAGGGCCTGGCAATTTGTGCTTCGTTCCTGCTCTCCTCCCTGTTCAACCTTTTCCCCTCTCTGTTCCACTTGCTGGCACGCACCACGCTGCCAATGGCTGCAAATACCCGAGTGTGTCCCTGTGCCTCCCTCCTGCAGGCAGGAGGGCAGCCAAGGCGGAGAGCTCGTCTTCGGAGGCGTCGACCCCAACCTGTACACGGGGCAGATCACCTGGACCCCCGTCACCCAGACCAGCTACTGGCAGATCGGGATTGAAGAGTAAGATGCTGCTTTCTCCAGCTTCCTCTAGCTTGTCTTAGATCTACGGCCACAAGGGGAACCTTTCTGTCATCTCTGGTGGCTTCAAACAGTTCAGATCTTAGGCATTTTGCGGCTCTGGGGTCTAATTTTCACTCTAATCTCCTCCTGCAGCTTCTCCATCGGTGGGCAGAGCAGTGGCTGGTGTAGCCAGGGCTGCCAGGGAATCGTCGACACGGGAACCTCCCTCCTCACCGTCCCCACTCAAGTCTTCACCCAGCTGATGCAGTACATCGGAGCGCAGGCTGACGGCAATGGCCAGGTGAGACCAGGCTGGGCAGAAGGAGGACTAGATAAGGGGGATGCATCTGTCACAGGCAGGCAGCTGGGTTGGAGAGACATTGGAAATCCAGCTTTATCTCTAATCTCGGCAGGCAAAATGATGGATCTGATAAAATTTGCTTTCCTGGGTTCGGGGGTGGCAGCTCATGCTGGAAGCCTGTCACCCGTGTCCCAGCAGACGCTGAGCTCTCTGCACGGAGCCCCCCAGCTCCAAGCCAGCCGTGGCTTTCTCTCCCCCTAGTACGTGGCGAGCTGCAGCAACATCGGGAGCATGCCCACCCTCACCTTTGTCATCAGCGGCACCAGCTTCCCCCTGTCTCCCTCTGCCTACATGCTCCAGGTACGGCGTCTCGCTGCCCGACGGGGTCCGAGCCCCACGGGATGAGGCACAGCGGGTGGCTGGAGGGGGGCACGGTGCTCACAGCCCTGCTGCGAGACCCCCGTCAGTGGGGGGAGCTTGGAGCTGTGAAGTCGGAGCTTTCCAACACGGATCTTTCCTCCCACCAGAGCAACAGCGGCTACTGCACCGTCGGGATCGAATCCACCTACCTGCCCTCCCAGAATGGGCAGCCGCTCTGGATCCTCGGCGATGTCTTCCTGAGGTCCTACTACTCCATCTACGACATGGGCAACAACCAAGTGGGCTTCGCCACCGCTGCGTGAGTGGCCCAGGGTCCTGTGCTGACCCTGTCGCTGCTCGCCCTTGCCCCACGTCCCAGCTCCTTGCGCCTCCGCGTGCTGGAGCCCCCCCTTCCCTGCAAAGCCCCCTTCACTTAGCCGTCTCGGTTGGAAGTTATTTTCTTTCCAAATTGCACTACAAAGAAATACAAGTCCATAGAAATACGATAAAACGTGTGCTTTTTTTTTTTTTTTTTTTTCATAATGTGTATTTTCCTTTTCTTTTTTTTTTTTTTTTGGTACAAACAAGCCTGAGAATATTCTCATACTCAATGAGAGGAGATGAAGAGACAGGTCACAGCCACCTTTGCTGCAGGCAGACCGTTCAGAGCAGCAGCAAAAAACGTTAAACCAAGCACAAAGGTGTTATTTAGCTAAAAGAATCTTAGAAAGTGGCCAAGGGCCAGGCAAACGAACATCTCAGGCTTGAAACACTTGATGATCAGCTTCTCCCCTCTCCTCTGCCTTTAGGTCCGATGCCCCTGCCCTCTCCAGCTGCGCCTCTCCCAGCCCAAACCTGCAGGATGAGGAGGATGGGGTTGGCCCAGGTCTCTGCTCACTGATGTTTGTGGTTATTAAATTTGATGTGCTCCCATTTTCTGGGGCAAACAGCAGCATCTTGTGGCTGGGGCAGAGGGCTGGGAGCTGGGGTGGCAAATTGCCCCGGAGCTGGGACCGGCCACCTCTCTGCCTTTCTGCCATCGGTAGGGCAGAGCCTGGAGCAGGCCAGGAAATTCGGGGTGGTTGCCGTGTTTTTGGAAAGGTCTCTGCTCATGGGGAAGGCTGGACCCAGCTTTAGAGCTATTTCCAACCTGGTGCAAGGCTTTGATAACTTTTGGGAGGTGCTGGCTGGGGGATTGGACTGGATGATCTTTCGAGGTCCCTTCCTGATATTCTGTGATTCTGTGGTAGCTGCTGCTTCGGGGGCTGGTGGTCTGTTGGTAGAAGGGGATTTGTTGGCTCGTGTTGAAGCTGTCTGTGCCCTCGGGGTGGCCAGGACGTCTGCTGATGGCTCCTCTCCTTTGTTGTTCTTGCCCCGTCGTGCCGGTGAGGCCGTGAGGTTCTGCTGTCTGTCTGCTCCTGGGGCTGGCTCGTGGCTGAGCTGGGACGTTGTACCAACATTTTTGGAAAGGAAACCAAAAGTGAGGAGATGGACGTGGTCACATCCAGGTGCAAGGAGATGCCCCGTGCCCAGCAGTGCAGGTGAGCGCTGCCCCGTGCACGGACACACGGCCACCGATGTCAGAAACTGCAACCCCATAATTTGACTGAACCCCTCAGCAAACAAACCCCATCTAACATTTTTGGGGTCAAAAAGTGCCAAAAGTAGAATGTTTGTGCATGCTGTAGAGGGCACCTTATTCCTTTGTCTGTTGGCAAGCCCGAGTCCCCGTGGGGACCTGCAGATAACACTCGGTATATTGACGTTTTGATAACCGATCTTTGCTTTCAGCCAGAATTTGCCTTTTATCCAATCTTAATAAGTTGATCTTTCTATCAATCCTGCTAGCAAACAAGATAATTGCTTTACTACAGTCTCAACATCCAGCAAAGGACACGCGCTTCCCGGTGCTCCCGGGGGAGTAAAATATGTGCACAGCGCCGACACGGGATGAGCGATAACGGAGAGCAGCGAAGAGCCGGGCTGCTTGGCGCAGGGTCCCAGGGGGGCACGGGGGGTGTGTGGGGATCACCTCCGGGCTGGGTTTGTGTTGGCCGAGCCCTGCTGCGGCTCCTGGAGGTGTCCTGGTGCTGCGGGCGAGTCTGCAGGGTGGCACAGGGACAGGGCACGACGTTTATTTTTGTTCCCAGCTGCAATCTGCTCAACACAAACTGGTTTTTAGCGCGGGGAGGATGCTGGATGCCACGGAGAGAGGTTATGTAGCTGCGGGATCCCCCGCCTGGTTACCCCCCAGTGATTGCTAAAGGGGTAAAGCATCGTGCTCAGCAGCATCGTTCTGGGCAGAGTCACAGAAGCACGGAGGGTTCAGCTGCCCCCGTGGGCTCAGCGGGGACCGGCTGCCCTGGGGTGACATCCCGGTGTCAGCCGCTCACGTACCGCCACTCGTGTGCCCGTGGGAAGTTCCCTGAGTGGGCTTTATACAAAACTTCTCAGAAGAACTGCCAGAAAATGTTTAGGCTATAACTGAAAATGCTTTGGTCCATTTGCTGTGGTTGTTGGCCGGTTGGGAGAGCTGTGTTTGCGGGTCTCTCTTTTTTTTTTTTTTTTCACAGGGAAATAAAAATAATAATAATAAAAAAAAGCAAACCAGCAACTCCCTGACCTGCAGTGCCGGGGTGAGGACCCCACGTGTGAAGCTGCACCTTCGTGCCCCGGAGCTCTCCCTCTGCAGGGCATTGGTTGTCCCTGAGGCAGGTAGCACAGCACCTGCTTTTTAACCCAGGATAAGGGCCCATCTGTTATTCCTCATATATATATATATATTATCCGTTGTTCCTCATATATATATATATATTTTAAGTGTTTTTTTGTCCTAACCAGTGCGAAAGCAGATGGAAACCGGCTGGACGTGGGCAGCGAAGGACTCTGAAGGAGCCAAGAAGGACGGAGCAGGAGGCAGAGGGGTGCTGAGGCCACCTAGGAGGAGGCAGGAGAAGGAACCTCGTGGGCTCACCGAGCCCCTGGGTGGGCAGCAGAGCAGCACAGATCTGCAACCAGCTCTGGAAAAGCCTCGGCTCCAGCACCCGCAGCTCCTCCACGCCAGAACCTCCTCGTGGCGGAGCTCGGTCTGCCTGGGCGGCTGAAAGGGAGGGAAAAGAGCACCCCGAGCTGTGAGCGCCTTTGTTTTGGGGAAAGGTGGAGCAGGTTCGAGAGAAAACGGCTCCGGCATGCTGACTTTTTGATAACTCCTCTCCCCGCTGCGATAAGAACCGGCCCCTTAGCCGATGGCGATGCTTTGATGTGGCCACTGAAGGCGCGAGTCGCTCTGTTCTCATCTGGGCGCCCCGCTAAGGACACAAAATTCCCCAGCTCCTTGTGGCCCCGAATACAAAGAAACCCTTCAAGCCGGGGTTACGGGTTCTGGTAATGGAAAACGGAGGTCAGCAGATAAGGGGGGGTCACTTCTTGCCGCTATAAAGCCGGGGAGCCCCGGGCGGCTCTCCCAGCTGCTGCAGCCTGCGGAGGGGATGCGCGGAGCCGTGGGTGCCCGCACCATGAAGTGGCTCATCCTGGCCGTGCTGTGCCTCCAGCTCTCGGAGGGGCTGGTGAGGTGGGTCTGCGGGAGCGGGGAGAGCTCAGCAAGCAGAGCCCAGCTGGGTTCACAGCCCCCGTGTGCCGTGCTCCCCGAGGATAAGGTGTTTTTGTGCGCATCTGGCCTTGTGCCTCGCCGTGAGCCATCGTTCTGCGCCAGCACCAGCCCAGGATGTGCCCCTGGCTAGGAGGGGACCCTGGAGAAGCACCCAGCAGCCGAGCAGAGGCCTCATGGCTCCTGGAGGGGGCACCATCTGAAAATGCCCCGTCTCCTGATTTCCTTCTTTTTATTTATTCTTTTAATTTCCCCCTCTGTGCAGGATCAAGCTGAAGAAATACAAGTCCGCACGGGAGGCGATGAAGGAGGCGGGCGTGCTGGAGGACTACCTGAAGAAAGTGAAGCATGACCCAGCCAGGAAATACAGCTTCAGTCGGGACTACGTCGTGTACGAGCCGATGGCCAGCCACCTGGATGTGAGTACGGGTCCCCCCTTCGCTTCCAGCTGTCAGAGCAAGCTGTCTGCCCGTGAGCCTCCAGGAGCGTGAGATTTCTTTTTTCTCACTCTTTTTTAAGCTCCTATATTAGATTTTAGAAAAGTTTTCTCCCAGCCAAATCAGCAGCCTGAAAATCTCCACTTTTCTATCTGCAACAAAAGAAATCTTTAACATCACTTTATCTGGGAGCAAAAGCAGGGTGGGCGTTCAGTCCCTCCTACCTACTTTGCTCCTGTGAGAGTGAGCCTGGGCTTTCCAGCAGCCCTGAAAAGCGCTGGGGCTGGCAGGTGAAAGCCCGTCCTGTCACCGTCCCTGGGGCCGTGGGGACATCCTGCCTCTCGTCCGCAGTCCTCCTACTTCGGGGAGATCAGCATCGGGACCCCCCCGCAGAACTTCCTGGTGCTCTTCGACACCGGCTCCTCCAACCTCTGGGTGCCCTCCACCCTGTGCCAGACGCCGGCTTGCAGTGAGTACCGGCAGGGGCGATGCTTGCGTTGCACAAAGCCCCCTCCGAAACCCAGCAACCACGCAGGAAACATCACAACTTCAGCCCCAGAATTATCCCCGGTGCCTTTCTGAGGACACAGAGCCCTTTTCCTTTATGTGGCTGGCTAATGATGGTGTCCAAATCTCTGTGGCTGCTGCGGGTGTCCTCAGGGTGCTGAAATCACAGTGCTTGGTGCTTGGCTCTGTGTGGATGGACGGAGGGGAGAGCGGAGCTGTGGCTGGAGGAGCTGGTGCCTGCTCTCCTGTAGTTCTCATCCACCGTCATTCGCTGGCTGCGGGGTGGCTGTGGGGATTTAGGAGCTCACACTGGGAATCTGATGGGGTTATGATCACCATGGTCGTTCCCTCGAGGGGATGCAGACAAAGCAGGGATGCAAAACTCCTGCCTTGGAAACCGCCGCAGGGCAGATCCCCAGCCCGACCTGCTCCCTCCCTGGGCGTTATCCTGCAGCACTGCCGGTGAGACCCCCCCGGTGCGATATCGGGCGATAGCATCCCCGGGAGCTCCCTCACCTCCTCTCTCACGCAGGAAATCACGCCAAGTTCAACCCTGGCGCCTCCTCCACCTTCATCAACAACGGCCAGACCTACAGCCTGTCCTACGGCAGCGGCTCGCTGACGGTGCTGTTGGGCTACGACACGCTGCAGGTGGGCACAGCCCTGCTCCGGCTGAGTTCCCCGGTGGAAAGAGCCTGGGGGGCGGCTTCGGGGCAGGCCTCGTGTCTTGTGTAGACAAGATTTGCACAAACCAGGTCCTCAGATGGGTAGGACCAGCATAAAAGTGGTGATTGTGCCCTTCAGTTACCCAGCTGGGGTTTTACCTTTTTAAAACCTGCTTCCTAGTGGTTTTGCCAGGAGCCCAGTGATGTTTTCACCAGCTGTGAGCTTGCAGTGTGCTCTCCGGGCTTGCATTCTTTGGGTTTGCACCATCACGGCTGACGTGGCGTCCCCCCTTTCCCCTCCAGATCCAGAGCATCAGGGTCAGAAACCAGGAGTTCGGGCTGAGCGAGAACGAGCCCTCCCAGCCCTTCTACTATGCCCAGTTCGATGGGATCCTGGGCATGGCTTACCCCTCGCTGGCCGTGGGAGGGACGCCCACTGCGCTGCAGGGCATGCTGCAGCAGAACCAGCTCACCCGGCCCATCTTCAGCTTCTACTTCTCCCGGTAAAAACCCGCCCGCACGTCCCACGTGTGTGTGTGTGTCCCTCCGATTGTCCCCGTGCTGCTTCCTCGTGAATTTATCCCTCGCTGATCCGTGCGCATCGTGGCTCGCTCTCTGCCGCTCTAACCCCATCATTTTTGCAGCCACCCCACCTACAACTACGGGGGGGAGCTCATCCTGGGAGGAGTGGACAGGAGGCTGTTCACCGGGGAGATCGCGTGGGCGCCGGTGACCCAGGAGCTGTACTGGCAGGTGGCGATTAATGAGTGAGTTGCGTTAATCCCCGACGGGCATCACCCACTTGGGAAACCCAGCCTCGAGCCAAGGGCTGAGCTCTGCATCTCGGAGGCTCCCAGGCTTTCAGACCCAGCCGAGACAGGCTGTGTGGCCAGTGGGTGCTTAAAGTGACATCTTTCCCCATTTTCTCTCCCCAGGTTTGCCATCGGACAGTCGGCCACGGGCTGGTGCAGGCAGGGCTGCCAGGCCATCGTGGACACGGGGACGTTCCTGCTCACGGTGCCCCAGCAGTACCTGTACAGCTTCCTGCAGGCCGTGGGCGCCCAGGAGACCAGCTACGGCGTAAGTGCAGGGCCTGCTTCGGGTGTGAGCACGGAGCAGGGGGGGCTTGCGAGCGAGCCAGAAACCCTGGGTTTGAACAGATCCTGCAAAAACCCTGCGGTGTCTGCAGAGCACAGTGCTGCGCAGCGCGGGCCACCTCTTGTGGGTGGTGCTGCTCCAGCCCTAAGCTCCTCATCACCCTAAGCAAGCTCCCCGTCACCCTGAGCTCCTCATCACCCTTAGCTCCCCGTCACCCCAAGCTCCCCGTCACCCTAAGCAAGCTCCCCGTCACCCTCAGCTCCCCGTAACCCCAAGCTCCCCATCACCCTGAGCAAGCTCCTTGTCACCCCGAGCTCCCTGTCACCCTCAGCTCCCCGTCACCCTAAGCAAGCTCCCCGTCACCCTCAGCTCCCCGTCACCCCGAGCTCCCCGTCACCCTCAGCTCCCCGTCACCCTCAGCTCCCCATCACCCCGAGCTCCCCATCACCCTCAGCTCCCCGTCACCCTCAGCTCCCTGTCACCCTCTCTCCCCAGTATGCCGTTGACTGCAGCCAGATCCAGAACTTGCCCACCATCACCTTCGTCATCAATGGCACGCCGTTCCCGCTGTACCCCTCAGCCTACGTCCTCAACGTACGTATCACCCTGCAGCCTCACCCTGCTGGGTCCCGAAGGGAAAAGTACCTGGTGTTTTTTTTTGGGGGGGGGTTGGACAGCGATGCTCTCCCTCCCTGTACGAGCAGATCCCACCCCGCTGCAAGGTGCTGGTGCTTTCCGAGGCCCTGACTCCCCGTTTTTCCCCCTTGCAGAGCAATGGTTACTGCACCGTTGGGATCGAGGCCACCTACCTGCCCTCCCAGAACGGGCAGCCACTCTGGATTTTGGGTGACGTTTTCCTCAAGGAGTATTACACCGTCTTCGACATGGCGAACAACCGCGTCGGCTTCGCCCCATCGGCATAGAGGAGGGGGGCAGTGAAACGCAGCGAGCCTCGCTGGAGTGCTGTGGGGTCCCTCCGGGCCTTTTTGAGCCCTTCCGTGCCCTCTGTCTCTCCAAGGCTTCTGTGTGAGGTTGTTCTCCGTGTCCTGTTGCCAATAAACCACAGCACCTGCAAGTGCCTCCGCTCTGCGTTTGCTGAGCGAGGGCTGGGCGCCAGCTGAGGGCTCGCGTGTCTCCGACAGCAAGCAAAGCGCCGTGACACGCTTCTGGGCAGCTTTCTGCAAAGTCAGCACGGGGAAAGCAGCAGGAGAGCTGCCCCTGTTCAAATCCAGTGCTTACGGCGCGCTGTCTGCCCCCAGCAGCTGGTGGGGCAGTCTCAGCCTTTTATCCGTAGGGAATTACTGAGCTTGGAGGCAGTGCTGCTGAGCTCCTGGGGTGTAAAGGTGCCCAGCCCCTCCATGAGGTTTTGCAGCTTGGCTGGGGGGTCTTAAGCACAGACGGTGTAAAACAGCAAACACAGCCCCAGGGAGAGGGATCCCCCAGGAGATCCCCAAAAGCCAGCTCTGCGTGGTACCGGTGCAGCTGTGAGTGCAGGTGAGCAGCTGGGGGCCAAAGATCCGAGCCCCAGCAGCGGGGCCGGGCGCTCCCCACCTCCGTCCCTCTTGCTCTGGGCATCAGGAAACCTCCCCAGGGACGGGTGTGGGGAGCGAGCAACCTCCAGCGCTTCTGGATACGGCTTAGAAAAGACCCGTGGTGAGGTCAGAGCGGGATAGGAGCCCAGCTGAGGTTAGCCATGCTGTCCAGCTGATCCTAGATCCCGTTCGATCAGGTAAGGCAATAGCCAGAGCACGGGGAGGCGCAGGCTGGGGTAGGAGGGAGCCATTCCTGGCACCTGGGAGCGGGCAGCGTCTTCTGCAGCAAGCGGAGAGCAGCAG
The DNA here is from genome assembly GCA_011075105.1 of Heteronetta atricapilla. Lineage (NCBI taxonomy): Eukaryota > Metazoa > Chordata > Aves > Anseriformes > Anatidae > Heteronetta > Heteronetta atricapilla. The sequence goes on along the minus strand of CM021756.1, from coordinate 3,162,179 downwards.
GAGGCTCGGGTAACACCGCTTTCCTGGGATCCTGACTTGTTTCTTAGAAGCTCTTTATCACCGGGGCTCGTTATCAGATATATTAATAGCTCTGTCATCTCAGCAGAGAAAGGACACAAACTCCTCCGTGCTTTGTGTCAAAATATTGACACAGGCTGAGCGCAGCGATATGGAGATTAGACGGGAGCAGATCGCAGGGAAGGGCATTTCTGCACCGCGCAGCAAAGCGTGGAGGTCTCGGGGAGCCACAGCTGCTCTGGCAGCACAGCCCTGCCTGGCTCGTCCCTAAATAAAAAGGAAAAAATCTGCACCGCTGCCCGTGCAGATGAGGCTGCCGGACTGATGGGGACATGGGGACAGTCATCGTGGGGACCCACTGTGCCTAAATCACCCGTGCATCCTTGGGGGAACAGCTAACGAGCTGCCGTGAACCCAAGTGCCTTTGGTCTTTTGGAGCTGGTTGAGTGGTTGGAGCTGGGTGGGTAAAATGCCTTCCAGGGCTGCTATATGGAGCGATTCCTCGCCCCCCTTTTGGTTTCCTTGGGGGCCATTAGCAGGGCTATAGGGCACCGAGGGGCAGAAGGGGAAGGAAGGACAAATGCCAGGGAAGCGAGATGTTTTGGGGCCACGTGCTGCTGTCCAAGAGCTCAGAACGGTGCTGGAAACCCACCCCTACTGCTTGGTGCCAGCTGTCGGATGTAAAACGTGCCGTGGGCTTGCACAGAAGAAATCCTGCAGGCTGCGGCACTACTTCACTAAATTTTGGCTGCGTGGAGAGATTGAAGGAAGGTCACCAGTGTCGGGAATTTCCATGTGATACGAAGGCACACATTGCCTTTGTTTTCTGGAAAGATTGAGCTAGTGGAAAGAGAAAATACCTTAGCCTCTGGAAAACAACAGAATCGTGCTTCTTATCAGATGTCCTGTATTTGATTTCGGTACCAAACTGCCCGGCCTGGTAGCACCCAGGCGCCCGAGTAAGGTGTTAAAAAGTGGAGAGAAGCGCGTGGGAAGCGCTGGCACCGGGTGGGCGCAGAGGGGACGCGGTGGAGCCGCCGTCACCGCAGCCATGGGGAGGCTGCTGCTGGCCCTGCTCTGCCTGCAGCCCGCGGAGGAGAAGGTGAGGCGAGTCCCCGATGTCTTGCTGCCCCATGCCCTGCTGGGTCCCCCTGAGGAAGGGCGGATCTGTGCGGGAGGTGATGGGAGCGAGCGGGGTGCCGGAGGGGGTCCCGGAGCACCTCCAAGCGGAGCAGGGCAGGAAATACCAGCTCCGCAGCGCCGTGGCTGACGAACTACCTGGATGTAAGTGTGAAAGCTTCCTTCCTTCCTTCCTTCCCCCAGCTCTAGAGTTTTGGGACTGCTGCCCGTTCCGTGCTCCGGCAGCCTGGCAGCTCTGCTCCCGTCCCCACTGTGCGGGCTTGTCACTGGGTGATGTTGGAAAACTGAGGGCAGGAAGCAAGCGTGTCCCTACCCGGCTCTGATTTCCCTTGGATGAAGCCGAGTGTGATGGTTACAGGGCAGATCTGAGTGCCATGGGCTCAGGGTACGGCTCCTGGCCTCACCGTTGGGTTTTTTAAGAGCTGTCAGCAAGGCCTTGCTGTGCTGTAGCTGCCCTGGGTGCTGCGCGCACAAGGGCTGGGGGGAACTGCCTGCTGCCTGCGGATGTTTGCCAAGAAATTAGGGATTAAAGAGAATCGTGGAAAGGTACTGGGAACAAAGGAACGCGTCTGTTCTCCAGGCTGGTTTTGTTCTCCAGGTGTGCGCCTGAAGGATGGGTGTTGAGAGGCTGCGACGTGTCCCCACCACCCTTTGTGCCTCCAGGTCGCTGCTAATTATGTCCGCAACAAGCCTGGGGGGCAGGTGTAGGGAGCTGCAGGACCCTCGTGCAAGGATTCAGGGCAAGGAGCTGCATGGCCTTGGTGCAAGGAGATGCACAATCCAGTGCAAGGAGCTGCATGCCCCTGGTGCGAGGAGCTGCACGACCCCTGTGCAAGGAGCTGCATGCCCCTGGTGCGAGGAAATGCACAACCCTGGTGCAAGGAGCTGCATAATCCTTGTGCAAGGAGTTGCACGACCCTGGTGCAAGGGGCTGCAGGACCCCTGTGCAAGGGGCTACATGATTCAGTGCAAGGAGCTGCAGGGCCCTTGGGTAGGGACCTGCACCACCCTGGTGCAAGGAGCTGCATGACCCCTGTGCAAGGAAATGCACGACCCTGGTGCAAGGAGCTGCACAACCCTGGTGCAAGGAGCTGCATGACCCTGGTGCAAGGAGCTGCATGACCCCTGTACAAGGAAATGCACAACCCTAGTGCAAGGAGCTGCACAACCCTGGTGCAAGGAGCTGTGTGACCCCTGTAACAAGGAAATGCATGACCCTGGTGCAAGGAGCTGCATGACACCTGTACAAGGAAATGCATGACCCTGGTGCAAGGAGCTGCGTGACACCTGTACAAGGAAACGCACGACCCTAGTGCAAGGAGTTGTGCAAGGAGCTGCACGACCCTGGTGCAAGCAGCCGCACAGCCCCGCTGCAAGGCTCACCCTGAGCCCGGCCCGGCCCTGCCTCCCCCTTCAGCCCACACCCGGGATAAACCGGCCCGAAGCGGGGGCCGGGACTACAACTCCCGGCAGGCGCGGGCGGCCCTGCCCCGGGCGGACTACAGCTCCCGGCGTGCCGAGCCGGGCCGGGCCGGGCCGAGCCGTGCCGGGCAGGCAGTGCTGCCCTCCCTCGGTGCGGGAGCAGCGGGACCGAGCCGGGCCGGGCCGGGCCAGGCCGAGCCGAGCCGGGACGAGCCGGGTGAGTGCCTTGGAGGGGTGTAGGGGGGGGGGAAGGTCGGGGGGGCTCCTTCCTTACCCCGAGCTCGCAACGGCGTTTTTTTTTTTTTAATATTTTATATATTTTTTTTCCCTCTTATTTTCTTTATTTTGGTGTTGTTGGCAGTGTGTTTTTTAGGCTTGTTTTTTTCCTTTTTCCCCCTGTTTTTTTCCTCCTCGCGTTTACCCAAGAATTCACCCCCCCCC
>CM021756.1:3105462-3159058 GCA_011075105.1 Heteronetta atricapilla | reverse complement strand
CCCCCCCCCCGCCAGGACGGGTTTGCTGGGGGGCTCGGTGCACCCCCAGGGCAGGGGGCGAAACGCCCCCGGCTGGGCGGGGGGGGTGCAAAGGGCACCCCAAAATCCCCCCTCCGGCTCTCAACGAGGCCGTTTTGAGGTCTGCGAGAGGCCCCCCCTTTCCCCCCCCCAACCCAGCAACTTTTTTGGGATCTCTGAGCAGAGGGGGGACACACACACGACCGCTGCTAAAACCTCCCCGCGCCCCTTAATTATTCCGGCGACTTAATTGCGAAGCAGGAACGATTACGCCAGCCCTCGCGCCCGTGTCCTCTAAAAGCCTCGGTGAGTCAGATGATGGGGAAATTTCCTTTAAAAAAAATAAAAAAAAAGAGAAAGAGGGAGAGAGAGAGAAAAAAAAAATAAATATGGAGGTTATTGTTGTGCTCTCCCAGGGTAAATACAGCGGCCCGCGGAGCGGCACGGCCTGCTGCCAGCGATCCCAGTGCTTCTGCCCCGTCCCCTGCCCTTGAGGCACTGGGGGGGGTTTGCAGGGGGTTTATTTTATTTCCATATATCGGCAGGGGGTGGAGGTGGTGGGGTTTGGGGGATTTCCCCCCCCTCCACACCGCTCTCCCCTTTTGCTTTTCGCCGCTGCCGCCGCCTTCGCGCGCGGCTGCTCCGGAGGAGGGAGCGGGGCTGCGCCGTCCCTTCTTCCCCATGGGTGCTGGGGGGGGGCTGAGCCCACCCTGAACCCCCCCTCCCAGGGGGTCTGGGGGGGTGAAACCCTGCTGGGGGGGGGGTCAACATTGGGGGTTGGGGTACCTCCAGATGCAGCAGTGCCGCCGGGAAGCGGCGAGCGGCACGTGCTGACCCCGTGGCGCGGAGGGGCCGGCGTGTTTTGGGAGGATGCTGGCGGTGCCCCCCCAAACCCCCCCCAGCTCCCCTTCCATCACCACCACCCTTATCAGTAGGAAACCGCTCGGGGTGGGGCTGGGTGCAGCGGGGCGACTCCAGCATCCGGGCGTTTTGGGACGCGGCCGCCCTTTCCAGCTCGTTCTGTTTTTCCGTGCGCGCGGCGGCGAGCTGGCGGCACGTGTGTGTGTGTGTGTGTGTGTGTGTGTGTGTGTGTGTGTGCACCCCGCCGCTGCTCCCGCGATGCTCCCAGGGAATGGGGGGGGGGGGGCCCCCGGCCCGCCGGGGGTGGGGGGGGGGGGGGCGGTTTCCAGCTGGGGACTCGGGGAAAATGGCTGGGGAAGAGGATGTGGGGTTGGCGAGGGCACGGCGAGGGGGGCACCGGTCAAGCGGGGGCACTGAGGGCAGCACCGCAGCTCCCTGCAGCCCCCCCTGTGTTTTGGGGGGCGTTGGGGGCCTGCTGTGGTGAGGGTACAGACCAAAGCCCTGCATCTGTGTTTCCCCATCCTTTTTCTGGGGGGGGGGGGGCAGTGGATGGGACGGAAGATTTGCCGGTGCTGAGCACGGCAGAGCCGCCTGCTCCGTCCCCTGTGCAGCAGGTTCCCACCTGGCGCCTCGGCCCATCCCCAAATTTCCCCCATTAATCATTTTTCTTGGCTGATTGCTTTGCGGGAGGCGAGTGACCGCCAGCGTGGTGGCTCTGGCATTGTGCTGCCACCTGGGCTCTGTCCCCAGGGCCGCTTGGAGTTGGTGCTTTGATATTTTTTGGGGGGGGACACTTTGAACCCCACTGCCTGAAACGGAGCCGTGTCAGCACTCCCGGTTATGGTGCACGTCGGTCCGAGAGGAAAGGGACCAGGGCCGGCCACTGGGCCGGGGTCAGCTCAGCACATCCCTGTCCCCGCATCGTCCCCGGGGGCATCCCAGTGGCCACGGGCTCTGACCCTTGGTGGCCGAGCCCTGACGCCTTCCCCGTTTGCTTTGGAGATTCGGAGGCTGAAGCGGGGCCGAGGCGGCGGCGCTGCAAGGCGCAGGGGTGACGTGATGGTCGTGATGATCGCTTCGCCAGGGCGCAGGCAGGAAATAACGTGCTCATCTTCCCCCCCCAGCCCTGGCGCTGCTCAGTCCAGAAGGAGCCCGGTGGGTGCCGGTGACTCGCCACGGTTGGGTTTTGGCACCCCTGGGGGGCTTTGCGCCCTCGCCAGCTGGAGCTGCCCGGCCGTGGGATGCAGGAGGCTGAGCCCCGGGCTCCAGCAGCCGTCGGGGACCCGGAGCAAACCCCGGTTCTGCTCCTTCCCCCTCCAGTGAGACCCGAGGGAGGAGGAGGCGATGAGAAACGGCGAAGAAAAACTCGAAGGACGGGCACGGGGCTGCCCCCGGTGCCTGCACCGCCGCTTCTGGAGGGGCCAACCCGCTCTGCCAGCCCCTTCCACCCGCCTTGGTGCTGGGCAGGCGGCGGAGCAGAGCTGTAAATATAAAATGGCAAAAAAGCCAGAAAGAAAAGAGGGGGGGGGGGGGGGAACAAAAAAACCCCAACACAACCAAGCCACACGGTTTCCCCGTGGGTGGAAGAAGAGAGCGTGCAAGGGCCGAGCCCCGAGAGAGGCCTCGCTCCTGGAGAGAGGCAGCGCGGTGCCCGAGGACGGTGGGACACGGGCAGGGCGCTGGGGGAACGGGGGATGCGCTGGCCCTGGAGGCTTTTTGGGAAGGTAGGCGTTAGAGGGTGGGGGCTGAGCTCGTCCCGCCCGCCCGGGGCTCTGCTGGATGGGGTGGTTTGGGGCTGGTCCCTTCGGGTGCTGGGATGGAGGAGCCCGGAGGCTGCTGGCGAGGCTGGAGGCTCCCCACGGAGCTCAAATGCTCTCCTTGACTTAAAACCGCTGCGACTTTCTCACCGGATAAACCTGAAAGGCCCAAGCAACATCGTTCCCTGCCGGGTTAACTCGCTTTTTTTTTTTGTGGCTGATTGTTCCCCTTGCCGTACGTGCGTGCAATTAATGGAAGCGATTTAATTCTCGTAGAAACAGCTGGGAAGCCGAAGGCGGTGCCGTCGGTGAGGAGCCCTTCGCCGTCCCGTGCCCGCTTCCCCACCGCTCCGGCTGTAAATTCTCCTTTCAGCGCGTGGCCGAACCTCGAGCGCCGTTTGTGCAGCTGCTGCCCTGGCGCCCGGGTGCCAAAATCCGCAGGGGTGTGAGGGCACCCGGCCGGGGACCCTTGGCTGCCCGGTGGGGAGAGCCCACCTGCGGCGCTGGGAGCCCGCACGGAGCTCAGGGGGGGTCCCCGGTGCCGGGTCCGTGCTGTCACCGACGTCCCCCCGCACCCAGCTGGCAGCGTGTGCTCGGGGACAGGCGCGTCCCCAAGATCTTTGGGAGGAATTGAGTGGGGTTGGGAGGTTTTAGGAGGAAGGGATGGGGGCGAGGAGGGTGCTGGGGAGATTTTGTAGCTGGGGGAGGGGGTCCGGCCGGGTTGGTTGGGCAGAGCGGGGGCCGCGTTTCCCGGCTGGCAGGCGGAGGGTCGGGTCGGGTGCCAGCGGGCTCGTCGCTGCCAGCAGCCTTATCTGCGGCAGGGTGGGTGCCTATCGCAGCCCCAGCACCGCGCCAGCTCCTCCGGGGCCGGCTCTGCTTCCGTGTCCCGGGGCTGGGGGGCTCGGTGCCTTTCGCGCCCCTCTCCAGGCGAAGCCTTCACCCGGATAAATCCCAGCCCGCTGGGGCAAAACCTCCCGGCTCCGGCGTGGTCAACCCAGCGCAACGCGTGGCACGGGACCCGAGCGAGGCGTGAAAACACCCCCGGCCTCGTGCACCCCGCGGGGCAGGGGCTGGCTTTGCACCGGGGGGGGGGGGCTCCCGGCGTCCGCAAATTTGACCTTGGCGAGCGGAGAGGAGAGGAGAAACGTCCCCACCGCGGGTAAGGTGCCGCCGCCGGCCGCTCCCCCGGGGCTGGTGGCGGGGAGAGCCCGAGGGCCGCCGGGGGGGGACATGTCACCGGCTGTCCCCAAGTTGTTTATGAGCGGGGCTGGGGAACAGCTGCAGCTCCTGGGGCCGGGGCGGCCGCGGGGCCGGGGCGGGCGGCCGCGGTACGGTTACATGAAATCCACCTTGCGAGCAGGCGGGCCCGGGCGTATTTATAAATATTACCTCCTCGCAGCAGCACGGCACGGGGGGTTGGGGGGGGTTGGACGGCCGGGGGCGGCGCTGGCAGCACCCAGGGCTCAGGTGGCAGGTGGCTGCTGTCACCCCGCGCCTTCTGCAGCGCCCGGAGAGAGGCTGGGGCTTTGGTTTTGTTGGATGTCCCCGTGGAGAGACCCCCCCCCCCCGGCAGGGTTTTGGGGGAGCACCGTGGTGTGCTGCGCCCCCCCTGTGCTTGCACCCCGTGCTGGGGGAACGCGGAGAGAGGCATTCTTCCATTTTTCCCCATCGCTTATTTATGCGTTTTTAAAGAAAAAAAAATACCATGACCGGCACCCGAGTGGCGCGGGGTGACCCCACGGTGGGGTTTTCCCCTCCCGCTCCCATCTCTCTCCCTTCTCGGGGTGGCGAGGCCGTGTGTCCTTCCCCGCCGGCACGGCCGGGGCCTCCCCAAGGTCACCGCGCTCTCCTGCTCCCCGCTGCACGGCCGCCGCGGTCCGGGCCCGATTAATCACCCAGCCCGGGGTGGTGCCGGGCCGACACGGCCCTTCCCGGCCCCTGCGCGGCCGTTGGCTCGTCCTCGCCCCAGGAACGTCCTTCTGCCTGTTAACACTTTTATTTTTAATTGCCTGCCTCTCCGGGAGGGGAGGGCGGCAACTTGTCGGCTCTGGCTGTTTGTGCTCGCGGCGCTCGGTCCGACAGTGATGTTTCAATCGGGGGCCCCCGCGCAGCGCTGGCTGCTTTCCTGCTGCAGGAAAGGATTTGGCTCCGTTTCGGGGCCTCTGCGGGGCCAGGATCTGACCCTACAACCGTGAGGTCCACTTGCTGTGCCCACCGGGGTGGCACCGTGGCCGTTCCTGTGCCACAGCGGGCGTTTTGGGGTTAAAGAGCGGAGCTTTGTGTTACTGACCCCATAAAGGTGGCCGCGTGCAAGTGGGAAGCTGGCTGCTGGGGATGTCCTCAGTGCCTCCAGAACCAGGGGCTGACCCCGGTTGTTGTGCTCCAGGGGTGACGCCGTGACAAGGGACGCTCAGGGTGGCTCTCGGTGACCGTACACTGACGCTTTTTGGGTCCCGAGACCTCCCCATCGGGGCCCTGGTTCTCTTGGGGGTCCTGGGCTCCCTGGTTCTCCTGGGGTCCTGCTGCCATCCGCAGCTCGCCGCCCGCACCGAGCGGTAATGTTTTCGCTGTGCTCAATGTCTGGGCCGCTTCCAAGAGCAGCATTTAACGCATGGCAGGGAAAACATTTGGCCTTTGACCCGAGCGCCTGTTAACAACGCCGCGGTCCACGTTTCTCAAATGCCGGGGCTAAAAACAGGCCCGGTGACTCAGGCGCTCGCTGGCGCTGTCAACTGACTCCTGCTGGGATTTGCCAAGTTCCCCCCCCCCTCCTCCGCCTTCTCCCTTTCTGGGCTGCGTGCTGGTGGTGCAGGGAAGGTGCCTCCGGTTGGGTTGGCCCCGTCCGTCTCCGAGGGCGCTGCTGCTCTCCGGGCTGCCCCCCAGTTCCTCCCCATCCTCATCCTCGAGCAGAGCGAGCTGGATGCCACCTCGGGAGCCTCTGGTCCAGCCCCAAGCGGAGCCGTTGGATCGGGATGCTCAGGGCTGAGCCTGGTTTGAGCCTTGGGTGTCCCCAAGGATGGAGAGTGTCCCCCTGCTGGGGTTTGGCCGCCCTCGTGGGGGTCAATTCCTTCCTCCCACCCTGGGTCCGATCCTACCCCGCTGTGTACTGCAGCAGCGCGCTCCTCCTCCGCGTGCCGATGAAGATGAAGGACCCCGTCCTTCCTCCTGCTGGGTGCCAACGTCACCTGAGCCCTGACACCGCGGGGACGCTGGCATAGCACAAATCCCCCCCTGCCAAGTCGGGGCGAGGGGAGGCTGCGGGGCTGGGCCCAGCTGTGTGGCACTGGCCGGGTGCTAGCCCACATCGATGGCACGGTGGTGGCACGGCAGCAGCTCACCCGCCTGGCCTGGGGGGGCTTCCCTGGGGGGCTCACCTGTGGGGTGAGCATCAACCCACGGGGAGGATGCCGGAGGTGACGATAGGGACGCAGCTGCCCTCGTGGTGGGACCCCAGCCCTGCGGGTGTCCCCAGGGCTGCGCAAAATGGAGACGGTGCGAGGAGGCTCCGCACAACGAGGATGTGTGCGGGGTCCCCGGCACCGTGCCAGCCCTGTAGGGCATCACACTGGCGTCCTTGTTGTCCCTCAGCCTTGATGCCACCATCCTGGTGGTGGCCAGCGCTGGCATCCCCATCCCTAGCAGCGGGCGCTGCTGTGGGTGCCGCAGGGACCCCCCGTGAGCTGCGCCCCTCATCCCGTGCAGGGCCGGATCCAGCTGGGTGACGCCGGCACCTCTCCGGGCGCACCGAGGGAGCGGGATCCCATCCCTTGGAGGGCCGAGGAGCAGCACGTGTCCCAATTTCGATACTCTCAGGACGGGATGTCACCTCCGGCAGCTCTGCGGCCGCTCTGCCCTTTCCCGGTGGCCCCGAGGGGCCGCGATGGGGCAGAGCCGCCCCGGGGCTCTGGCACCCCGGAGAGCCCGGCGGCGGGCGGCGGTGGCCGCGGCTATTTTTGTCCCTCTCTTTCCCCGGCCCCGCTGCTGCCTCCCGTGCGAGACGAGCGAGCAGGTTGGGAGGCTTTTTTGCAACTTCCTCCGCCCGCGCCCGCTGCGGCTGCTGCTGCGTTAAAAGCAGGGCCCTAAAAATGAGGAAACGCGGGGCCGGCGCAGGAGCCGGGCAGGGCGGCGAGGAGCGCGGAGGAGCTGCGAGGGGCCAGCCCCGGCGCCCGGAGACCCCCCCTCATCCCCTGCCACCCCCTGCCCAGGTAACGCGTGTCCCCCTTCCTGCCTGACCGCGGGTGGCTTTGCTGGGGACACCCCTTGGGGTGGCTTTCGGGGTGTCCGGACGATGGCAGGGACAGCCGGGCGCCTGTGTTGCCTCTTGGCACCCAGAGCCAGGGTGAAGCGAAGCCGCGGGGTGGGAGCAGGAGGCGCTGGCTGCCCTTGGGGTAAATCTCAGCGCGGGCTGAGCATCGCCACCGCCGCGTGTCCTGGCTGAGCCGGGGGCTGCCCTGCACCCAGGGGGCCGCTGCGTCCCCAAAACGGCCGCGGGTGCTCCGCCAGGGCTGGGCTGGGGTGCACGGGGGTGTCCTCGCTCGCTGCCCCCGCATCCCCCCCCCCAGTCCCTGCCTTTGAAAAACAAGAACCAGGAAGGAAGGCTCGGCGGGCGCTCGTAGCAAGAAGCGGAGCTATTTTCACTTCTTTCTTCCCCGTTTCCTTTTCTCAGCCCTCGTGCTTGTCAATGAAGCAGCACAGGACGAGGGGGGGGCAGCACGGCCATCCACCCCCCTCCCCGGCTCCCCAGGGCCGGGGCAGGCTCGAGCTGCCGATTGATTTTTCCATGCACAGTGCCCACGAGCGGCTGGCACACGCTGCTGGGGGGGCGGCCACGGAGCTTGACGGGGTGGGGGTCTCGGCTCCATCCCTCGGGCAATGCCACGAAGCCCCTGGGGCAGTGCCCCCCTACCCCCCCCAACCTTCTGCCCTGGCGGAGGTGGTGCACGGGGGTGGTGCACCCGCTGGGTGCCGCTTTCTGGGAGGGTAACGCGATCCTGCTGGGGCTGCGTCCAGGCTCCGGGCAGGTTTTATTTTTAAACCCCAGCTTCTGAGGGTTTTTTGCCTTCCTTCCAGCCGCATCCGGGCTCGGAGGTGCTCTTGGGGACGAAGCGATGGGGGGGGCCCGTGCGGGGATGGGGACAGCAGGGTGGCACCGGGAGCGGGGTGCCCTTGGCTGCTGCCCCCGCTGCGTGAGCAGCTCTGGGGACGCATCTGTCCCTTTGTGGGGCCGCCGGCCTCACGTGGGGATGCAGGGTGGCGCGACCAGGAGGGACGCTGTCCTGAGAGCCAACCATCTCCGCTCCCACCAGGAGCTTTTCTCCCTAAAAGCTGCTCAGGTTTTAGGGCACGATGCTGCAGTGACGCGGCGATTTGTTCCCCCCACCCCCAAAGACCCGGGGGCAGCACCGGGGGGTTTCCTTCGGGAAATCCGTGCCATGCTCCGTGCACCTCGGGGGGCAGCTTGGGCTCCCCGGGCTCTTTCCCCGTTTCCCTCCTGCCTTCTCACCGTGGGGCTCGTTTCCCCTCCGCCCCCTTCCCGTCGCCCCCCACCCACCGCCCCGCTCCATCCCTGGCTCCGTTCGGTGACCGCTGGGGACATCGCCCCGAGCAGGTGCCCTGGCAGCACCCGCGGGGTAACCCAATGCCCGAGCACACCCAGGGCTCCGTGCCGCTGGGGCTGGGCACCCTCGCAGAGCCGGTGCCATGCATGGTTCAGGGGGGAGACGGGACAGATCCTGACCCCCCCACCAGGGTCCCCTCCAGGCGAGGACTGGGTCTGGGCGAGCTGCTGGGTGTGCGTTGTCCTGGAAGCAAACACCTTTCTGCTTCCCAGGAATAACAGGAACCCTAAACGTGGTCCTGGCCGCCCGAGAGATGCAGGATGTGTCCCCTGGGGGGGGACAGGACGTGTCCCCTGGGGTGGGTGCCTGGACAAGCGCTCCCTGGGGCGCTGCCGCCCCGCTCCCCGGCCCACCCCGAGCCCTCTCCCTCCTGGTGGGGCTGAGTCAGAGCGAAAGCAGAAGCTGCTGGGCACTCCGGGGGGGCGCAGCCGAGCAGAACCGAGTGGGTTATTTTAAACCTGACCCAATTTCCCCCTCTGCTTATCGCTCGCTCGAGGCCGGGCCCTGCTCTGACCACCCTTCCCCATCTCGCCCTCGGCGGCGCCCCTTCTCCATGGCTGCGAGCAGGGGTTTCCCTGGGGGGGGTGGGGTGGGAAAAGCAGCGTTTTCTGCTTCCCCCCCCGCCCCCATTTCCTATACAGGGGCTGAGGGGGGGATCCTGCAGCCAGGAGGGTTTGGGGAGGCCGGGGATGACGGGTGCTGTGCCGTGGGTGGCTGCGCTTCGGCACGCTTCCCGTGACACCCCTCCCGCCCCGTGCCCTTTCTGAAAAGTGTCCCTGGGAGCCCCAAACCGCCCCCCCCCAGCTCTGCAGCTCCATCCTCGCCCTCCAAACCAGGTTTCCCCAGTGCCGGAGGTGCCGGCCCCTCGTGTTTCACCTTCCCCCTGCTCCCCTCCGTGTCCACGCAGCCCCCGCGGGATGGTTTGTGGGGCCTGGAGCTGTGGGCTTGGAACCAGGGCGGGCGATCCCACAGGGCCCCATGCACGGCTTGAAATCCCTTCCTGCCGTCCCCGTGTGCTGGAAGCATCCCAGGACACACGACTTTCTGGGGCCGGATCCTTCTCCCCCTCCGTGCCCCGGCTGTGCCTCGCCGTGCCCACTCTGTCCCACCGCACCGGGAGGGCTCATCGCGTGTCCCGGCTGCTCCTGGAGGCTTTTCCTCTCACCTTGCACTCCGTGTTTGGGGTTATCATCCCCCCCCGGATGTATAAGCTGTGATTTACCCCCCTCCAGCCTTGTTTTGTTCCTTGCAGGAATCAAATTCCTGGCATCGCCAGGTCTCACCAGCCCTTACAACTCAGCTGTTGCTCATCTCCAGCATCCCCCTGCGCCCCCTCCAAGGCCGTTGGTGCCGGCATCTTAACGAAGCTCTGCTCGCTAACTGTCCCAGGCCCCTCTCCTCCCTGCCCCCTTCAGATGGGCCACCACGTCTAATTAATTACCTTCCCCTTGCTGTTCAATAGCTGGCTCCTGATCCATGTAATCGTATTTCTGTCCACGCTGGCTTGATTTAATTTCCCCCTTAGGATACCGCGCGGGCACCGTGTGCCGGGTGCCTCGCTGAACCCCCGGCGTGCTGCATCCACCGTGGCCCCTTTGTGTGCGATTCCACCTTGTGTTCAAACAGCAGAGCCCTCCAGTTTGGTCTGGTTGTGCTGCTGCCTCACGTGCCCCAGGGCTGCCCTACAAGAGGGGACGGGGACTTTGCAGGGTCCTGCGTCCCCATCCCATCCCCATCCCAGCCCCGTGCGGCCAAACATCTCCGCGGCTCCCAGCGGAGCTTCGTACCCCGGGCAGGGCAGCTCATGCAGCCGTCCCCTGGCCCCGTGGCTTGTCCCCTTGTCCCAGCAGCCTCCCCAGCTCTCCTCGGGCAGCCGTCCCCTTTTGTACGGGGGAACAAGGGCAGCTCTGTGCGCTGTGGGGCCGCGCACGCCTCTCCCCGCTGCCGCGCTCGCGTGCCGGCCCGGCACAAAGCCGCGTTGTTCGCCCGTGCCGTGGTGGAGGTTTGGTCGCGGCCCGCCTGCAGCGCCTGGCACGGGGCTGCCTTTTCTTCCCGGCCTTCCCGTGCTTTCTCTTTCTCTTTTGGGCTGCTCTGGCTTTTTGCTCTCGCTTTCCGCCCCTATTTTCAGGGCTCGGTGGCTCCGGAGCAAGCTCCGGCGGGACGTGAGGCTGCGCTTGCTGGGGTCCCAGCCGTGCCCCTCGCCATCCCCATCTCCCCTGGGGTGTCCCCCGAGTCCCGCCGTGCCCTGTCCCCTCCTCCCCTCGTGTCCCTAGGGCCAGCGGTGCTGTCACAGGGAGCAGTGGGCAGACCCATCCGTCCGTCATTAGGGCGGCTGTCCTTTCTTGCTCATCCGTGTTGGGGCAGAGCCCGGCTGCCCCGGCGCCATGCTCGATGCGCGGCTCGATGATGGCAGCGCCCAAATTTGAGCCCGAATTTGAGCCAAAGCTTTGCGGCACGCTCGTCTCCTCGCCGTAGATGAAGTCAGGTGCGGGATCAGCCCCGTGCTCCAGCAGAACGCCCCCTCCCCGTGCCTCACTTTCAAAGCAGGCTGTTACTCCTGACGTCTTTCTCCTCCTAGGGTCACCTCCGTGCCTGGCGGGCGCCCGTGGCCCCCCACCCCCCCGCTGCACCATGGCGTCCCGCATCGGCCTGCGGATGGAGCTGATGAAGCAGCAGGCGCAGCAGGAGGCCGAGAGGGAGCGCATGCAGCAGCAGATGATGATGAACTACATGCAGCAGCAGCGGATGCCGGTGGCCTCCAGCCCGGCCATCAACACCCCCGTCCACTACCAGTCCCCGCCGCCCGTGCCCGGAGAGGTCCTCAAGGTACGGTGCCGGGAACGGGGCTGGGGGATAAAATTTTTTGGGGGGGGGAACCCCCTCGGCGGCGCGGGGGCCCTGACGGGTTGTTTCCACGCAGGTGCAGTCCTACCTGGAGAACCCCACCACCTACCACCTGCAGAAATCGCGGGACAAGAAGGTGCAGGCGTACCTCTCCGAGACCTACGGGAACAAGTTCGCCGCCCACGTCAGCCCCGCCAGCCACTCGCCAAAGCCACCTCCGGCCGCGTCCCCCGGCGTGCGGCCCGGCCACGTCCTGTCCTCCTCGGCGGGCAACAGCGCGCCCAACAGCCCCATGGCCATGCTCAACATCGGCTCCAACCCCGAGAGGGAGGTGAGGAGGGGGCCGCCGGGCTGCTGGGGGGGGGCACGGGGACCCTCGGCGGGGCCTGGAAAGGGGAAGTGACGCCGCACCGTACGCCTTTCCCTTGCAGTTCGATGAGGTCATCGATGACATCATGCGCCTGGATGATGTTTTGGGCTACATGAACCCCGAAGTCCACATGCCCAACACGGTGAGTCTCGACCGTGGGCAGAGAGAGGGAAGGGGGCTGGGGGGGCTGCCCCGGGCTGGGTGGCACGGGGGTGACCTGTCCCTGTGCCGCGGCCCTGCGGCAGTGCTGGTGCTCCTGCGTGGCGCCGTACCGGTGGGAAATCAGGCGTTACGGTGTGTGCACGAACCAGCCCGGTTCCCTCTGCTTTGCTGTCCCGTGTGGCCCCAGGAGCCATCGTGCCACCTCGGCAGGGGGCACAACACCGGGCGGAGCTGGCTCGGACCTGAGGAGGGGCCAGGGACCGGCAGGGGGGGGGCCTGGCCAACCTGGGGCTGGGAGGCAGCGAAATGGCCCTTCTGCAACTGCAAAAGCCAGTTCTTCAGCTTCTTCTCCTCTTTAATGACAGTCCGGAGCCCTTATAAAATGCTTGAGTGACGGGAGAGGGGCACTGGAGGGATGGAGCCACGTCATGGGGGGGATGCTGGTGCCAGGAGAGGCTCCCCCCAGCAGCAGCTCGCCCGGCGCAGCGCCGCCTCCCGAGGTCGGGTCCGTAGGGTGGCTTGAGCCTTGCAGTGGGATTCATCCTGCCGGGCCCTCCTCGGATGTGATTCACCTGCCCTATTTTAGATGCTGGCCGTGGGAGGGGATCAGCAGTGCCCTTTGAAGTCCTGTTTTCTTGGCGACTCTGATTATAGCTATTTTAAGGGCCCAGGAAGACAATTATACCTGCCCAGTCTGCGCGCTCGCGTCCCAGAGCCCAAGGAGCTGGGCTTAAACCCCGATCCCGCCGCCGAGCCTCTCTCCCGGCCCCGGATGGAGCTAACCCGCCTGTCCCTTTGCTTCCCAGCTGCCGATGTCCAGCAGTCACATGAATGTGTACAGCGGGGACCCCCAGGTGACCGCCTCGCTCGTCGGCGTCACCAGCAGCTCCTGCCCCGCCGACCTCACCCAGAAGAGAGAGTTGACAGGTATGTCCCCAACCCTGGGTACGTCCCCAGCCCTGGGTATGTCCCCAGCCATGGGTATGTCCCCAGCCCCAGAGCATGTCCCCAGCCCCAGGTATGTCCCCAGCCCTGGGTATGTCTCCAGTGCCAGAGCATGTCCCCAGCCCCAGGTACATCCCCAGCCCCGGGTATGTCCCCAGCCCCAGAGCACGTCCCCAGACCCAGGTACGTCCCCAGCCCCGGGTATGTCCCCAGCCCCGGGTATGTCCCCAGCCCCAGATCATGTCCCCAGCCCCAGATCATGTCCCCAGCCCCAGAGCATGTCCCCAACCTCGGGTACGTCCCCAGCCCCAGGTATGTCCCCAGCCCCAGGCACGTCCCCATGGCTGGAGCCCGTGGTGACAGCGAGGACTGGGGCTGGCCAGGGTTCCCCCATCCCCAAGGGTGGCAAGGATGGCTCTGGGGGATGCTGACGGGGTGAGACGCAGCCTCATCCTCTCCGGGTGATGCTGTGGGTCTCCGTTGCAGATGCCGAGAGCCGAGCCCTGGCAAAGGAGCGCCAGAAGAAGGACAATCACAACCTGAGTGAGTTGGGTGCTGGCTTCCTGGGGGTGGCACGGCGTTCCCTCTCTGACCCTGGCACCCTCCGTCCCCCGTCCCCCTCTCTCTGAGCTGGGTCCCCTTCCACTCCCATCTCACACTAAGGGGAACACCCCCGCGGCCACCTCTTTCCCAGCTCTGCAAAACGCCCATGGTGCCGAAAACACCCGGTTGTTGTTCCCATTAGCACCGGGGGAAGGTCAGAGCTGCGGGGGCGATGGATGGGAGCGGGAGTAGGGCTGGGAGCCAGACCAGGACCAGAGCTCGCTGCTAAGCCCCGGGGATCTCAGTGCCAACGGACAGGAGGAGCTCAGCCTCCCCTGTTTAAGCTCCCAGCTTCCCTTACACCCTGCTGGTTTTTCACCCCGAGCTCCCCGACTCCAAAGGGGTCCCACAGGGGCACGAACAACGTCCCCCATCCCCGCGAGCCGGGGCAGCAGCACGGTGCTGCTCCCCCCTCCTCCTCACCGCTCCCCTCTCTTCTCACCCTGCAGTTGAGAGGAGGCGAAGGTTCAACATCAACGACCGCATCAAGGAGCTGGGGATGCTGATCCCCAAGGCCAACGACCTGTACGTATCCCCGGCGGCTCTCGTGGCCTTGCTCTGTGGCAGGGGATCCTTGCAGAGGGGTGTTTCGGGGGAGCGGGTGCAGGCAGCAATCCTTTTGTTTCCGTCCTGCACCGCAGGGACGTGCGCTGGAACAAAGGGACGATCCTGAAGGCTTCCGTGGACTACATCAAGAGGATGCAGAAGGACTTGCAGAGGTCGCGGGACCTGGAGAACCACTCCCGGCGGCTGGAGATGACGAACAAGCAGCTGCTGCTCCGCATCCAGGTGCGTTTCCCCGGCCTCTGCCCTGCTCTGCTCTGCTCCAGCTGCCGGCACACCTCACCCCTGCCCCACCAGCGGGGCCGGGCAGAGGCTCCCTCCCTCTTTTAGGGCTGCCAACTCACCGGGAACACCGGGGGCTGGGGCCACCGCAGCGAGCGATGCCAAGCTCTGCATGGGTCACTGCTCCCGTCCTTCCCCACGAGCTTCCCGGTCCCTCTGTCCCCTTTTCCCTGCCATTTCTGTGCCTCCCTTGTTCCCTTCCGCCTCCGTGCGCCCTGTCCCCGTGTCCCCACGTCCCCACTGAGCCTCCCCGCGGTGTCTCGGCAGGAGCTGGAGATGCAGGCGCGCGTCCACGGGCTGCCCACCTCCTCGCCCTCGGGTGTCAACGTGGCCGAGCTGGCCCAGCAGGTGGTGAAGCAAGAAGCCGGCGGGGACGAGGGGACGCTGGAGCCGCTGCTTCCCCCCCAGGACCCCGAATCGCAGCCGACGCTGCCTCCGCCGCCGCAGTCTCCCTACCACCAGCTGGACTTTACCCACAGCCTGAGCTTCGACGACAGCTCCCGGTGTTTCCCGGATAGCCTGGAGCCCGGCCACGGCGCTTCCTTCCCTTCGCTCTCCAAGAAGGAGCTGGACTTGATGCTGATGCAGGACACCATGCTGCCCCTGGCCTCCGACCCCTTGTTCTCGGCCATGTCCCCGGAGGCCTCCAAGGCCAGCAGTCGCCGCAGCAGCTTCAGCATGGAGGACGCGGACATGCTGTGACGAGGAGCTGCGCCCGCGCTGGGGGCGAGGACTGGGCCTTCGAGTTTGGTTGCTGAAGTCACGGCGCGCTCTTCCTCCCCTCCCCGGAGGAGGAGCCCGGCCCGCCGAGCACCTGAATCTACGTAGGAGTACATTTTCTCTATGCAAAAGGGGGGGGGGGGGCTCGCTTCAAGGCTCGCCGGGTACCGCCACGTCTTTTGCAAGCTTTTTATTTTATTTTATTTTATTTTGCCCGGAGCTGGAGCCGACCTTCTTGGCTTGCATTGGCCTGACCGCAGCTTTCCCAGCCCTCGGCTGCTTTCGCCTTCCAGCAAAACCCTCCCGGCCTGCGCTCCTTCCCCAGGGCTCGGAGCGGAGCGAGGCGCCTCCAAGTCCCCGGAGGGAGAGGATGCTCAGAGCTTTTTGCCTTGCTCTCCTTTCGCCCCCTCCCAGATCCGATGGCCCCACGGATGCCATCGGGGGCTGCACCCACCTCCCCGCGGGGGCTTCTCCTTTCCCTGCGGGTGCCGGGGAGGCAGGAGCGATGCTGCCCGGCCCCGCAGCACCGACCTCCTCCTCTAGGTAGTGGGGAGAGCAAATTAATTCACGGGAGCACGGGAGGGGTCCTGTGAGTTTTGTTGCTTCGGTGTCCCGGGGCTTGTTTGGACGTACAGCCCAAACCCTCGGGGGGGGGACCGGCAGCGCCCCAAACCACGTTGTCACCTGGGCACCGGTGACATCCACCCCGCGGAGGTGCCCCTGCCCCAAAAAGCCACACCGTGGCTCCACCGCTGACGTTCTGCCCTGTGTCCGGGCACGGTGGCTGTGGCTGGGGATGGTTTGTGGCGATCCCCCACGGGGCTCCTTGCTCTTCCCCCCATCGCCAGCTCGCTCCCCAGCCACAGCAGCTCGCCCACGGGGCCGCAGGGCCTCGGTCGTCAGTGCTGCTGGTGTCTGGGATGGAGCCGGGGAGAGGAGGGGGAACTGCTCAGAGCGAAAATGCTGCACTGACTTGGGGGCACGGGGGAAGGCTGGAGAGAGGAGACCCCTTTGCCAAACCCCATTAAAGCATGGCGTTAGCCCCCCCGGGCTGCGGGAGGCTGGATGGTGGAGGCCGTGGGTGCACGGCCAGGGGGCTTGTATGGGGATGAGGGTCACGTTGTGCACCGAGGACGGGGAATGTCGTGGCTGGCGGGGTCAGGACACGATGGGAAAGCGCGATTGGGAAGGAGCAACGAGGTGGGATCAGGAGGTGGCACATGGGATGCCCCCAGAGCCCCCCGGAGAAGCTCCCATGGGATGTGGAGGGTGCAGGGAAGTGCAGGGACGAGAGGAGGGAAGGGGCAGAGAGGTGGTGGCGGTGCCGGGCAGGGGCAGGCGAGCAGAGGGGGCGGCTGGGTGGGGTGCACGCCGGCGGGTTTGGGGCCGTTTCACCCCAAAGTCTTCACAGGAGGCCTTGGCGTCCTTCGTGCGCTGCCGTTAGTGCCTGTAAAGAGAATAATCCCGGCGGGCGCTGCCCCCGCGCTGCGCCACCACGAGCCGTGGGGGATTTGCCGTGGCCCTAAAACGGTTACAGCAGGCCCTGTGCTGCTGTATGGCACGCGGGGGGCTGGCTGGGGCCCCCACCCGTGGTCGTCCGCTGCTCAGCGCCGTACGGCCCCCCCCCCCCCAGGCCGCGGGTTTGCGGTTTTGGTTTTTTTTTTTTTTTTATTTTTTTTTTTTTTTTTTTTTTGTTTTTCTTTTTTTTTTTTTTAATGCACTGTGCTCTGATTAAAAAATTTTACTACTGTTTTATAAATAAATGTATAAAAGAATGAACTGGAATGGAAGAAGAATCATTAAAATATATTTATTTACAACACGCCCGAGCATCGCAGCGTGGCCTTGTTTCTTCTCTACCCCGAGGAGGGAGGCGCGGGGCACCCAGCGCCGCATTCCCCCCGTGGTGCTGGGGCAGCACCCCCGTTTCGCCCAGGGCTGAGCTTGGGGGCTGCCGTTTTGGGGCTTTTTTGTTTATTTTTGTCAGAAATCCCAGGTTGGTTGGAAGGGGGAGAGCTGGTGCTGCTCTGATTCGCCCCCCGCTCCGGGGGTGGTTTGGGGTTTTCAGGGGGACGCCGCTCTGCAGCTCCGGGGGTGCTGACCCAGCTGCTGATTGCTTAATGGGAACCAGGCCCCCTAATTAACAAATAGTTGCGAGGCCCCAGGGAAGCAGGGCTGGGAGGAATCCAGTCTCTGGAGCTGAGCAGCTTCGTGGTGGCCCTGCCTGACCCTTGTGGGGTCGTCCTAGGAGCTCAGGTGGGTCTCCTGTTTTTGGGGTCGCCCCTGAAGCGGGGCTGGGGCTGCTCTGCCCCCCCTGGGGTGCTGTGAGGTCCCTGTGTGGGGTGCCCGGACCCCCCAGCTTGTGGGGCACGGTGGTCCCACTGCCTCCATGCCATGCCCCAGCAGCCCTAGGGGAGCTGGGCAGCCGCACGCCCTGCAATTAGCATCTGGTTCGTTATTTAAAGCCCGGGAGAAGGGGTGTGCACGCTGTGCCAGGGATCTGGTGGTCCCTGAGAGCTGGTGGGCTGGGTGGGCTCCTGGTGAAGCTCGTCCCACCCCACGCTGATCCCATCCAGGTCCCTGCTGCCCCTCGGCCACGGCGTTAAACACACACACAGGGAAATAAAACACACACACACACACACACACACACACACACACACACAAAACAGGATTCGGCCTTAAAATAGACTTCCCAGGGTGGAAAATCACAGGGGCTAATCGCGGAAACTTTATTAAAAGCAAAAGGGGAGAAAAGAGAGAGAGAGGAGGCTCGGGGGGAGAGAGGGAGTAAGTGGTTTCAGCCACTCGAAGGGAAAAAAAAAAATCCTGATTTGATTTATCTGGGGAGTGTGAACACTAAATAGAGAACAACGCCTGAAGTGTGAATTATTTCCTATATTAACACAGAGAAAAACTGATAGCCTTTTCATGTCAAGAGAATAGCGCGGAGGGGAGGGAGGGGGGCGCTGACATTGTTCCATCTCTGGGTTTGCTCACTCTTTATCAGGCTGAGATCAAAATTTATTCCCAGGATGAGGCCTGCGGCCCGGCTGAGGCCCTAGAGATTTTTAAGGGCCTAATTAAGAAAACAGGATGAAAATGGCGAAATAAGAGGGCAATTTACTTCTTGCAGAATAGGGAGATCAAATCAACTTATGAGCAATTAATGTGCACAAGGAGAGAATAAAGGGATGCCGGGATATGGTAGAGGGCCTCATTTTAATGACATGCTCTGGTGTTGGCATAGAGGATTACTCTGAAGGTCAGATGTAGATTGAAACGACCTTGCAGATTCTTAACCCTCCTTCCAATTAACAGAACCAACTCAGAAATGCAAAAGACCCTGGCTTGGAGCACTGTCATCCCTTTATGTTCAAGAAGGGAGGGGAGGGGGGGGAAATGATAAAGGAGAGAGAGGACGAAAGGGGGTTTCCTTCGCCTCAACAACAGCTGCTGGAGACGGGGCCTGGGCGGGAGGGAGAGAAGGGCTCTTAATTACAGCGTGCGAGCCACCCGCAGGAAAAAAAAAAACGGTGTCAGGGCTGCGAGGGGGATATAAAAGGGAAGGGTGGGAGGGGATGGAGCCGGCCGGGATGCGGCGCCTGTGATGAGCTGCGGCCGGGCTCTGCGCATGGGCTGTGTGGGATGGACGGACAGACAGACAGATGGACGGATGGACAGATGGATGGATGGATGGACAGATGGACAGATGGACAGAGCAGTGGGGTTGGGCTGCAGGGATGCTGCTGCTCCTGGAGCTGCCCCTTTGGGTTGTAGCCGAAGCTGTCTCAGCAGCCGTTGGCTGTCCTTGAGCCCCGCAGCGCTCGCTCTCGGTGGTGCCGTGGGCTTTGCACCCTTTGGGACTGTTTTCCATCACCCCGTGCAATATCCTGGGGTGTTATTTTTTTTTTTGGGGGGGGTAGGAGGGAGGGCAAATAGCCCCAGCAGCGCTGGAAGGTGCTGTGCCCTCCTTGTGCTTTCCGTGGGCATCGCCTGGGTCCTTTGGGGACAGCCGTGGCTCTCAGCGTGGGGCTCATCCCCGGGTTACCCTAAAAAGAGAAAAGCAGAGAGCTGATCCCTCATCCCCAGCTGGCCCCCGGCAGGTTCAGGAGCATCCGAGCGCACCCACGGGGGCTCGCAGGGCTGGGGGCCGGGGTCTGCGTTTGGGGGGGACGTGGTGCTGGTGGCTGGGCAGGAGCAGGAAGGCTGCACAGGGCCTGAGCAGCCACAAGAGAGAGCCAGACTGTTGCTGGAGAGCCCCGGCTCCCTGCCGAGCCCGGCTCTGCCTCCAGGTTTGACCGGGGAGGGAGCCCAAAAAGCATCCACAGGCTCCCCGGGCTGGGGATGCGCCTGGAGCTGGGCAGGGGTGGCAGCACGTCCCCAGCTCGCTGTCCCCATGAGGCATCCACCCAGTGGTGTGTCCTCTGCTCGTGTCTCTGGGATGCTCTGTGTCTGCAGAGGGTCAGGGCAGGACCAGGCACAGCTGGTGAGCCTCGGTCCTGGCCCAGGACGTGCCACCCCTGCTGCCACCCCTGCTGCCACCAGCGCCCTGTGCCAAGGCCTCCCTGCAGATCACTCAGTGCTGCCAACCAACTCACCCAGTTTTTAAAGTCCCTTGAAGCTGCAAATGTGACTTTCTGAGAGCCTAAAACCCTTCACCTCTGGGCTGAGCCACAAAATAAGCTGCAGCAGCTCCGTGGGCAGCCAGGACAGGAGGAAACCCGCTGCAAGGCTGAGCTGTGGGCACCGAGCCCCACAGGAGGACGTGGCCGTGTCCTCCCTGCTCTGCTCCATGTGCGGGGTGCTGGGGCTTGGCTCTGCTGGGTTTTGGCCAAGCTGGGTTTGTCTGAGAGCAAGGTTCCTCGTCCAGAGCCCTGTGACTTCCCCAGCACCACCCTTCACGTGCAGCTGGCCAGGCGTGCGTCCAGGTCCCCTCGCCAGTGGTGCTGGGAGGTTCCCAAGTCCCAAGGAATTTTCCTAAAAAAGTTTGCTTGAAGAGGGAGGGGGGGGAACTTTAATAAAACAGAAGATTGGCTTGCTCCTGGCCCCAGCCCCGAGCAGGGCAGCCCTTCCTCAGGATGGAAGCAGAAGAGCATCTCAGAGCCTGCGACGTGAGCTGGGGGGAGTTCGGGGGCTTTCCCCGCTCCACCCCAAATCTCAGCCTCTATGGGATGGGTGTGGGGCTTGGCAGCAAGCCTGGCACAGACCCAGCCAGCCCCGCAGTCTGGAAGCCATCCCCTGTCTCGCTGCTGGGCTGGTGCTGATTTTTCCTTCCCCCCCCCCCCCCCCCCCCCTTCATTTCCTTTCTGGCTCTTGCCGAGCTCCCCCCGTGCTCTGAGCTCCTCGGGCTGCTCCTGCGCCTCCGTCCCCACCTGGAGCCCGAGCCCCGAGCTGGTGACGTGCTTCGGCCGGGGGTGGTTGTGGCAACGGTTGGGATGAGCTCAGAAGGAAGGGCTGGCTTTTTTCAGCTGGGGGGAATGGGCAGCTTGGCTTCGAGAGCCCCGCGCAGCTCTTTGCAGGCGAATCTTTGCGTGCAATGAAGAGCTGGGATGTCCGTCCAGGAACTGCGTCCAAGGGGAGGGGGCGAGGTTGGTCCCTGGCTCTGAAGGGTCACCCTGGATGTGTTTGGCCTGTTGTTTTTCCGCCAGCAGCTTTTTAGAGCTGTGGGGAGCCCTTGCAGAGGGTT
The DNA here is from genome assembly GCA_011075105.1 of Heteronetta atricapilla. NCBI lineage: Eukaryota > Metazoa > Chordata > Aves > Anseriformes > Anatidae > Heteronetta > Heteronetta atricapilla. The sequence continues at coordinate 3,138,625 of CM021756.1, read as the reverse complement.
GGATCGCTGCCGGGATGCCTGGTGCCTCGGCGGGAGCAGCTCTATGCTGTAAGGCAAGGGGCAGGAGAACATGGGCAGAAGGACAGGGGCTGGCTGGGTGGAGCAGTATAGGGGAAAAAAAAAAGCCTTGGGAAGAGGTAAACGAGGTGCAGGAGGCAGAATGCAACTTGTGGGGAAGGACACGGTGTGTCTGTGCCTCGGTTTTCCTGCAGCCTGGATGACGATGCAGAACCTGACACTGGGGCGATGCCACGGCGCTCACTGCGGTGCAGGAGGCAGCTCGTGTTGGTTTGGGGTGAAAATCCTCTGGGCTTGAGCCCTGCAGAGCAAAAACCCAAGCCCCTGGTCATGTACAGCCCCACATGCCACATTTAGATGAGATGAACTGGGCTCCCCCTCCCTGGCGAGGGGCAGAGCAGCAGGAATTTGCCCCCCTGGGTCTCCACCAGAGCCAAATGGCCCCGCTCCAGAGGCAGAGTTGGCCGGGGATCCCCGGTGGGCTCGGGAGCAGCAGCCCAGCTGGATTTTCCATGCCTGACGCTGAATTTACAGCGCTGGATGCTGGAGACATTGCGGGCTGACTTGTGGCTCGAGCACAGTGTCCCTGAGATGGTGGCAGAGCCCGGTCCCTGCACCCAGAGCACGGCAAGATGCGCCCCCAAAATGGAGAAGGTGGGAAAGGGGCAGCGGCTGCAGGAGGGGTGGTTCGAGGCACGGAGGTGTCGGGATCCGAGGGACTGGGACCAGCAGCACCCCGTTTGTCCCAGTGTTTAGAAACCCCCTTGGGAACCCAGTCCTCTTGTGCAATTCGTGCAACTCCAACCCCGCAAAGTGACCACCACGGGCACGCGGGGTGCCCCTCTTCCAACAAACCCAACCCCAAAGCCTTTTGCAGCCTGCTTTTTCCCAAGGATGCTCCCTTTAGGATTCCCCTGGATCCTGCCCTCGGATTCCTGGGCTTTGGACCGCGGGGACCTTGGAAATTTGGAATTCCTTGTTCCCTTTGGGGTCCTGCTTTGGGTTCGTGCATCTCTCAGGCCGCTGTGGAGTTCTGCCTTCCCCCGTGCTCTGAGCTGGTTTAATCAGCTCACAGTTTTCATTTTGTGCCTTTCTCTCTCTCCTTTTTTTTGAGGGGGCAGTGAAATTTATACAATATTTAAGCAGCATAGTAGAGTCCTGGAAGATATTATTAATGTAAAAGGGACAGGCTGGAAATGCACTTGAACCTGGTTACAATTAGAGGGTGATTTTTCTAAAGGTCAATGAATTCAGATAATATCCACAGGGGGGAAAAGAAATTTAATACCTTTTTAGTGAATTAATTAATTATAATATTATATCGGCTTGGGGTTCTTTTCCAGAGTGATTAAGGGAACGATCTGTCTTCGGAGAGGCTGGGGGAAGTCAGCGAGCGAACCAAAGACTGACAGAGGGGAAGGGAGAGGGGGAGAGCCGGGGAGAGTTTAATGGGAGAATAATGGAGCCTTTTCTTCCCTTTCAAAACTTACTGTATTTCCAGCCCACATGATCCCTGCCTGCTGGGTCCAGACCCTTTCCTTGCAGTCTCTCCAAAGGCCGTCAGAGGGATTATTTTGCAGTTTTATCTTTCCAGAGCGGGTTTGGATGCTTCAGCTGCAGTCAGTCTCGGAAGACATACGTGGCACACGGGCAGATGGACCTGCTGTGGCACCCCTGTCACTTGTGCCACCACCTCCGTGTCCTTCAAAGGGGGGGGTCTCAGTGGGTCCGTGATGGGGACACGGGGTCCCCCGGAGCTGTGGCTGCAGCGCGGAGCTCCCGGCAGGGCTGGTTTATCCGCAGCCCGAGCTGAGGCTGGAATTTACACTCAGCTAATCCAGCCAGCCCCAGAAATTAATTACAGTCTTGTACATTAAAAATTAACATAACCTTTCTGGATATATGTTCTTAGAGCACAGGAGCGGGCCAGAGTCCCTCAGCCGCCTGTAATTGGAGCTGCTTTCCTTCTCAGTCTTTTTTTTTCGCCCCCTGTTTTTTAAAGCCGTGGACATTTCGAGTCATTAATCACGGAGCCTGGTGGCTGGTAAAGTTTAAGAGGTTTGTAATTGCGTTTTGTCCTGGCTGTGGGAAGAGATGGGAGGGAAGAGGTGCGTGCCTGCCCTCGAAGGGGCATCCCTGGGCACGTGGAGGTGCCAAAATCTGCTCGGCCGTCCCCTGTGTCCTCTGCAGACATGATTCCACCAGGAAGTGGAAAGAAAGGCAAAACTACCATGGGAGGCTCTAACGGGTTTTCGTGCCGTGGTCTGCAGGCATCCAGCCCCAGCAGATGCAGGTTGGGGTACCAGTGAAGCTGGGGGGTGATGGGCTCGGGGGCTGAGCCCCTGCACAGGCTGAGCACCGGCAGGATGCGTCCCCATCGCTCCTCTCGCAGCTCTGTAGATGTGCGATGGTGCGTGGCGCGGTGGCAGCAGGGTTGTTTTAAGGTGGTTTTTGTACCTTGTGCTTCCAAGCACGGCGTGTGGTAAGGGCTAGCAGGGCATCCCCGCAGGGGATTTGCTCTCACGCAGCAGTAACGTGTGCCTGTGCTTCTGCCCGTCCTGTGCACGGGGCTCTGCTTTCCTCCCCACCTCCCTTGACCAACACCCCCCTTACCGGGTGAGACCTCCCAGCAAAACCCAAACCCAAGCAGCATTCAGCCCTCAGCCCTCAGTTCCATTCCCTCCAAAGGGGCAAAGCACCTACCAAACCCGTGGGCATGTTTTTCTCTTCTTTTCCTCCCTCCTTCCCCATCTCCATTCCTTAAACCCCCCTCACCCTCTCCCAAACCATCCCTTTCCCTCCCCCTCAGCCAGCCCGCCACTGCCGGGAGAGCCGGCTCGCTCCCATTGTGCTATCTTTGGGTCCTAAATTAAAATTTATGACATCTTGAAATGAGCAGTGAGGGTAATTTTGCTTCTGAGCGAAGATGCTAATGAGTCCCCTTAATGGCGTGAATAAGGAGTTGACGGGTCGTGTGTCACTTTGCGCAGCCCGTGCTGGTGGTGTAATGGCCGCAGTAAGTGTCTGTAATTATACCCTGTCTCGCTGTATTTTGGCAGCCGTTGTGGGAGAGCAGGCGGCTCGGCGGTGTGCGAGGCTGGGGGCAGGGAGAAGGGGAAAAATCCCAGCCCCTCCTGCGCTTCCCGGGCTCTCGTCCTGGGGGCTTTGATGGGCCCAGCTCTGCTCCGCTCCTGTCCCGCGTCGTCGTCTTCTCCCCTGTGAAACAAGGGGACGATCCCCTGTGTCCCTGTCCTCATCTCCGGGGCTGCGGCCAGGTGCTGGGATGGTGACAACCTGTTGGACCCGAGCTCAAAGCCATGGGGTGACCAGGGGCTGTCCTCGCCAACCCCAAAATGCAGGGTCAGGCTGTGCCTGGAACATCCCCTCCGCTGAGCCCCCCGGGTGCTCAGTGCCGGTGCTGCCCTGGTCTTTGCTTCCTGGCTGAGGTCTGATTTCATCCCTGGGGTTGCTCGGGGTGATGGGCCTGACCCTGCTTTAATCCCTCGGGCACATTTGGTTTTTCCACATGCTGCTGAAAGCCTCCCATGGAGACACAGTTCTTGTAGGGACGATAATTGGCTCCTGTTGCTCTATGGGGTATAAAACCCCCCTTGTCCCCCTGGGCAGAGGCAGAGTGAGGAAGGGCTCCATTTCCTAGGGATGCTTCGTGCCTCCAGCCCTGGTCCGGCCTGGTCCCGTGGGCTGGCACAGATGCTGCCTCTGTACCTCTCTCTCAAAACTCCTCGAGACCCCAAAACCTTCCAGCCCATAGCCCAAATGATCATTTCATGGCCATATCCATTTGGGAAGGGGTTGGATGGCAGCTGGAGGGGCCGTTGGGTGTGCTGCTCCCGTGGGCTGGGCTCTTTGGGACCGGCTAGTGCCTGCTGCAACACCGTGGTCCACGACCAAGCCAAGCATTGCCCAGCGCATAAAACCAACGGGCAGGACCCCAAACACAAAGCAATCGCCTTCCTGAGCCAGCCAGCCTTTAATTTGCTGGCTGCACAGCTGGAAATATTGGCACCGGGGAAGTGCGTGCCTTTGGAAGAGTTTGGGAGCCCCGTGGGGTGGGGGTGCACGCTCGGGGGGGGGACTTGCATGGGGAAAAGTGCCCCCAGCAAGGAGGGCAAGGTTTTGCTGGCCCAGAGGAGAACAGGACCGGGAGCAGCTCACGGGAGGCCGGCTGCCAGGTTCGGGAGCTGTTTCCCCTCCCAGCTGCCGCTCTGACACATCGGAGCTTGCGCACCACAAGCGCGCCTTTGAAACGGGGCGAGCTGAGAAATCGTGAGCAGCTGGCTCTGCTCCTCGCGTTTCTGGGCTCGTGAGCCTTCGAGCTGCTTGCACAGGGATGATTTACAAGCTGCAGACTTTCCCTGATTTGTTTCTCTAGGTGGGTTTTTGTTTGTGTGCCTCCTGGAGCCCCGAGAGCCCTGGACATATTTCTTCCTCTCCTCCCCCTGCCTCATCCCACACCTCGCCTGGCGTGAGGAATCCTGGGGTGATCCCAGCCCTCGGATGGGGGCACTGGGGGCAGCAGATGGGACCCCTCCCTGGAGGGGGCACGGCTGCTGCTGCTCTGGGTGGTGGGGATGGGAATTATTCACCCCCCCCCCCCCACCTCCCCATCCTTCCTTCACATCTCTTCTGCTCTGCCATCACCTTGCACCTCCTTTGGCTCCCCAGGGCTTTTGGGGACCCCTCACTGTCCAGGACTTTTGGGGACCCTTTGCTGTCCCCTCCTTGTGGCAGGGGGTTGGAGCTCAGAGAAGTGACCAAAGCTTCCCCAAGGTGTCCCATGGGGACATGCAGGATGCCCTAGGGGAGGAGCACAGATCTGCCAGGCTGGAAGGACGTGGGTTCAGCTCCGGCACCGACGTGGCCATAAGCAAATCACCGCCGTCTTCAGGCATAAGAGGGGTGGTTATGAGAATTAAAGCACTTGAGAACACAAAATACTGCAGCTGTGGGGGCTGCGTGCATCCTTTAACGGAGCTGCGAGCTCCTGGGAGGCGAGGAACCTGCACGGGGGTGTCCCCAGCTGCCAGTGATGCCCAAAGCCAGGAGGGTGGCGGGGGCCCTGCGCCACGCGGCCACGGCGAGGGGGCTTCGGCACCCCCCGGGGGAAGCCGAGCTCTGCCACGTCACTGCCTGCAGCATCCAGAAACGTGCCTGGTCCGGGGCTCCGAGCAGGGGCGGTGGATTAAAGGACGGTATCAATAAACCCCGGCGAGCTGTGAGCGGGCTCTGACGAAGGCTGGCAAGCTGGCTGCTTCCCCGCGCCGGGGAGAGATCATGACCATTGAAATATTGAAGTACTTGCATATAAACTGCGCTTTCAAGTATTTTTGACAAGGGTACTAATTAAATCTTAATTGACACTGCACTAATTAGCTTCTTAATTACATGGAACCACATAATTAGCAGCACACTCTGTGCTAATTGTTAATTAGGAAAACCAGGCTTCCCCCTATGCCCCCCCCCAATCCCTCCCCTCCTGTTGTCGCTTTTAACTAAAGAACCTCTGGTGGGAGGAAGAGGAGGAGGAGGAAGGGGGGAGGCTGTGCCCCCTGCACCTGGGTGTTGGGACTGGGACGCGTGGCTCCAGGAGGAGCTTGGGCAGGGGACGGGGCCGTACCCAGCCAGGGGTGAGAGGTGCTGCGGGCACGGAGTGCTCGTTAGGGGTTGTTAATGATCAGGTTCAGGTGAGGCGGCATGGCCACACTGGGGACGTCCCCAGGAGGTGCTGTGCAAGCTGCGTTCCTGCACCTTGCTCCTGGCAGCATGCGCATCCTCCCCAAAGAGGCAACTTCTCCCTTTTGGCAAGTCCGTCCGCTTGCTCCCTTTACCCCCTTTGGTTTTTCTTTCCTTTGTCCACCTCCCCCTGCCAGGCAGCCATGGCTGGTCACCTGCTATCGCAGGGGCAGCAACGCTTTGCCTCAAGCAGACCTTTCTCAGCCCAAATTCCCCCTGAGCTCAGCTTGCCCGCTTGCTTTGGGGATGCTTCAAGCAGCGCGCTTACCTGCTGCGCACTCATGTCTGCTGTGGAGGCTTTGCTCCCCAGGAGGATTTCCATTTTTTGGCTGCTCTGTGCCCCTCTGGCGTGCAGGGTCAGGGCTTGCGTGTCCTTTAGGGCCAGGCCGCTGTGGGGCTGTGCCAGGCCGGGCACCACTTTTAAGCTCCCTGCTTGGTTTGGGAGAGGAACTGCTCTGGATCTGGTTGTGCCGCTGCCACGCCGGGCGATGCTCTGCAAAGCTTCGCTGCTCCGGAGCCTGCTGCACCTTGCCGTGCTCATGTGCCAGTCCAGCTGCTCCCCAAAACCCTTTGGCCTCCGGGGGATCGCAGCCATGGGGTGATGCCCTGTACCCCAATTTGCCATGCCCAGAATCCGCTGCCTTTGATTCACCTCCCTGCCCTAAAACTGCACCACCAGCAGCCTCACCCAGCAGCACCCATCCTTGTGGCCGGAGCAAAGCCCAAACCCGCAGGCTGCAGTTTTGCAGGTCTCTCCCTCTCTCTCCTTTAATTTTTAATTTTTTTAATTTTTTTAATAGTGCAGTTTTCCATGTATTTAGCTTAACACCTGCCGTGGAGTTCGTCTTTCACAAGAGCCCAGAGGAGCGCGGTGCAGCTGGGAGGGCGCAGCCCCCTGTTTATGGGGAGAGAGGCGGAGGGGAAAGGAAAATATCTGTATTTTCACCAGGGAAAAAGAGGAGGAAAAGGGGAAAAAAAATGAAGAGGTGAGAAAATTGCTCACATTTGACAAATCTTTCTAATTAGGGGCCAATTATGTCCTCAGATTCCTAATTGGGATTCCGGCAGGTTTTCAGGCTTGTAGGGTAATTACAGGCTCGTAATTCTATTAAGATGGAAATTTGGGAGAAATACCTTATCATAACATTTAGATTTTGCCATCTGTGTTGACGGGCGGGGAGGGGGGGTGCTTGCACGTTTGGGAGCCCGATCCTCCGCTGCTGCCTGCCAGCGTTGCCGGGGGCTGAGCCTGGCTCTGGGGGACAAAACCAAGCGGGGCAGAGGGGGCTCAGCATCACCTCGGTGCCTTGGGGGCTTGCTGGGGTGTGCAGGGTGCAGGGAGCATGGATTTAAGTGCAGATCCCTGGGGTTGTGCAGGGACGGATGGGCTGAATGCGCTGAGACCCATCCCTGTCCCATCCATCGCCACCACCCCCGTCTCTGAGCATCGCCTGGGGGTTTCTAAACAGAAATAACCACGGTGATCCCCCTGCCTCCTTCCTGATCTGGAGAAGAAAAGGGATCAGTTATTCTCCAGACAACCCCAATTTTCATTTGCACTGATGCTCACTTGGGTGGTGGGACCTCAGCTCGTACCCCATCCCCGGGGCTTGGCTGGTGCCTTGCGGAGCATCACTTGGGGGCTGGCAGCCAAAGCCAGGAAGGATGGAGAAAACAAAACCTGGTCGGAGGGACAGCGCTGTACCCGAATACTTAGTTTAACCCCAGCTGAAGTGTTTTGTGCTGCTTATGGTGGCTATCAAAGAAGCAGCCCCTTCTCTTTTCAAAGCAGGGAGAAAAAATGCTTTATTTAAAATAAAAAATAACGACCACTGATGTATTTTCTTTCAACAACTGCAATATTTCCCTTTTTTTCCCTGCTATATTATTTGCAGGAGCTGTGTAACCTGCCTCAGGCTCACCAATGGTTAGGGGTGCTGGGACAGCACCCTATCTCCACGGGGAATTTGGGGTCTGGGGGTCTGGGTGCAGGGTGCTGCTGCTGGGTCTGAGCAAGGTGCCAGGGACTGATGCCCATGGCACAGACAAGTGTCTGGAGACCCCGGGGGCCCCGGGTACAGCCCCAGATATTCCAGAAAACCAAGTTTCTCAGTGGGAAATTCCCTTCTCTCTCCCCGAGCGGTGGCTGGGCTGGCGCTGAAGCTGCATCTTCTGGCTGGTGCTGTTGCAAAGCGGGGGGCTCCTGCTCCGTAGGGGGCAATGCTGAAGGTGGGAGCTTTGGCGTGTGAGCAGGAGCCTTTTGCTCCACCAGCAGGAGCAGCAGCCCTGGCAGAGAGGACAAAGGCCCATGTTGTTTCCTGCCCCGATTCGGAGAGGTGCCGCCTTCGCCACACGTGCCGTGGAGCCGTGCCCGGGTGGGTGATGGGGACGTGGGGCAGGGGTAAAATATTTCACCCAGCTGCTGGGACACCTCTGCCGCCCACCCTGCTGCAACATCGGGGACGCTCGGTGCCAGCCGGGCTGCCAGGTCCCCACGAGGGCACAGCTGCAGTTTGGGGCTCCCGGCGTGGCGGAGCTGCTATTTCTTTCCTCTTGGCTCGTGAAGCCAGCTGTGGGTAATTATTTTAATCTGTGTTACTGGGCGGGAATGCAGCTTCTTCTGGATCTGCGAATTTATACTAATGCTGGAAAAAAAAAAAAAAAAAGAAAAAGAGAAAGAAGAGAAGAAAACCCTCCTCTCCGTAAGAGTCTTGCTTGCTTTGATCTTTTGTCTAAGGCCTCTTATCGGGACGAGAGTAGGTTTACATGCTGGAAGATAGGGGAATAATACTCAGCAGAGATAAGCTGCAGCCCTGGCTCGCCTTTGTGTGGCAAATTTGATAGTACTGGGAAAATGTTTACTGGGAGACCCTGGGAGAGAATTAGTCCCCAGCGCAGCTGAGAGAAATAATTGCTTTGCATTGTAATTAAAGGGTTTGGGCTCTGCCCCCTGCCCCAGGGCATTTCTTTGCAGGGAACCCCCTGGCATTCCTGGTGCAGCCCATGGTGTGGTGACGGATGTGTCAGGGTGCCAACATCCCTGTGGGGACACAGCCAAAAATCCTACAGAATAGCTCAAGGGAGCTGCAACCCCTCAGGGCATCGCTGGTGCTCAGCGGGACCATCCACAGCTCTGCTCCATGGGCACAGGAAGATGGCAGCACTGGGTTATTTTGGTAAGGATGAATGGGAAAAGGGGAATATTGGCCTTTGGATATGATCCCTGGGTTGTTTTTAGCGTTGTCACCAGCTCCGGGTTTACAGCAGGAGCCATGTATCAGAGCAGAGCTTGGGGTTTCCCTGTGGCCGCATCCAGCCCCGCTGGAGCATCCCCAGCAGCTCCCGAGCATCCGCAGCAAAATCCGGAGACGACGGAGGAGGAAGGAAAATCCTGCTGAATTTCTGCTGTCCGCTCTGAGGCGAGTTTCCCAACTCTTACAGGTGCCATGAGGAGTTTCCAGCCGGCTCCAGCAGCATCTCCAGGCACCGCCTGGCAAGGACATCATCCCCCCGGGGGTGGGGGCTCAATGGGATGCCCAGGGGTCACTGAGGAATGGTCCCCCCTGCCCACCACCACGTAATCGGTTCCCTATTAATCTGGCATTTTATTATTATTATTATTGTTATTATTATTAAACATCTCTCTTCTTCCAAATCATCTCATAGCTGTGGCGAGGTCCCTGGTAATAGCTCCATAAATTTCAGCCATAAAAAGTAATGGAGGGAGACAAATGAGATAATTAGGAATAAATCTTGCCGAGGTCTCTATTCATCAACATCCCCCAGAACCGGCCAATATTCCAAATCATTAGCAAAGCCCGTAATTAACAAAGAGCCAAGGCTTCCAACGTTAATAAAGCTCTCTCAACTCTATATTATCAGGTAGCGGCTGACGAATCAGCCCAGTTAATATTATGGCCTTTGTTAAGGATCTTCTTTCTTTCTCCCTCTTTTTTTTTTTTAAGCTAAAAACTCTGTGTCTTTCATTATTATTATTCTGCTAAATTTTAATTAGATTTCACGTGTGCATCCGCAGAGGGCAAGCGAGGGGATAAAAGGACAGGGTTTTTTGTTTTCTATTTGGGGATAGCAGCAAAAGAACTTGATAAATTATTTTTCCCCCATCTTACTATTTTTATCCATTGCTCTGCACCCCCACTCTTCTGCGGGGAGGAACCCTCATGGATGGTGCCAAGTGACAGCCAACTTTTTTCTTTAAAGCTGCCACCAGATGCCCAGAACCCCCCGAACCATCTCCAGGTGGGATGGCTGCAGAGCAGCAGCAGCATGAGGACAAGTCCTCCTCTTTAACCCCCCTCTTTAAAAATGCTGATGTGTTTATGCCCCATCAGCATTTTTATTTTATTAACCAGAGCGCTGCTGTGCTTGTGCAAATAGGAACAGGAAAAGGGAGAGGCGTGGGGAGGGCGGGTGGCTTCGTGCTTCAGGCTTGCACGAGGAAGCACAGCGGCGCAGGAGATGCTGAGCAGGGCTGGCAGCTCCCCCGGTCCTCCAGCCTTCAGCCTCGTGCCAGTGAGCTGGACGAGCTCCTCTTAAGAGCTGGTGAACCCTGAGGATGCCACTGGGAAAGGTGAGAGCTGTTCTTGGGGAAGGGGCTTTGATGCTCCTGCAGTGCTGTCTGCACAGGGCAGCTCCATGTGTCCATTTCGCTTGGTTTGGTGGGAACACGCAGAGAAGGCTGCCTCATGCTGTCTGAAAGCCACGGAAGGAAAGAAAGTGAGAAAACCCAGCACAGATCCCAGCAAAACTCTTCATGGGACAAAAGTCAAAACTCCCCAGATCTGGAAAAAGCAGCAGCAAGGACGTGAGCCAGCCCCCAGCGGTACAGGGTACCCCGGGCATAGGAGCAAAAGCTCTGAAGCGTTACGTGCTCTGAGAGCATTTCTTACCTCCCTGCAAGGGGTTTTATTAAGTGAGAATTTATCAGGGGCTTTCTTTTGTACTTTGTGCAACAATATTGTGATGGGGCATTTCATTGTTTCTGCCATGTGCCATTTTTATGGCACTGTATTGAGCCATTGTCAATAGCAGCCTCTATTGAACATGAAATAGTCAGGAAAATAAAAAGCCTTTATTGAAAATAATTCTATGTAAACATAAAACCAAGGGGACACAAACCAGAGGCTGGAACAGAGCAAGCTTTACAGGACATTACCGTGTTACGTACCCCCCGCAGCCCCCAAACAGAGCAGCTCAAAGGGACCAAGGGGCACCCAGCGGAGATGGTCCCAGCCCCCAAAAACTCAGCTTTGTGCCCAGCAAGTCCTTGCTGAGGCCACAGCAATCTCTGGATCAAGTCAGCCCCTATTAGAGCAGGGGTGTTAAGCATGAGGGGTGTTCATGACCTCCCTGTAAGGAAGGGGTATTGATACTCGTCCCAGGAGGGTGGGTTTGGAGGTGCTTATGGGCAGCACAGAGGGGCATTGAGCCAAAAATGGTCCCTGGGGGTCTGAGCCAGGACGTGCCCTGCCAGGCAGCCTGGGCTGCTGCCGGGCTGCTCGAAACTGTAAGTAGGAAAATAATCAAAGGGCTATTTATGTGCCGTGGCCACAACAGCTTCCCCTTTACAGCCAGGAAATACTGCCTGGGATGTAAATGTTCGCCTCCCTTATTTGCTTCCTTTCTCCCATGGGCGAGTGTTTGCTCTCAATTAGGAGGCTGTAGGAGAGCCAAAGGCTGGTCTGGCAGGCAGGCTGCAGGACTGGGGCACAGAGAGGGGTTTTGGAGAGGGTTTTCCTCCTGGCACAGCCCAGAGTCATCACTATACAGCCAGGAGCAAGGGCAGCAGCAGAGGGGGCTGCACTGGGCTAGGTGCTCTGCAGGGCCTGGATGCCAGCACTGCTGTTTGCAATTTAAAGAGGCTGGGTGGGAAGGGGAGAAGGGTTTTCATTCCTACTTGGTGCCTGAGGAACGTGAAATGAGCTAGCTCTGCTGTCTACCATTCAGAGCTGTGCCCACAAAGCCAGCCTTGCTCTGGGACCCAGTACAGGGGGATAACGGTGGCTGAAGCATGCACGGAGCTGCTCTCACTGCAGGCTTGGAAAGCACCACATAAATAATAATAATAAGAAAAAAACCCTCTGAAACAGCCCCAGCTATGGGCAGCAGTGGCTGTGTGGTTGCTGCAAAGCTGCTCAGTCCTTCCGTATGAGACACAGGGATGGAGGATGCAGAGCTGGGGGCCGTGGGCACCTGGTGTCCTTCACACCAGCCAGGTGAGTGGAGCCCCAAATCTCTACTGCTTTGGAAACAACCCTGGGATCAAGCTAGCTTGGCAAAACAGCCCACAAAGCAGGCCTGTAACAGGCACTCAAGGATCCCCAGGCTCCTCTAGAGGCTGAAGCTTTCCAGGAGAACAGAGCCAAGGGGCACCATAGGAACCTGCCTGTGACCCCAGCCCCCCTCCTTTGCTTTACAGGGGGAAGGGGAGCACGTGCTTACCTTGACTGCTCACTGCAGTCTGTCCCCCTGACCCCAGCAAAGAGAGCCTTACCTTGCCGAGACCCTTTTATACCCCAGCCCCTGGGCAGGTGGTTCCCCATCACCGCTGGGATTCGCTGCTGGGAGATTTCTTCTGCCAGCTCCATCACCACCCTAACGCCCTGCACCTGGCTGGTCCCCGGCCCCAGGGCTAAGCGAGACCCCTGAGGGCCAAGCAGCCCAGAAGCCCCCTGCTTGTGGGGCTGAGCACAGGGCAGACCAGAGCCAACCAGCCCTTCAACTGCCGATGCAGCCTCCAACACCTCTTTTAATGTCTCTTACAATTGGCTTTGGGGCTAGAGGCTGCTCCGGATCAAATTCTGTGAAGTCTTGGCCGACCTGATGGATGGCACCGAGGGCTGCAGATGCCGAGCAATAAAAACGGGATGCTCGTGCCCTGATTTCCCACGAGAGGAACCAACCAGAGGCTGGGCAACTGGGCCCAGTGCGAGCCTGGTGGGGAGGCTGGGAGCGGAGGCCAGGCCTTCACTAGAGGGCAGCAGCATGCCAATTAAAACCAGCTCCGGATCCGTGCGGTTGGGGATGGAGCAGGTGGGAGCGCCCAAGGAACTTCACACCTTGGTCAACCGGGCATCGACAGGCAGCGAGCGGCTCGAGGGGAAGAAGCCGGGTCTGGGCTGCCCAAAAAGCGCTGCTGTGATCACGGAGCGTGGCCGAGCCCGCGCTGGGCGTGAGGGGCTGAGCCCCGGAGCAACGTGTCCGGTTGCTCACATCTGGAAACCATCTCGGAGCAGCCGAGGTGCAGCGAGGGGCGAGCGGCGCGATGCTCGTGCGGCCGGCGAGGGCTGAGCACAAATGAAAGGCAGCGCGGTGATAGCCGGGGTTGGATTTATTGCAAAGCAAAAAAATAAAAAAAAATAGGCGGCTCGGAGGCGTGAGGTTACTCGGGTAATGGCCAGCACAGGCTGCTCACCCAGCAGTGTGTGCGTGTTAAAAGAGTTCCCTTCGTGCTGCCAGAGTCTTGAGTAAAATCACTACAGAGTCTTGAGTACAATAAGCAGCAGCGAGATGCTTTTCTGCCCCTTGCAGTGGCACGAGGCGCACAGCCTCAAGCAGCAGCTGGACCCCCGGTGATGCTGAGCGTGCAGGCACCCTGAAACTCAGCTCCTTAAATACAAAATCTGTTGTGGCCCATACTTGGGAAAAGGCATAGGCACTAACCAGGTTGGGAATCAACAGGGCTTGGGTGGAAATGGAGCTTGGAGCCACCAGCCCCATCTCCCTCCGGCACCAGCAGTGCTGGCAAATAATTAACACCAAACGGCAGCGCAGGGGGTGGCTCCCGGGTTGCTGAGGGGCTGCTGAGCCCTGGTAATTGCAAACGAGAGGGCAAAGGGGACGTCTCCAGCACGGGGAGGGGAAAGCAAACAAGGCAGGGGCATCCCAGTGCTCGGGAAAGCCACCCAGAGCCAGATGAAATCCAGAGCCCGCTGCTGGGACAAAGCCTCTAACAGCAAGATAAGGTGGATAACAGCACCAGAAAGGGCACGTAAAAATGTGCACGAGCAGATGGATGCATAAAAATATGTCTCTGTGTGTGTTTGGCTATATATGTGTGTGTGCATCTATATATATGTAGAAAGGGATATATATATATGTAAATATGTGTCTGTGTGTATATACACACACCCCTGCCAGACTCGCTGGCTTCTGGCAGGGTCTGTCTCACGCACACACACAAATGGATGGAGGAGGCAGGGGGCTCGGATCACCCCCACCACATTTGTGCACGCAGGGAAGGCGGTGGGTGTGAGCGGGAGCCCACACGAGGCCGAGCACGTAAAGAGGAGTGAATTTCATGCGTGGGAGGCGACCGGCTGCTCGCTCTGCCACGCACGTGTGCGCAGCGTGTGCCAACTTTCCCTGCTTTGGGAGGGACGAGCGCTTTGGTCTCAAAGCAAAAAAAAAAAAAAAAAAAAAAAAAAAACCCACAAAAAAAAACACAAAAAAAACGGTGCCGCTTTTTTCACTCTATAACTCACCGCGGCCGTTCGGCGCGTTTCGCTGTGGGGTTAAAGGTAGGGCTGAATTTTCCTCCCCAGATATTCCCGTTAATGGCTTTCAAATGTTGGCATCCCCGGCGGGTGCCTGCGCATGTGTGTGTGTGTGTTGGCTGCCGGCGCTGTCTCCCGGCACGGCGAGCTCCCCAGCTCCCAGATATTTCAGCTAACTCCGTCTCCTCTCCGGTTTCAGCTGCGTTTTTAAAGAAAACAACTCCCACCGACTGCAGCAGGAAATCACTATTTGGGTTTATGAGGCACCTCTTCCTGACGGGCTGCGCGGAGACGGCTCTGCTGCCTCTGCGACGTCGGTCCCCGGCCCGGCAGCGTCGCACGCGGACCCTCGGCATCGGAGAGGGGCAGGGGGACACGGGAAAGCCACGCGTGCGAGGGCTGCAGCTTCTGCCAGCAGGAAAGAAGGAGATGCTTGAGCTGATCGGGCTTGTGTCGGCTCCTCAGATGGAACAGGGAGAGGGGAGGCCAAGGGGTGCCTTTGGTGCGCTGAGCTGTGCGCATCGAGGCACTGAAGGTGTGAGAAACGTTAGTCAAACAAAAATAAACTCACTCTGAATTTTGTTGGCCACGTTTCCCCTGCTCTGCACTTGCAGAGCACCCAGGATGTGGCTCTTAGGTAGGGACCTAGAGGAAGAAATCAGCCCGGGCGAGGACGTGTAGCAGCGGCGCTGCTAGGGCAGGATCCGGCCATCCCATGGCTGGTCCCTGGGTGTGTGTGCCCATGGGCACGTGTATGTGTGTATAACCCCTGGGGACCTTGGTCCAGCTCTGCTGTACACCCTGCCTTCATCTCATGTTGTGTCCCTGGGGTCCTGGTGTATTTTTTTTGGGGGGGGGGACACAGCCCTGCCCTCCCTGCTGGGTGTCTGGCAGCGTGCGAGGGGCTTGTGGGGCTGCTCGGCTCCTCTCCGCTCCTCCGCAGGCACCCAGCAGAGGGTTAACGCAACCCCTCCTGCATTTTCCTTCTCCAACTTGGTAGCAAGGCAGAACGTGGAGATATATGGTCTCCGCTTGGGTCCTGGCCCCCGAGGCTGGCTGGAGGAGGCAGTGCTTGCAGGCAGCTTGCTCTTTGGCAGCGAAACCCACCGGTGGTGGCCAATTCCGCACCGCTGCAGATATCGCTGAGCTCAGACGGCTTCTGCACCCCCCTTCTCTGGGGAAAAGAGACATTTCTGTGTAATCCCTGCCCCCAAAACCTGCTGCCACATGGAGCAAAGGGGCTGGGTGCTGGGCTGGCACCCCAGGAACCGGCACCGAGTGTCCCCCTGGCACGGGTACATGCACAGCATAAGGACACAGAGCAGAGATGGTGAACACGGGCTCCTGGGGGGGGTTCACTGCCCAAAAATCCCTTTCCAGCACCTTGCACGCGTGCAGGATGGCAGTGGTTAGCTGTTGCTGAAGGTCCCGGGATTTTTTCCTCCGTCGGATGCTCACGCTCCTGGCAGGTTTGGGATCAAAGGCAAAAGCAGCGCCGAGCAGACCCCGTGGGACGCCAGAGAGAGGGGAAAAAGTGATGCTGTCAGGCCTGCGGCCTCAAGCTGCTTTTTGGGGAAGGGTGAAAGCGAGGAGAGGAGCTGGTGGACCTGCAAAGCTAATTCCTTCCAGCTGTTGTCAGTCTGGCAGGCTCTCAAAGGAAGTTTAATAGACTGCAGTCGGCTCCCCTCGGCCCGTCCCCCCAGCGCCGCGCTGCGAAGGCAGCCCAGCAGAACCGGGGATTACACGAGCTGCCGCGTCTTCCAGAGCCCTAGTTCTAAGTTTTTTTTTTTGTTTGTTTGTTTGTTTTTTGTTTTTTTTTGCTTTTGGTTCTGGCAGGGTTTTCGTGTGTGTGTGTGTGTGTGCGTGCACACGTGCGCTGCCGTCCTCTCGCTTCCAGCCAAACCTGCCCCTGTGGTTGCGGTGTGTTAGACGGGGCAGGGACTGCACGGGGCCAGGATGGGGAGCGTGGAGCAGGACTGGGAGCAGGAGCAGGAGTGGGAGCAGGACTGGGAGCAGGGATGGGACCGGTGGTGAGGAGGAAGGAGGAGACGGCTCCGTGGGCCTCCTTGCTGGAGCGCGCCCCAGTCCGCCGTGTGAACAGGGAGGAAACAGGATGAAGAAAGTATTTGGAGTGGAAAAATAAAAACCCTCTCACTTGCTTTATTGATTGTGATTGTAGACAGAAATAGCTCAGGCTGCTGAAAGCAATCACCACCGAAGGAGCAGAGGCGCATCTGCACCGCCCGTCCTCCCAAGCATTCCCCTGCTGCCCGCAGCGATGGGGCCGGAGGGGCTTGGCCGTATCCTGATGGGTGCTGTGTCCCTACACACCGCGCTGCCCGCTGGCAGTGCTCGATGATAAACTTCCATTATTAATACGTTCGATGTCCCAGCCGTAATAAATTGCCCACAGAGAGAGAGGCAAGTGAAAGCCCTGAAGGCAGCGGGTGTTGCAGCTCTCCCTGCCCTGGGTGAGGTCTTTGGGGAGACGCTTTGGGTTATCGGCAGAGGGAACGGGGAGCAGGGGGTTACCCCAATAGCACAGCCCCATGTGGGATGAACAGCATGACCGCCGTGTAGTCCCCATCCTGGGCAGACAGACCCACGTCACTTTGGGAAGCAGTCACCGAGCTTTAACCGAGCGATGCTATTGCAGACACTCAATAATTTAATTAATTTTAACCCGTTTCATTAAATTCCTTCGGTGAGGACCCCAGCCGGGCTGGGGGGAGCACGCAGATGAGCCCGGGCACCCAGCACAGCCCAGCCTGCAGGGCCAGCACCTGCTTGGGCACGGTGTGACGGCGCCCAGCTCCCAGCAGCTTGCAAGAGAAGCGTGAAAACCAAGTGCCAGCAGGAGAGTAATTAGTTAAAAACTGAGCACATCTGCTGTTAATTAATTCCCAGGCAGGAGGGTTAACCCCTGCCTTCCCCAGTGCTTTACAACGTGCATGGCCAGCAGCAGCTTGCATCCAGAGGAAGGTTTGCACTTTGCTTTCCGAGCCCTTGCCAGGCGCTCGGGCAGCTCAGCTCCGTCACTGCCACATCCCAGTGCCCCCGAGCCAGGAGCAGCTGGGCTATGAGCGGAGCAGCCAGCGCTGCCCAGGGTAGCACATGTTTTTTTTTCAAACCCAGGCTTGGAAAAAAAGGTTTTTTTAAAATAAAATCTGGCCGTGCCCCTGCCAGTGCCCAATAAAGCCAGCGGAGGAGGTCAGCCCCCTGCGGGCAGAGCATCACTTGGCAGGGCTGAGCTGCGCTTTTGGGTAGCCCTGCGGCGGCTCCGGGTGCTGTTTTATTGGCATTTTTTTTTTTTTTGGAGGCAGCCCTCACTAAAGTACATTTGTAGGCGTGAATATCGCATACACTCAGCAGCACGTCGTGCTCCGCGCAGAGCCCGGCGCTGCTCCCCCCCTCCAGCGGGTGAGGACCTGGTCCTTGGGGCAGCGTGGAATTGCTCCCAGTTCAAAAAGGCTTTGGGAACTGGGGAAACTGGGTGCATGGGGTGCGTGCCGTCCTCCCCACAGGGAAGAGAGGATCTGGGACACAAGCGTGCACGGCACCACCAGCCGCGGGGCCCTCCTGCACTGGGGAATCTGTTCCCCATTAAGCGGTTCCGGCAGCAGCGCTCGTTACCGCGGCTGGTGGGGAGAGCGGCCCTGCCAGCTCCAGCCTCCCTAATTAGCACCACGAGTGAGGCCAGGCTGGGGAAGGCCGGCGCCTCCGTCCCTCCTTGCCAAGGATGCAAACGGCTTGGAGCCGAGCCGCAGCCAGAGCCTGTGGCAAAGCTCCCACCGGCTCCACGATGGGGCCCCGCTCCTGTCCGTGTCCTGGGGCAATGAAGCGCAGCCCCCCCAGTTCTTCATCCTGGGGCTCAGCTGAATTTTGGGAAGGGTTCGAGGCTTGATTTGCCACCCTGAGTCCTCTCCCCCATGCGTGGGGTGGAGGAAGGCTGCTCGCACCGTCCTCTTCCCCTCCGTGCACTTGCCCTGCGCTGGGCTCCGGCCGCCTTGCGCTCACCACTAAAAATAGGTTTCATGGCTGAGCCGCAGCCCCGGAGGGCAGGCAGCCCAGATCCCAAACCAGCCTGTGTCACTGTGACCAACTGACCCATTTGGCCTCGGCTTTTAAGCATTTTTTCCCTCCTTGCTCAACTGCAGCCCAGCCAGCAGCCTTGCTGGGGCTGAACCCGAGGGGCTGCAAGAACCCGGGGGGGGGGGGTCAAGGTCTTTTACTGGCACGGCACAGCATGGCATGGCATGGCACGGCATGCTCCATGGTCCCTAGGCAGGGCTGGGAGGAGGCTGGTGACACAAGGGCACCCAAGCCACCAAATTTGGCTGGCTACCACCTCCCACAGCATCCCCAAAACCCCGGGCACTTTGCGCCCTCCCAGCCCCGCAGCTGGGACTTGGCGTTTTTCTTTTCTCCTATAAGGACCCCATGCCCCTGCGGCAGAGGGGAACCAACTGTGGGAAGTGAGGTGTGAAGGGCAGAGCTCCAGGGCTGTCACTGAGCCATCTTGTGTCCCCAAGGTCCGAAAAACCTTGCAGCCCCTGCCCGAATCCCCATGCCCTGCGGTGGGACGAGGGGACACGGCGCAGGGGTGGGGGGCACGGTGCAGCCACGAGCTGCCATCCCCCGGCAGCGCCTTGCAGAGCACATGATGCAGCAGCCCTTGGTCAGAAATGAAGAAAGACCTTTATTTACAGTAACAAAAGGGACCAAACAACAACAAAAAATAATAATACCATGACACTTACTCTCCCTTCCCTTCTCCCCAGCTCTCCAAGGGGGTGTTAGCCACCCTCACCCAACCACGAGCCCTGTCCTTGGGGTAGCGGCAGCTGGGGATCATTTGGCACCAACCAACCCACCGAGGGATGCTCACGGGGTCGGTGCTGGCTTGGCGCAGCTGCCCCGGCCCTGCAGGAAGGGAAGAGGCAGGGGTAAAGGCACTCAGCCACAGGGGGATCCCCGCCGTGGGCATTTTATTGCACTTGGCTGCCGATCTCAGCACCGGGGAGGTGCTGGGGGGCGGCGCTGCGTCCCCGTAACACCAGTCCCGCAGCCTGGCTGAAGGTTTTGGTGTCCATGGGGTCCCCCTGGGGAGCTGCACCCAGTCTTGGAGGGTCCCAGGGGAGAGGATGGTTCCGGTGCCCCCTTGTTGCCGTGCCTGGAGCAGCTTCCTCGGGCAGCGGGGGCACGGGATGGGAGCTCCCGCGCTCGGCTCAGGTGGCAGGGTGCTCCCGCGACCCTTGGTGCGTGGGGAAGAGGTAGAGCCCAAAGGCACCGTCCCCAGACAGGGTCTGAGCAGGCTCAGAGGCTCCGAGGACGAGGTTTGCACGGGGGAATTGCGCTCTCCTCCCTCGCCAGGCTTTGCTCTGTCTCACGCTTGGGTTTCCCCACCGGCGGGGCTCGGGGATCTGCAGGAGGGGGATTTACGCTCCTGGTCGTCCCCCCTCCCGCTGCCTCCAGCCCTCAGGAGGAGAAGCAGAGCCCGCAGCACTCCATGCAGATCTCCAGGCAGTCGGCTGACTCGCAGCAGGCGTCGATGATGCCGCAGTCCATGTCGCAGGGCAGGTCGCAGTCCGCGCACTCGCCCGAGTTGCAGCAGCAGCAGCAGATGCAGGAGTCCTCGGAGGTGCAGGAGCCGCAGGTGGCGCAGTCCAGCACGATGTTGCAGAGGGTCAGGAACTCGCAGAAGAGGCAGGAGAGGATGCAGTGGACGCAGCAGTCTGCAGGGGAACAGGGCAGGGAGGTGCTGACACCCCAAGCTGGGCTGGGGCAGCGCTTGGCGAGCAGACGCTCAGCCCCCAGAGGAGGGAAATTCTCCCCTGGGAATTAAGGGGAGGGTTGGGAAGGGGCCGGGAGCCCAGCACCACTCCAGGGACCTGCCTCAATGCCTGGAACATGCCCAGACCCCAAAGGAGACCGATTTTGGAGGATGTGAAATGACCCGGTTGGCACCAACCCTGGGGCAGGGAAAGGTGCAGACGCAGGAGGGTCCCAGGAGGGGAGCAGGGCTGACACCCAGGGTCCCGGTGAGCTGGAAGGGTGCCACACGAGAAACCCCAAGGGTTGCGGGGCTGGAGGAGACCCTCTGGGAAGGGCCCCCCAGGGAGAGCCAGTACCTTCTTGCGCCTCGATAGGGATGTGGGACGAAGCCGACTTGGAGCTGCCCTTGCTCTTCTTGCTGCTCTGGCTGTTGATGGAGTGGTGGGACTGCAGCTTACGGTGAGGCTTCTGCGAGCTGGGCAGGGGGCGGAAGACCCCGTTCCCCGCGTCCCCGAGGGCACCGCCTGGATCCGGCCCCCGCCCGGCCCCGTTCTGCAGCAGGTGGGTGCAGGGGCCGGGGGGCTGCGGGGCTGCTCGCACCTGGGGCTGGCCTGGTGGGGAGAGCAGCGTGTTAACATCGGGCCTGCCGCCCCTGCAGCGCTGTGATGGGGGAAAAATGTGGTCCTGGTCCCTGTCCCCTGCCGCTACATGGGAACCTGGTCCCCAGCCGGGCACGGTGTGCCCCCGTGGCAGGGACGAAGCGATTCTGGCAGGAGAGCGAGCGGTCCAAGAGGAGGGAAAGGGAAAAGGAGACGCTGGCTGGAGGGAAGGAGGGAGAATCAGAGAAAGAAAGGGAGGGAGGGATGAAAAAACAGAGCAAGAAATAAAGCCTTGGCGTGTAGGACGCGGCGCAGCTGCCAAAACTCAGCAGAGGACTTGGGGAGGAGGTCCCCGGGGTCCCGGCATTGCCAGTGCAGGCAGGAGGGATGGAGCCACCGGAGGGTGACCGGTGGCACGGAGGGACACGTGCCGAGCAAGGAAGCTCAGGGAAGCAGAGAAGCATCAGCCCCTGCTACCACCAAAAGGAACCCGATGGCCAAGCCGCCGTCCAGCGGCGCAGCCCACGTGCTGCCCGTGGCCGTCCCCAGCGCGCTGCGGGCAGCCAGATAAGGCGAATTTGGAGAGCTCAGCACCACGGCCGCCTAATGAATGGGCTCCCCAGCCTCTGGCTGAACTTCCCTGCTGGAGGAGGGAACAAAGATCTGCTCCGGCTGCCTCTGCCTCCAGCCCTCGCACGCCTCGCTGCTCCTGCCCGGTGCCGTGTCCCCCCCGCGGACACGCAGCCCAAGGGAGGGGGCTCGAGCGCTCGCCCCCCGGCTCAGCAGCTCCACTCGAAGGCACAAATCACCCCCAGCTTTTGCCAAACTTTGATTTTTCCTCTCCCGTGCCAGTAAACAAGGGATGATTCAGCCCAGAGGCTCGAGGGCAAAGGCACCTCTGGCCGCCGGGGAACAGTAGCTGCTTTCTGCAAACCGTGGCCACAGAGGGTCCCACGGGAGGAGGGGGCACGGCCGAGCCCCCCCCGTACGCAGCCCCACCACCTCTGTCCTCACCGGCAAAAATAGACGGAGGCTTGAAAACCACAAGCGTGTGCCCCTGCCGCTTCCAAAAGGGGAGCTGGGCTCAGACCACGGAGGGAAGTTTACCGGGAGCTTGGTTGAAAACTGCACGAAACGCGCCGGGGAAGGGAGCTGAAAATAGGCAGAGCTGAGCTGGAAGATCGGGCTGAAAGCAGGAGGGGTGGGAGGAGGGGAGAAAGGGTAAACGGACCTTGTCTGAAATGGGATGTTTCTCCCCAAAACCTCCCGAGGTCCCAGGTTGGTCCCCAAGGGGTGAAGGAGCACCCCCTGAGGTGCCACCGCGCACAGGGCTGGTGGGGACGGTGGCACCTGGGGCTGGCCAGAGCCACGGGGAGGGGACAGGCACTGAGCCCAGCACAGCCACTCACTAGCCCGCAGGTTGGCCTGCTGTTCTTTATTTTATGATATATATATATTATTTTTTTTTTTTGAGAAGCAGCAGTGCTTACAGCAGCACGGAGCGCGCTGGGTTTGGCGTTCTCCATTTCGCTGCATTCCTCGGATTAAACTGTTTGTAAATCAAAATCACGCTCCGGCTCCAGCGAGTGGCAGCGAGGGCCAGCCAGCCGTCCCCCCCCCCGCTCCAAGCCACGAAAAAGAGCTTCCATTCCTCAGGGGGGGCCACAGCTCGGAAAGCTCTTCCGACATCGTCAACCTGGGGCCACCAGGAGCGATGCGTAATGCTCTATAAGGTGGTGGCAGGGCCGGGAGGAGCAGCCCATGGGATGGATCCTGCCTGTGCTCGACCAAAACCCTCCCGTAAGGGCGAAACTTTGTGTTTCACACCATGGGGACACTCCTTGGGGGGGTGGTGGCTCCGCGTGGTCACACCACCAGCTTGGCTTGGACTCCTTGGAGGATCCCTGGGGCTTGGTGGGTGGGTGGGTGACCCGCAGCCATCCTCACCCCGCTGCCACCCGCCTCTGCCAGAGGTCCTGGTCCCTTGTCCCCAGCAGGGCTTGGATCACCTGGCACAGCACCGATGGGGAAATCTGCCCTCCAAAATCAATGACAGCCCCATCGAGGACAGCCCCAGGACTCCCGTTGCACCCAAGCTGGCTGCAAAGCGAGGGCTGCTGGCAATGGTGCCGGGAGGAGCTGAACCTCCTGGGGACGAGACGGGAAAGAGGGAGGGGGGGGTTCCCTGCACCCCACACCCCCGGGTGCCTGCGCTCCTCCCGGCCCCGGGGCGTGGGGAGGGGGCTGCGCGGGGCCGCGCCATGCGGGGCGCAGCGGCTGTGGCGTGACTCAGAGGTGCAGAATGTCTGTGGGCAGCCGGCCCAGCTCCCAGATGCTTGCAAGGGCTCGAGCTGGGGCTGAGGAAACGTGCGCTCGCCTTGCTCCACGTACGCCGCCGGCAGGAGCGCCCGCGCTGCGCCGTTCCCCCAGCTCCTCCTGCCCGCTCGGCCAAGTTTGTGGCCCCCTTCCCACCCTCCTCTCGCCCCACCGGGGAGCATCAAGGCGCTTTCCACCCCTTGGAAATGAACGGGGAACGGCCGCGTGCGTAAGGGACAGCCTGGGAGCAAACTCCCAGCATCCAGGCTGGGAGCCAGGGAAGGGATGGATGGCGTGGCTGCAGGAGGGGCTGGCCCCCAGCCTCCCCCCCTTGGCCAACTCTGTTCTCCCAGCCCCATAACGGGACCCAGAGCGAGGGCCCCCAGCCCTGCTGTTAACCCAGCGCACCCCAAACCTCCTCTCAGCCCGCATTTCTCCCCAGAACCAGGGGCTGCTGGCTGCCGCCCTTGGCTTTCCCCAGCTCCCGGTGACTCACGCTCAGCCCGAGCCTTTTGCTTTGATGTGGGGAAGAACAGAGCGAGGAGGAGCCGGCTTCCCACCGCCGCTGCCCGCCTCGTTAATCAGCCCCATCGCTCATTAACCGGGCCGAGCCCTGCTGGGGAGCGCCGTGGTGGAGGGAGCACTCACATGTCACAGCTTCGGGAGCGTCGGCGAGCTCGGTCCTGGCCGGCGCCGTGCCGTTGGTCAGCGCTTTGCGGGACTCGTCCTCGTCTTCTGGGCACTTCTCGTGCCTGGGGGCCGCGGGGCGGGCGGGCGGCCGGGGCTCCGCCGAGGGGGCCGCTGGCGAAGGGCGCGAGGTCTCGCCCGCCTCTGCAAGAGAAACGGGGACGGAGCCGGGGTTGGTGACGTCCTCGGGGTGCCACCAGGATGCACCCCCCCTGCCATCACGCCTGCTGCACCAGCCCGTGCCGGGGGATGTGTTTTTGGGTGTAAGGCAAAGCCATCTGCCCCCTTTGCAGGCCTGAGAGGACATGGGGGGGACACAGGGACCACTGTGAAGGGTTTGGGGGGGTGTCGGGGCTGTGCAGTGCACGAGCACCCTCCCCAGAGTCACAGATTCCTTCTCCAAAAAGAGGGGAGCTGGTTACACGCAGCCTCCCGAGCTGTTTCCCCCCCACTCCCATGAAAAGGGGCAGCCACCCCCCACCACATCCCGCTGCTCTGGGACAGGAGCAGTCCCCAGGGACTGCCTCAGCTGTGGCAAGCAAAACCCCAAACCAGTGGTTTTACCCCAGCAGCCTCGTGGGGACAAACCCCAGCATCACGCATCCATCCCCTTAGAGAAAACTGGAGGACTGGGCGGGGGGGCACCCCACAGCGGTGTGCCCGGGGAGGGGCTGCACGAGGCTCGGCGCAGAGCCCCCAGCTCCCTCAAGCCCCCTCCTCCTCCCCAGCCCAGGAATAGCACCCGCTTGCACCACAGGGGCTGGGCTGCACTTTTTATAAAACTAAATTATAGCTTGGGCGAAGGGAGGGAGACCAAACAGCCGTCATTTCCCCGGCTATGACAAGAGGCCCTACATGCAGGCAGGCTGGGGGGTGGGGGGGAGGGAGAGCTCGGCCGCTTCGTGGTGCTCAATATAACGAGCAAAATATTCCTGCAGGCAGGAGCCGGGCAGGAAGGCGAGCAGACCGCACACGTATAATTATAGGGACTATAACAAGAGGCCCTACAAGGGAGCTGGGGGGCACCACCCGCAGCCCGGGGGTAGGGGCAGGAGCCCGGGGTTGTCGCAGAGGGGCTGCAAGCAGCTGGCAGCGATCCCCCTGCCTCAGTTTCCCCACAGCACCGCCCTGCCCAGCACGCTGCTCCAGCTCCGTTCATGGTTTCCACCCTAAGACAAAGTCCCCTCACGGAACAGACCAATGCGACTTGGCAGGAAAGAAAGAACCTGCCCTGGGTTTTGGTTTTAAAAACCACCTTGCAGAATTCCCGCACAGAATTTCTCCCTGGCCCGAAAGTCACCCGGTGGAGGAGAGATTTTTTTTTTTGCTGAGAAAACCTGCAGGGCCCTGAGCGTGGCTCTCCTGCAACCACTCCCGCCGGCGTGGAGATTTTGGTGCCCAACCGAGGGAAATCCACCAGCCCCAGCTGAATTTTGCACAGAAACCCAACCGGAGTGGGAGCAAGCAAGCCCCAGAAAGAAACACGTTCCCTGTGAAAGCCCAGGGTGAAAGAGAAGGGAGCAGGCTGTCCTCTCCCCCCGGGTGTTTGTGCATAGGTGTGGTGTGAAGGTGAATAATAACCGCAGGTTGCTGCATCCGAGCCCTCTGTCATGCCCCGACCTGGACCGGCCTGAGTCAGCCCTGCAGGGTTTGGCCCACGCCTGCTCTAACGCCTGTAAACACCAGATGCGAACACCCCGATATCTGGGCAGCTCCAGATGGAGCCAGAGATGTGCGATCTGGGGCCGTGGATGGAGGGCACGGCCCCAAAAGGTCCCCAGGAAGGGGCTCGAGGTGCTGAGCATCGCCGTGTCCGCGCACAGCTTTCTGCAGGCAATGCTTCCCCCGGGTAATTACCAGAAGAACCAGAAGTCTCACACACGCGAAGGTGGGAGGAAGCCGGCAATTAAATTCACTCCCACTGGAACGAGCTGGCCAGGAGGGGGACAGAAATAGACGGGAGAGAAATTTGGGTAAAGCTGATCCGGTCCCTACGCAGCCCTGCTGCCCCAGTCCATGGGGTGAGGGCCACGGGGTTGCCTTCTGGAAAACCCAGACGAGAAACGAAGGCGGCACGGGGAGATCGCCCCGGGTGCTTCAGGAGAGCAGCGATAACACGGCGTTTAAAACACCAGGACGGCTGCGGTAAATCACGGCACCGCCGTCAGGTACAAGGAATTAAGGAAGCCGACAGATGTGGCACTCCTCTCCTTTGCCTCCTGGTGCCAAGCCCGGCGGAGGCACTGGGTCAGGCCTCCTCACCGTTTTTCCCCCTTTGCAAGGTCCCAGCCCGGCCTCTGCAAAAGCTCCAAGAAACCGCTGAGCTCCGGTGCCCACCGAACAGCCCAGGAGCTGGGAAAAAAGGAGGGAGAAGGGGAAAGAGCCGATGGGTGTCAGAGGGCTGTGAGCTCTCCTTGCCTTTCACCGCGTATCTCACAGGACTTTTGTAAAGCAAAAGGCACAAAATGAGAGTTTGGGACCGGGGGGAAACCGGGATCAGGATGGACCCTGTGCAGCACCTTTGTGCTGGCTGGGGGTGAGTGCACCCATGCCTTGGAGGCCACTTTGTTCCCGATGGGCTCTCAGGACGGAGCTGACCCATCTGCCAAATCCCCGGACACAACCAGGAGGAGATGGCAGCGTGTCAGCAGCACAAGCAAGAACCACACCGCCGCCAGCACGGCCCCCACTGCGCCCGGGGTGACCGCGGGCATCCCACGGCTTTCCTTCGCCCCCGTGGTGCTGAGCCCCCCAGCCGGCAGGCACGGAGGATGTGGGAAGAGGAGACACCGGAGCTGCATTTTTGGGTTAAATCCTGCCAGGTTTTCCCATGGCTCCCCCGTGGGTTTTCTCAGCTGTAGCCGAGCACAAGGGATGAGCTGTTCCCCCGCCGGCCGAGCAGTGCCTTTGGCTGCAGAGGGAGAAATCTGGTGGCAGGAGAGGGCCTCGGACACACCTGGAACCATAGCTGAGCTCTTCGGGACCCGAGGAGCATAGGAGCCTCACGTCTCTCCCTTTAGTGTCCCTGGGCAGGGAAGGGCTGGTGTTGGACGGAGACACAAACAGAGATGGTCTAGCGAGGCATTTGCCATTAACAACACGCTACCTTGCAGCAATATTTAGCTTGGGAGCTTTCTAATCTGTTTTATGCAGATAAAACGAGCGCATAATCTCTCTTGGTTTTCCCTTACACACTGCCTGTCCCAGTCAGGTGCCTGTCTGACCTATCCGAGGGATATTTTAGAGCTTGATTAAGTGGTTTCAAGTGCAGAAGAGACAGCACTGAAGCAAATCCTTCCAATCCCACGAGCCAGGCTGGAGGAGAGGAAAGCAAAATCCAGGTTTGAAAGTTTGCTCAACTGGGAGAAGTCCAAATGGCTTATTTACATTCAGTCTGAAATTAATGCACTAAAGCATTTCACATTCAATGATATTCAGGGAAAGGAAAAGGAAGGCGGGGAGGGGGAAAAGGCCCAGCAGTGCCCTGAAGTCGCGATGCTCCTGAGCAAGCCCCGGCCGCATCCAGCAGAGCTCAGCTCCCAGCTTCACCCCCCTGTAATCCCCCATTTGCCCCCTTGCCTCTTGGCTCACCTGGGCCATGCTCTGTAAATGGGACAATGAAGAATCCGGTCAGAAAAAAACAAACAACCAAACAAACAAACAAAAAAACCATTGGTTTCTATGAAAAGTTACTTCCTAAATGCAAAAAGCAAAACAAAGCAGAAAAACCCGCAAAACCCCAAATAGCTTGCCAGCCTGGGAGTTGTTATTATTTGTTATTTATAGCTGGTGGGTGGGTAGGAAGAGAGGAATTTCGGGCTGGCCAGACGGGCAGGAGCAGCGTCCATCCTGACCATCCTGCTGGCACAGGGCAGGGTCACAGCACATGGGCAGGAGCAGGGACAAAACCCCCCCAGGTCCTACTCGTGGCCAGCAGCATCTGAAGGCACATCACCAAACCTCTCCTCCAGCCACAAAACCCTCCTGCGGGTTTGGGGCACAGAGCCTGGGCCTGGCTGTCCCTACAAACCCAAGAGCCCGTATTCACCCGCATGGCTCCTGCCAAGGAGGCACCGACCGCCCCAGAGCCCTCCAGGAGGACCTGTCCCTGCCCAAGAGCTGCTGGTGAGGGCGTGATGGTGGGGAAGGAGTGACTCCTTGTCTCCTAAAGAGAAGAAAAGCATGACTTGGAGCTGTGTCAGGCCACCAACCTGCCCGAATATCTGCAAGAAGGGAGCCCAGGGAGGGTGAGAAATAAATCACTGCAAGAAGCATCCATCACTGTGAGCAACGATGGGGGAATATGCCTCAAGAATATATTTGACATATATAAAGGTGGTATTCAGGACACTCAGGTGCTGCAGATCCAACGGAAGAAGCAGTCTCCAAGCCCCAAAGCCCTCGGACTAAACTGGAAGCCGTGGGAGAATGCAGTTTGCCAAGGCCACCCATGGACCCAGCAGGATTAGGTTCCTGCCCCAGCCCTGCCTACGGAAACCAAAGAGCATCGTGTTGCATCCCAAATGTGTTGTGGGGTCTAGGAATGGAGAAAAATGATGGAGAACAACAAAGGGTGAAGGATCCAGTCTGGGATCGAGTCAGCTTTCACAGACACCGAGGAGCACCGTGGTGGCTCGGTGCTCCCTCACCAAGCTGGCCAAGGGGACTTTGAAGCCTCCTAGGATGGGGAGGAGGTCCTGGGACGTGCAAAGTGTCCCTAAGAGCAAGCAATTATCCCCGAAGCCTGGAAAGCAGCGAAGGCGACGCCTATCAGATCCAAGGAGATTCTGGGAATTACAGAGCAGCGAGCCACACCGCTGTGCGGGGAAAATTATGGAGAGTCTAATTAAGGACCATGCCAGTACAGTAATTGCATAACCTTACGGGGTCAAACCAGCACAGGTTCTGCCAGGGAAAATTTGTGTCTTTCTAACCTGCTAAGAGTCCTTAAAAAAAAAAGTTAATTGAAGAGCAGATAAATGTGAGCTGGTGGACATCATTATTAACAAGAATAATAATTTGCACTTATGCAGCACCTTTCATCCGAGGATCTACTCAGCCTACAGTTTTAAGCCCGTGCCCATCACACGTTCCCCAGTCTTGATGAACCTCATTTTAGCACAGCCACAGCTCTAAGGCACCATGAAACGGCCTTAATGTCGCTTGGCTCAACGGGGAAGCTGAGACAGAAGGGATTTGCTCAAGGCAAGACCGTACGGTGACGGATCCCAAAACCTTGCGGCCGTGGTGCACAACCCTTGCGCTGGGCTGCGTGCCTGCAAGGTTGGGGCTTTTCCTAAGCACAGACACCAAAGCAGCTTTGAAGGAGCTGCAGCGAGGTGAGAACAATTTCTTCTGCAGAGGTCAGGGCACGGTGCACGGGGCAGCAGTGTGCCGGCTCGGCGAGGCCGTCCAACGATGAGCCATTCGGGTGGAGCGAGTAATTAATAGCTCCTGGAGCCGGCGAGCCGACCCGCTCCTCGCGAGGTGGCCCTTTGGGAGAACACGCCGCCCCAGCAGCTCAGCCCTGGCACTGAAAGTGGCCGAACCGGGCGGGTGCGGGGCTGTCCCATCCCTTCCCATCCCATCCCATCCCTTCCCATCTCGTACCGCCCCGTGCGCCGCATCCCGCACCGGGGAAGGAGCCGGCGCGCCGCAGCCGGGAGCCTCCTGTGCTCATGGGGGGCGACCCAAGGGAAAACAGGACTGGGGTGGAAGCACGCCCAGAAGCTGCTGCCTGTCCCCCAGTGTGCCCCATTGCAGAGCAGGACACACATCCCTGGGGGATGGACAGCAGGATGGCACCGCAGCGAGGGGGTGCCCGTCCCCAAAGTCAATCACAGGAGGCTCAAGCGGGGAAGACACTGCCAAAGCCCGGCTGAAGATGAAGCCGAGCTGGACATTTGCACAATGCCTGCAAGCATGCAGCTGTGGTGGCTGAAGAAATCCTCAAGATGGAGATTTGGGGCAAAAAAAATCCTATTACCCCATTCCTGCTGATACCCAACAACTCATTTCCACCAGCACAGCCTGAGCGGGCAGCACAGCGCCCGGCGCATGCAGCAAGGACCGAGGTGGCTCCACGCGGAGCCTCTCCCACCCCAACCCCAACACCCCGGGTGCTGCTGCCCACACCAGGAGGTATGGCACGAGCAAGGCAGAGTTCTGGGAAAAAATCAGGAAAATCACAGAAAATGCCCAGAGGAGAGTTGAGGTTTTTGCAGCTAACAGGCTCGGGCAAGCGCTTTCCAAGGAAATTCAATTAGGGGCTGGAGCAGCCACGGGATGCTCGGGTGGCAAGCGGCAGAGCCCCGAAGGGCCTGCTTTGTTTTGCTCTAAACGAGAAACATTTGAAAAAAGCCCGAAATCTGATTCTTGGCTCTTTTTCTTTTTTTAAAGATTTTTTTTTTTTTCTGTTTAAAGAAAGGGAAAAAAATCAAATATTTTCATGAGCAGATGAGTAACTATAAAAGAAAACAGAAATGAATCTTTTGGTAAAAAAAAAAAAAAAAAATTGAATCCAGGGTTTTTTTAAAAAAACTTCTTTGGGGGCTTTCCCCCTCCCTTTTTCTCATTCGCACTTTCTGTGCACAAATCTCCAAGGATTTTCATTTAAATCTGTGCTAGGATTAAAAAAAAACCTTTTATATTGACCTTGGAGCGGGTTGCCTTTGTTTCTCCCACCTCTCTGTGCAGGTCTGAGCCCCAGCTCCTGCCTGGCCGGGGGCTCGGGGCAGCACCCAGGGGCAGCACCCAGCACCCTGGGCTCACCGAGCGGAGCCTCACTGCCATGAAAGCTGCCTTGTTCGGGGCTCGGCCTCGTGTTCCACTTCGGGGCAAACTCCTCGGGAACAGGCAGAAAGAATTAAGAAACAAAACCAACCAAAAAAATAAAACACAACGAGAAGTCAGCAATGAGGCGCGGAGCTGCTGGCGCCTGCGGCCAAGCCTGGATGTGGGCACGGAGGGGGGGACGCGGCGGTGGCCCCACTCAGAGTTTGTCCTACTGGAAGGGTGGTGGGAGGGAGGAGAGGCAGCCTGCAGGGCAAGCTGTTCCTCCTGGAGGCGGATTTGGGCCCAGCATCCTCGCATCTGTTTGCTCCCCTAAGGACAGCCCCGCGCACCTACTCCTGTCCCCCCTTTTCTTCCTCCCCGCAAAGGGAAGGAAGCACAAACCCAGTCCCGTCAGCCAAAGGGGTGCTGGTTTCTCCTGTTTTCTGCTAATTCCTCCGGAAAATAATTACACCCCACATACTTCACGTAAGCAGACAATTGCCTCTTCTCTCCGAGGCTCCTCCGCAAACTCCCTGCGGCTATTTCAAGGGCCGGGGTTGCTGCGTGCCTGATCCCCTGGGCAGGAGGAGGCTGTGGTGGCACGGGGCCCATCCCCAGCCGTGCCAAGGAATAAAATCCAGGAGCAAAACTTCATCTCAGGCTGGGAAACGAGACGGAGCACGGCGACACCATCCCAGCTCTGCCCACATCACCCTGGCTTCACCCAGACCACTCCGGCACCTTGGTTTCCCCGTTTATTTTCCAGGCTTGGCATCGCCAAATTTTCGGGTCCGATTTGCAAAGCGAGACGAGCACAAATTCCCAGGCTCCACGCTGCGTGACAGAGCCCCTGGAAAGTGCCCAGGAGATAACGCCTCTGCACTGCAGCGTCACGAGGCCAAGCCAGCACCAAGCACAGAACGGCCCGTGTCCATTCATTCCTCAAAAATAAATAAATAACCAAAAAATGGTGCGAGCAAAAAGCCCAAGCTCACGCCATGCGCCGGGGAAGCTGCTCCCTGGACGTCTCCTGCCGGGTGAGGAAGGACGGGGAAGTTCTCTCGGTGTGGGACCGGGTCCCTGGAACCTGGGGGGGTGGGAACGGGGGTGTCCTGGAGCCCCCCTCTGCACACCCTGGGTTTCAGGAGGGTGTAAAGGAGGCAACCTTGGAGCTACTCTGCTCAGGATTCCTCTCTGAGAGGAGCTGGGGAGGAAGGGGGTGGTGTGGGCAGTGCTTTGTGGCGGAGGTGACACCCCACCACCAGGGAGCACCAGGTCGGGCACCCGTGGGTGCCCCCAGGCTCCCAGATGTTGCCCAGTGGGGGCTCGCAGCCTGGCTCCTGCCCACCCAGCCCCCCCTGGGCTCCCCAACCCTCATCGATTTCTAAACCACTTTAAAAGCACGCTTGATCTCTCAGCACCGAGTGCACAGCGCTCCTCTTAACCCCTGGCAAGGGCACGCGAAAAACCTTTTGGCACGATCGCTTCCACATTTCTCACCCAGAGGGGGCTGGGGAGAAACGGGGGGTGGAACTAGCACCAGGCAGCTCCTGTGAATGCTTTGCCCCGGCCCTGGCAGCATGAAGCAATACGAGGAGCTCAGCCGGGAAGCGGAGCCGGCAGCATCCAGCTGGAAACGCAGGGGGAAGAGACCAAGAGGATGTGTGCTCCAAACTGTGGGCCCGGCCGTGCCGCGGGCCAAAGCCAAGGGGAGCAATCCAGCGGCGCTCACTTGGGCTCCGCGTGTCCCTGTGCCCGGTGTCACAGCACCCGGCTCCTGCTGCTCAGCCCCCAGCGCTGCAGCTCTTTTTGGAGCGCATGCAGAGCCCGTCCCGGGCTGGATTTGGCCCCTTTTGTGTCTGCTCGGACAGCGTGCAGCGGGGAGTTCCACCCCGCGCCGGCACCTTCCTGCTCTGGCTTTTTTCTCTCGCCATTGGAGCTTTCGGCACGGGTTCGCACGTGAGCCCCAGGCAGGGACCGGCCACCACGGGTCACCAGCAGAGCTCCTCAGCCCCGGGCAGTGCCACCGTGCCACCCCGGCATCTCAAGGGGCTCAGCTTTGCCCCATGGAAACAGTCACCATCCCCCAAACCCTTCCATCCACTTCTCCACATCCCCAAACTCTTCCATCCACTTCTCCACGGCCCAATCCTGCCCTGCTGTCTCCTTCTGCTCAGGGGACCCCAAGGAGCCGCTGCGGGCAGGGGAAGGGGCGCAGCACCCCCAGCCCCTCTCGGGGTGCTGCCGTGGGGGCTGCACCACAGCCCTAACCCCTTGCACAATCCCCCTCACCCCGCCAGCACATTTTTAACCCCTTCAGCTTGCGCTGGCCGCAGCCGGGCCCGGGCTGTGCCGTGCACTTGGCAAAGTTACAGGAACCACTGCGAAGTTTGTGCTGCGAGCTCCCCCGGGGCTCGCCTGCATCAGCTGTGCTCGCACCGAGCCAGGCGTGCACACACGCACGCAGGCAGGAGCGGGGACACGCACGCGGCCGTGCACGCACGCACGCGGACCCTCCTGGCGAGGTCCGCGACCCCCCGGCTGTGTGCACCCATGAGCGTGAACACGCTCGCACGCACGGGCGCACGGACACGTCCGCACCCAGCCACGCGCTTGCACGCACAGAGCCCTGCACACGCGCACGCTCCCAGGCATGCGCCCCCCCCAGACCACGCACGCCCCGGCCACGCACACACTTCTTTCCACCGCAGCCCACCCCCCCCC